>JAYEVD010000871.1:0-341109 GCA_036346405.1 Phyllostachys edulis
TAAGTTTTGCGTAACAAAATTTATTCCCTCTTCGATCGTTTCTTTTATCGAATCGCCTTGGTTGGTCTCGAGTGGTCACCAACTCTTCCAAAGTTTCGACTGCTTCACTAATGATACTCGAGCGAGCAATCATCGTGTCTTCACGAGGAGTGATCCTCAAACATGTAGCCCATCGAGAGTACATTGTTCGCCAGAGAAAAGTTGTCTTGAAGGTTAACCTTCATCGACTTCATCTCCTCCTCGAATACGTAGTCGAAGCTCACGGAGTCATTTTATTTCAACCGCTTGCTCTGAAAAGAATAAGACCATCGGATAAAAGGACCTCAAAAGGAAAACAAAACTAGTCACGGGTAAAGACTTGCTTACCTACTAGTCGAGAATCTAACTTCTTGACTTCATCGCCGTGATGGCGGTTTTTATATAACGCTCCCCACGACTTAGCCTCTTGATCTTTTTTCTTTGGCGATACGAGATCTCGTGAACAACCATGGTCTTTTCTTTGACCTTGGTTTGAAGCTTCCTGCTTTCGACCACTTTTCTCGAAAAGGAATAAGAGTTAGAAAAAGAAAATGCCATAAGCGATTTTAAGTTCAAGACTTACCGCTTATTAGTCCTACAACTTTTCAATTGACAGAGTTTGCCTTCTAAAGCTTCTTCGAAGGACTTCTTTCTTCCTTTAGCTTTTTCGTCTCGACTTTCTCGTAGTCGAGCGAATCAACCAAGATCTTCTGCCGCCTTGAACCGATAGAGGAAAAGAGTAGACATGAGCATAGAACAAGCGGTCGAGAGTCTTTCTGACGATCGTACCAAGTCGTAAGTTTTTCTAGACAATCCTCTAGTCATAAGTTCTCCTACACACCAAGATCTAGTCGTAAGTTTTTCTCTGACAATTCTGCGGTAATGAGATCCTTCTACGCCCTTTAAGCATCAGTAAAAATTTTTTACGACAAACCCCATGGGCACCGTGCAAGCTGTCGAAACATAAACGACTACGAGTAGCAATGACCTACCATCTCTTTGCACGCTAGCAGAGTACCGCTTTCTCTTGTTGCCTAAACAAATTGTCTCATTGTATTCATCAATAGTGACAATTTGTTCCAAAGCTTCGCATAAAGAAAGACAAAGGAGAAGCGAGAAGACACGAATGTAAATACCAGAACGGCGGTGTACTTACATTCATGGTTATTCGAACAGCGAAGATAATACCCTCGTGAGATTCTCGGTTTGTCGATCTCTTAAACTCGGCCCACCACACATTTTGAGACGCTTAGTAGTCGAAAACAACCTCTATTGGTAATGTCCTTAGAGCGAGGAACCCGAGCACAAGATCCCACGATGGAAGCAGGTAGAAGAACCCAAGGAATGGTCAAAGAAAATTGCCACAATCATCGATCTTGATCCAGAGCTGCAGATCGTCACGAATGTAAGAAAAGATCATATTGAGAAGATGGAAGGCATTAGAAACATAATTATTGTCTCTAAATAAAAGAGATGTGTTTGGGTTATAAGTCGCCGCTTCACGCATGTGCACCACGAGGGCATAAATGAGTATTTGTTCAAAAGAGAAATGAAAATAATGAAATTGTAAGTTGTACTATGGCTCACACAAGGTTTCCTCCACGCTTAGGAGTTGATTATGAAGAAACATATTCTCCTATTATGGGCTAAACTACATTTAGATATTTAATCTCAATAGTAGTAAACTTGAATTTAGAAATAAAATTGATGGATGTGATAATCGCATACCTTTTATGAAAATTTGGATTCGGACATTTATATGAAGGTATTCGAATGTATCCTCGCTCCTAACCAAGACAGAGCAATTAGAAATGCATGACAACAGAAACTCGAGAAGTCACCGCACGGACTTAAGAAATCAAGCAGATGTGATATAATCGCGCAGCTTAACTTTTCTATGCAAGAAAGACTACACGAATAACGTAGAATAATCCTTTTATATTTATAACGACAATCTCGAATGGATTTTGTATAATCTCATAGTATGAAGATGATTAGAATATCATCAGAACCCTCGAAGGTATTAAGAAAGTAAGCTCTTACCTGAAATCAGAGTTCGAAATGAAAGATTTGTGTAAAACCAAATATTGCCTAAGCTTGCAGCTTGAGCATGCCCCTGATGGGATACTAGTGCATCAGTCAACCTACACTCAAAAGGTGTTAGAAAGGTTCGATTTTGAAAATGCATACCCTTCGAATGTGCCCATGGCCGGGAGATCTTTGCAAAGAAGACAAGAACTCGCATGCACTCTAAAGAAGAGGGAGGAAGTCCCGAGATTGGAATTCTATACTTGAGCCGCTAAAGAGGGAGTACTCATGTATTTAGCAAACTGCATTTCAGACCGGATGTTACATTTGTCGAAACCTATGAACAAGGTATAATATAGAACCTACCAAAAGGCATTGGCATGAAATAAAGAACATCTTCCGATACCTCCAAGGAAGCAAAGATCTTGGACTGTTCTATAGAAAGAACCAAGACCTAACTATGATCGGCTATGCAGATGTCTTGCATCTATCGGACACGCATACAACTAAGTCGCAAAAGACCATGTATTCCTATGTGATGGAACTACAATTTCATGAAAATCGTCAAGCAAAATCTTGTATCAACTTCGATTTAACCACTCGTAAATCATAGCATGTGCATTTGAGGCCTCGCGAGAATGTTCTTGGCTTCGGCGGATGATTCACCACATCCAAAGAATATGTGGATTGAATACCGCGCAAACCCCCACTATTATATATGAAGATAATGCAGCTTGTGTTGCACAAATGCATATGAGTTATGTGAAGAGTCCTCTCACAAAGGATATCAACCCAAAGTTCTTCTATGTTCATGAATTGCAAAAGATGGACGAAATTAAAGTACTGTATACTAAGTCATGTGAAAATCTTGCAGATTTATTCACTAAATCACTTCCAGCATCTAGCTTTGAAAGGTGTATACGTGGAATTGGAATGATGAGACTTAGAGAGGTGCAGAATTCAAGGAGAGAATCTTCATAAACTCATTATTGAAACTTGATCACTTAAGATCAAGTACCCAAAGAATAAATCTTGAAGATTAAATGAAATTTGGTGGATTGTACTATTTTTCCCTTGACGAAGTTTTTTTCAAGTTTCTCGGCTAAGGTTTTTAATGAGGCAATTCTTGCAATACAGCAGAACGTGTTTTATGTACTTTTCACCAAATTTTTCTCACTGGGTTTTTATGGAGTTTTAATGAGATATGAATATGACAGATGAGTGTTCAAGAGGATGATGAGTGTCCAAGAGGAGTGTTAAGAAACCGGACCCAAAGCTAGACAGACTGACCCATAGTAGGCTCCTCTCTATGTCTAGTATCCTATATAAAGAGGGACCCTCCAACCATTGTACTACAGTTTTACAAAAGAGCAATAAAGAGAAATCAGAAATCCTCTCATATCTCTGTATTCAATCTATTATTCTGCTTTTTATGTTCTTATAATTCTAAGTTTATTTACAAGGTAATCGTCGAACTATACTGTTCCTCGATAAAACCACGTTAGCCAACAATCCGTCTTTGTTTTCGCTCCGTCCCTCATGTAGATTTTCAATGTGAAATTGGCCCCTTTTTTCTAGGTCTGCCGGATGCACCGGATTGTTCCATTGTAGGCTATAGACCCAAGATAAGTCGTTGGGCCTTGAGATGTCGCCCATCAACGTGGGCCGGCAAGAATAGACATTTACCCAGGTTTGTCCATTGTGAATAGTATAACTGAAATGACTCGAAATGACACTAGCTAGATGTAGGCCAATCACTGTACCATTCCACACATTTTCTAGCCCGGGATTCATGCACCCGAACAGTGGTAACAATACAGGATTTATCCGTTGAGGTGCTGATGTACTACGAAACCTTATGAAAGATTTCATAGAAAGAGAACAAAATGCTGTACTATAAACGTATGGATGGCAGAAATAAAGGGTAGACAGACAATCATCGGCAAAAAAATCTTCATCAACCTTATCATCACTGCAATCCCATTCCAATATCCAAAATGAAGATTGCATGAAATGATGGAAAATACAAGATTGCAAACGCTTTTGTCTCTCTGCCTACACTCTATTTTCAAACAAATACACTACTACAGATGTCTATATATACTTAGTTGTCTATCTGAACTCTTAGCAGCGTGCCAGTATCAGTTGGTTAGCTAACAGTGAGTCACTGAAAAAAGAGTAGTTATTCACTTATTTCGTACAAGGAAACCCACTGCTTTCTATTTAGTTTAGTTTTCCTTGAGCAATTGTTCCATACAATTATGAAGTACACTCAACAGTTGTCTCATGAAAATTCTTATAGCCTAGCACAAGATCTTAGGATACATTATATGTGATGCATTTTCTTCCCTTTTTAGTGTGATAGTATATGCTTTTTTTCTCCTTCCACAAAGTGTGGCATCTGAATTTGAACAGTTAATTTAGATATGTTTAACCAACTGCGATTACCGCCTACAAAACTAATCTGCCAACATCTCTCAAGCAACCATTATAGGCAGGAAATCATTTAACAAGCCATCAGTAGCACTTACGAATCATATGCATAGTTCAAACTCCAAGAAGCTTCATTCTTGGAGACTGGAGTGCAGATGACAGATGTTGATCCTAATACCTACGGGTGCATAGCTAGAAAGATGGTACTGTACAGCAGAAGGAGATTGAAACTTTCAGAGTGTGCCATGATTGAGAGCATTCTACTGTCCTCTGTAGAACTTTCAGCACAAGTTTGATGAAAAGGCAATGTTGGCAGCTGATAGTTAGCACAGCAGCCGCACAATTGAATGGTGAAGACTGAAGAGACATGATGGCCGCAATTGAGCAAAGCGGCCGGCATTAGACAATCTTACATTTTTCTTGGCCATTATCTACACATAATTATAGATTAATTCTAAGCATAAATCTTTATCTCCCTAAAATATATTTGATTTAAACACAACAACATATGAATATGAACATGAACATTAACTTGACAGTACATGAAATGAATGATAAATGAATCAAAGCGGTTTCGAGGTGGTGCCATTACTCTGCAAGATTAGCATCCTAACCTGGGAACCATCCAAGGTGACATCCTCGTATCCACGACGCGGGACCTCTCGAAGAGCGCGGCGACGGCGGCGGGTCGAGGTGCCGGTCGACGGCGAGCGCGATGGCGCTGCCACGGCGGACCGCACGCCTGGCCTCGGCGGCGAGGCGGACGGGAAGAGCGCGCCGGAAATCCCCGCGGGTTCGTCGGAGAAGACGAGGTCGAAGGAGCCGTCGGAGAAGGGGAGGCTGTGGGGGTCGGCGCGGCGGACGAGCGGCGGGAAATCGACGAGGTCGATCCCGGTGACTTCGCTGACTCCCGCGGCGTGGAGCGCGTCTACGGCGTTGCCGGCGCCGGCGGCGAGGCAGAGGACGCGGGAGGAGCCAGCGAGGAGGCGGAGGCCGCGGAGAGGGGAACACGGCGGCCGCCAAGGCGGCGGAGCGGCGGCGCCAGCGCGGGGAGGCGCGGAGCTTATCGAGGCGGCGGTCCGGGGGGACGACGCGGCGGGAGGCGGCGTCGCAGGAGGTGCGGGGGAAGGAGGCGAGGGAGAGGGTGAGGGTAAGGGAGTGGGGCGCGGGGAAGCAGGAGGTGGAGGCGTGGCGGAAGAGGTATAAGAGAGAGAGAGTGGCCGCCGCGACCAGGACGACGGCAACTCGGCAAGCCAGCCGCTGGACTCGCCGGTCCATCGTCGGCGGCGGGTGCGCGGAGGTGGAGGCGGCCATGGGTCTAGACTAGAGTCGTGGACTCGTGGGCACCAGACTGGATCGTGAATTCTTGCTCATCACGGGCTGATTGGGCTTTGCGAATCTTGGACGAGCAACGTTATGGGCCCATAGCGTTCTTAGCCGTGGATGGGAAGGACTTTTGGCCCAGCTAAGGGCTTGTTGGGAAGCAAGTAGCAAAGCATCCTCTCAACCTCGAAAAAAAATCTTCCCGCTTATAAAAAATAGTAAAATTTAGAAATACTAGCACAATTAAACAACTCAAACATAGCGTTCACCTTTTGAATATTTATCTAAAAAACTTTCAGAGACACAATTCAAATGATATAACAACTAATTCAGCCAACAAATAGACAACATGATCCTCAAAGCCACCCGATTCCCAAAAAGTTTAGGTGGACAGACAATCTAGTCCTCCAATAAGTTCTTGGCCTCTCGATTTTGCCCCACGAGTGGCATTCCTTAACGATTTAAGACGTTCCATACCTACTGCCTTGTTTGCAAGGAAGATGAGTCCAAGACAAGTTCAAACCGCAAAGCAAATGAAGTGAAATATAGTCAAATGCAATACAAGAAGGTGCATTCCCATGAAAAAGACAAAGTCAAATGTAATGGGTCTGAATCTTGCTCGTGCCAAAATTACCAAAGAAATGTCCCACTTCATTAGCAATCTTTCTAATTACAGGGGGAATGTAGTTGTTATCTCCATGTGAAACTATTTTATATTCACTTGCATAGTTGCATATCAAATTAAGGCTAAAGAGTTTTGTGACTCGTCACACACTCACACTACTCAACAAAATGCCAAGGGCAAGATAAAAATTTGGCCAAGCTACCACAAGAAGTCAAGAATGTACATCATGGGCAAAAGACAAAATAGAGAAGGGATAATTGATTATTCGTCACTGTAAAGAAGAGCCTTCTAGGATTTGCTACTCCTAACAATGCAATCTATAATTTGCCACTCCAACGGTTGGTTGTTTAATAATTTGTCATTTTGGCCTTTTAATGACATTTATTATGTTTTTTTTTTTCCCTCACGTGAAATGATCTTATCGCCTCTCCGATGTACACAGCACACAATTTGAATAATGAAATTGGGAGCAAGTTCATCGGCCTCGGGAAAAAACATTTTTTTCTTGATCCAGAGGGTAAGATGCTCGCCTATTTCATTTATCGAAACCAAAATCATAGGTAACCGAGGTTACAGAAAGTTTACAAGATGAGACCCAAGCACCATCCAAATGCAACCGCTACAAGGCTTAAGGTGTTTTCGACATCAGAACAGGAAAAAGGAAACATTGCTAAGATGAAAAAAAGAGCATCTAGACTACTGCTACCACATCATTCCAAAAAATCCTCTATATTAGAACGATTACAGGAAAAAAATCCTCTATATTAGAACGGTTACAAAAAAAAATCCTCTATATAAACTAGCATGTTCTCTATAGAAAGCATTTTGAGACCTGTTTGATTACAAAAAGAAATTACTTGAAAATGGGGAACAAAGAGGTATGAGTAAACCACAAAGGAAAAAAATGTCAATTTTCCTGTTTTAATATATACATCATTCATCAAGAAAGCTACAAAATTGAATGTTTTAAGAAGAATATCCTCTATATTAGAACGAATGCACACGTTAAGTGTTTATCCTTTCTTTTCGAGAACATCAAGTATTTATTCTTTGAATTTGGAACACAAATTACTTGGGATATAATCACAATTTTTTACTTAACAATATAATAACAATTTTCGAGTACATTTGAGCACTCTGCTCAAAGCCACCTTAGAAGCCTAGCCGAATCAACATATCGAGTTGGATATTGAGGTGCAGATTGTGGTGATCTAATTGAACAAACTAGACCTTGAGTTAATTGGAAGCTAATAATCCTTTGAAACCGGATCTGCCTAATTTATATACAGATGTTCGCCAAACAATTTCAGCAACCCCTCCTACTAGGTTGTGTGCCTGTGTACATTGGAGAGGGGCAGTAAGGTCTTTTCATGTAGGGAAAAAAGATAGAAAACATAAGAAATGTCATTAAAAGGCCAAAATGGCAAATTATTAAGCAACCAACCTTTGGAGTGGCAAATTATAGATTGCATTGTTAGGAGTGGCAAATCCTAGAAGGCTCTTCTTTATAGTGGCAAATAATCAATTATCCCAATAGAGAAATGAATCAGAGAAATACTTATATACTTGAATTAGAAGGCTGGCTATGTAGATCATTTTTTCTTTCATGGATAAATGAATCAAGCAATCAATTATAAAGCTGGCCATGTAGATTATTACTACCAATTGACACAGGACAAGCGCCACAAGATTGCTTCTAGATTCATCATGCACATGCAGTTGCACAATCAAGCCCGATTATGAATCATTTGCACCTCAAACAGTTTTATGAGAGCAAATGATTATAGAGGTGTGTCCAACCAAGATCTTTCTGGAAGATCTGGAAAGCTATTATAGGAAACATGGAAACAAAACAAACGGTGATGAAGAAAATGGTTTAACGGTGACAGAGTGAATTTTGTTTTGGGGAGTATATTTCTTATATTTCTATTCATATACAAAGGGGTAGTGTGTTCAGGCACTGGACATGATACGCTCAAAACCAGGTATAGATATCTCACCTCAAATGTAAAAGAAAAATGAGGGTAGTGTGTGTAACTTAAACTGAAATAAGATATAGGAGCATACCCTAATAGCTAATACAGTAACATCATAATGAAGGTGCTACACACAAATACTCTGGTATTATAACACTTGATGTAACACAAGAAACCAGGCAGCACCTAGGCAATGATAACTCCATAGAAACTTTTTTCCCAATAAAAAGCTTCATGATTAATGGCCAATTGTAGTGTTTGGGCTTCAGAACATAATTGTTTATGACATAAAAGCGAAATTTTATCCCTTTCACTTGAAGACAATAATAACCCAACTTCAACACCTAAGTCGTGAAAAGAAAATATGCCCAAAGCCCTTGTTGTTCATCATATATGAACTACGAAGAGCACTCTATGGCACAAGGTAATATGCATGCGACACCTAATCAGCTAGTTTACACTAATGTTGCATACTACTCAACTAGAACAAAGAAAACATTGCAGTGTCCTCCTGAAATCTATAATACAGACACTCTGCCCAACTTCCAGAAAACAACAATTGGCCACCACAAGGCTTCATTCAGATTTCAAACGATGAGTTTGGATCTGGCACATAGAATTTTCTAATTTGTAGCACAAGTTAGGGCAATTAGAGTGTATCTATTTGGATGGATATCAGGATGATGAAAACATAACCATGCTGACCGCGATTGAAGCACAAAAGTGGAGCATAAACGAGCACATCACTAATCACATGATAGATAATATCCTTAAAAAAAGATAATATGAACAACAAAAGATATATATTGCTCATCGCTTACCTCTCGCTCGTTTTGTTTTTCTTCGAATCTTCAAAGAAAAGATTGGAGCTTCTAACTCTCTTGAACAACACCTTCCTCCACTCCTTCCTCAACACTCACCGAGGAATAGCAGATCTGTGAGAAAAAGACAAAAAGAGTAAACACTCATCGAGGAATATGTTCAGTGGGAGCAATCATGCATGAGAAATATTGGAGATCTAAAGAACAGAAATCTATTGATTTAGCTGTGCAAACAGAATATCTAGAACCAGTGGTTCCAGAAACCATCATTTAGATGTGCAAACCATAATTTAGCTGTGCAAACATAATATCTATAATATCTATTGATTTGGCTATGCAAACATAATATCTAGAATCGTGGTTTTAGAAACCATAATTCTTCGTAATCGCTTGTTCCGAAACCATAATTTAGTCAGGCAAATGTAATATCTAATGACTCCTTGTGATTTGTCTAAATCAGAAACCATAATTTAGAATGTAAAGCAAACTACAGCCATACCCAAAGTTTATTCAATATGTAAACTACAAGAGGAGGGCTAAGTTGTTGATGCACCAAAACTACAAATCCATAGTGAACTAAGAACGGAAAAATCACCTTGATCTAAAATCAAGGACCCCTAGATCCAAAATCCCATGAAAATCATCTCGACCGAGAACCCAAACACTCTCTACAAATCAAGTACAATTACCTTGAAGCCTACTGCTCCTCCACCATACATGTCGTACATGTAGTTTTAGCAGTGAGAGGGAGAAAGAGAGAGAGAGGGGAGCAGGGAGACTCACCTTCACAACATCCTCTCTCAAGGGCAATTCCAATGGTCGGGGGCTCCCTCCTCTCCCGATATATGCACCTCAGCGACCTTCTCACACACAACAACCACCTCCTCTCCTTCCTCAAAACGGGTAGCACTAGATCTATAGAAATTGACAAGAAAAGGGGGTTAGATGCAGAACGCTAGGGAGGAAGAGAAGGAGTCTTTACCGGTGAGACACCTCTGCCAGAGAGGAAGGAGGAAGCGCTTGGCAACGGAGGGAGGGAGACGCTGATGCGGAGGGAGGGAGGCGCGCGGTGGCGCCAATGCGAAGGAGTTCACAATGAACCAATGCGGGAGGAGAATAATTCCTGTCCTCGACGGTGACCTCCCGCCTGTGGAAATGAGGGGATTGGCGGAATCCACCTTCCTCTCGCCATCTAAACGCCGCTCGCTAACCCAGAAACTTCCACACGGTTTTGACCCACGGATCGAATGGGGATCCCTACCGAGAATAGGATCCCAAACAAGCCCTAAAAGGTCCAAACACACAACCTTTTTTTGGAACATCATTCAATTTCTCTGATATTCCTCTCTCTCTAAAAAAACTCTCTAATCTTTTTTAGGTAATTTACATTCTCTGATCTATTAGCATGTGTGCTTTTACTAAATGGTCTCCATATCATGAATATTGCATAACATCAAGGACACGAGTCACGACCGAAAGATTCTTTTGTAGAAGTAAAAGTGTGAAACGAGCTGCTTAATCCATCTTCAAAATAGTCTCTATTTTATCTCCTAAATGCTTCTATGGCATAACCTTTTTGACCCTTTCAGGTATTAATAACCAATCTAACACTACTTTCTTGGCAATGTTGGCATGTGGCATGCATCTCCGGCGCTTTTTAGTCACTAATGATCAAGGTTGTCATAATCTCGATTCTAGCCATACGATCCCACGCTTTTATGACCCGCATTGATCGGATCGATTTCCGATCTTACTAGAGAGTCTTAATTTGGTAGAATCTTAATATTATTAGAATCTCACAAAAAATTGTAGAATCGTGATAAAAATTTCATACGGTCCTACCCGATTATAGTAATTTATTATAAATAATTATTTGCATATGTCCCTTTCATTGTAAATTTTATATTTGATTACTTCATGTCCATTATAATTTGCATAAATAACAAATGATCTTTGCCTTGCACTATATTTTTGTAAACAAAACTATAAAAGTATAGTTTTAAAAATGCAGAAGTGTTCAAATACAAGGTGGATTTTTTTTTAAAAAAATATTTCTTTGGTAGAATCAGATAGGATCCAATTGGGATGCACCTAAACTATTTTGTTGGATTTGGAGAAGTAAGTGTGTTTCGAAACTTAAAGTGTTTGCTTGGCTACTTTTATCAGATCGCTTAGACACTAAAAACATGCTTCAACATTATCGTTGTCCCATTTAAGGAGATACTGCTTGTGTGCTATGTTCTCAACATTTGGAGGAAACAATCACACATTTGTTCTTTGACAGCTCCTTCAGTCATCCATGCTGGAATTACCTTAGACTTCACTGAAATATGTCTACTAATATTTTTCAAAGACTTCAGGAAGAAAAACTCACTTATCGCCATCTTTTTTCATGGAAATATTCATTATATCTCTGTGGCATCTTTGGAAACAACGAAATGGTAAAGTTTTCGAGGATACAACGCCAAGTTTTGTGGCTTGGAAAGCATTATTTAAGTAGGAAGTCACTCTTCATATGCATCGAGTGAAGGACTCGTTAAAGAACGATTGGTTTCGCCAGATTCTCTAATTAAGTTTATTTAACCCTTTTAAGGCTTGTAAATTCTTTCTTTGATCTTTGTAATTATTCTTTTAATTTACTATATGGGACACCCCTGTAGTTTTCCTTAAAAAAGGAACCAGATAGGATCTTAGATTCTATGTTGATCATATGATTTGTGATCTTGCTGAACAACCTACGATCCGATTCAGGATCGCAATTCTAACAACGTTGTCGATGGCAATGACTCAATGAGTAGTAAGCTTAGTTGGGCGCCCAAGCAGTCGTGAACACGGCTCCATGGCCCTTCCAAGTGAGCGCCAGCATGTCCTCTTCCCACTTCAACCACCACCCCATCGTGTGCTCGCTCAAAGAAGCTGTTGCACTCCTACCGCCGCCTCCTCGTCAAACCCTACGGCCAACCTGCCTTTGTTGGGTTGGACCTCAGCCGCATGCCTAGGTCTAACCGGTTTACTCCTCGAGCCATAGGTCCAAATGAGTTGAACACACTAACACATGGGTCATGATGCAAGCTATATAGTAACAACTTTATAAGTGGTATTGGGCCTTCTCCTCCAAAAGACTAGTCTAATGGGTGAGGCCCCCTCACACTTATAAGTTGTGCTTTTTTTCCTTCCCACAACTAATGTGGAACTATTCCCAATATTCCCTCTTCACACACTCGGCTGTGTACTTCCACAACCATGAAGTCCAAGGAAATGTTAAACGTCTGGGCTCTGATACCAATTGTTGGATCGGATCCTCGCCGTATGCCTAGATCCAACCGGGTTTACTCTCCAGGCCGTATGCCCGCGGGTTGACGCATGCAAACCTACAAGCAACAACCTTATAAGTGGTATTAGGCCTTCTTCCCCCAAAAGACTAGTCCAATGGATGAGGTTTCTCTCACACTTATAAGTTGTGTTTTTTTCCCTACCACAACCAATACGTGACTATTCCCAACATCCTCCCCGTCCTTTCCACGAGCCTCGCTACCGGACTCGACCGCCGGTGACATCGACCGATGACGCCTCGATCTTCCGACCGATGGTCGCCAGACTCCAAATTGCTAAGGGCTGTCCTGAGCGCAGACGTGTCGAGCACGCCGAACAGATCTAGTGGAAGTTGAAGCAAGCAGCCCACGATGCGCGACGCGAGGCTAGGGCGGTCCAGTTGGTGTTCCGCTGGTCACGGTGACTGTGCACGGTTCGGGCCCGACCAGGTCCAAGAAGCCGCCCCTTGAGCCTGGCGCATGACGCGTACAAAGCCAGCCTCGCAGCTGATTTACGAGGGCCTCATTGTCCCTTAGCCCCAACGACGGTGGGCCGGACAAGACGGAGGCCGCTTGGCAAAGCCGCGCTTTGGAGACGCCGCTGCCGCGATCTTGACGACGTTGAACTCTAGCCGCACGCCTTTGACTTGGCGGTTGTTAATATTTGATCCCAGATGTGATCCGAATTTCTAATATGGAAGTATCTAGAATATGTCATATTAGCGGATTAGTTTCCTACTTGGACTCTAAGTCCTTTTACCCCTTCATATACCTCTTGTAAGCCGCACGGGGAGAGGGACGTCTTATTGTAATCCCTGCGTTTTGTAATCGCTCCTCATATAGTGATCATTGCCGATTGGCGCCCATAGTTTTTTCCCGCAAGAGTTTTCCACGTAAAATTCGTGTCTCTCGTCTCCCTTGATATGTGCATTATTTTCTAACAAGTGGTATCAAAGCTCAGGAGAGATTAGGGTTTGGAGAGACACAAGAGAGAGAAAAAAAATAACAGATCGCGATCCGCCAAGGCCAGCCTCGTGAGCGCTGTTCGCCGATCGGCTGCTCGCGCCGCCTCGGTCCCGGCGCTTTTCGCCGAGATCGCGCAAGTTTAACAAAGGATTCGCCAAGCCGCCGCGCTCCGCCCCTCCAAGAGCGATCGCCCTTCCGCGCCGGTCCGCGCACGCCAACGAAAAGAAAGTAAAAGCGCCGCCCCCAAGCCATCTATTCCAACGATTATTTTCCTTCGCGTCATCAAAGGACCGAACGCAGAGCTTTGGACTGTTTTGGCCCTGTAGCGCACCGTAATTCCTAAAGTAGCCCCCTTAGCATCAGAATTCCATTTTGGCCCTCTTCTCGCCGCCGCCGTCGGGGACGTAGTAACTCACCGCCGCCGCCGCAATACGCGAAGATCAACATGCCGCCGGGGCTCGGCAGAAGAATCGAAGTTGATGCGGTCGGGTCGGAAGAAGAATCGCCGCTAACGGCACAAGAAGAAGTTGCTCGCCCGCCACGCCAAGACGCCACGGCCATGGCCCGCCGCTTCCTCTCTGGCAGAAGCGAAGAAGGTGTCGCCACATCGCGGCAGAAGACCTTGATGTCGCGGGGACGGAGAAGACTTTGGTGCTACTAATCGGCACTACAAAGACCTTGGTGCTACCAACGGCGACGGATGAATCGAGTTGTTACCGCCCCTGCACGGCAAAGAAAAGCAGGAGGGGGCTAAAACCGAATTCGACGCTAGGGGGCTAGTTTAGGAATTACGGCGCGCTTATAGGCCAAAACAAATTCAAAATTCCTAACGATCAAGACCAAACCGAGAGCTCGCAGCCGCACAAGTCCCAAGGTTTCGCTTTTATTAATTCATCGAGCAAGTCATCTTGTTGTATCACGCTCACGCGGAGAACGCCTGCTGATTCACGTTGGAGATCCAAATTTGAGGCCACCTTTGCTTCGGCCCACACGAGAAGAGTACCAGAGATTTGAAGATCTTTGTTTTATGCATACGCATTCTCAGAATAAAGAGGTCGTGATTTTTGCTAGATTTACACATATCAAGATTTAGCAATTTTAGGTTTTATTCCTCATGGCGACTTTGAAGTATGATCTTCCACTCTTGGATCGAGACACAAGATTCTCGCTATGGCAAGTTAAGATAAGGGTTGTGTTGGCACAGATGGACTTAGATGATGCATTGGAAGGGTTTGAGAAACAACCTATCACATGGACATGCAGATGAGAAGCGTAAAGACCGTAAGGCTTTATCTCAGATTCACCTTCATCTATTAAATAATATTTTGCAGGAGGTTTTGAAGGAGAAAATAGCTGTTGCATTATGGCTGGAGCTGGAACAAACTTGCATGACAAAGAATCTCACCAGCAAGATGCATCTCAAGCGTAAATTGTACTCTCATAAATTGCAAGAAGGAGGATCTGCTTGATCATCTTTCGTTGTTTAAGGAGATCGCTTTCACCTAGAGTCGATGGAGGTAAAATATGATGATGATGATTTGGGTCTTATTCTTTTGTGTTCCCCGCCTCGATTTTTTTTTCAAATTTCAGAGATACCATATTATATAGTAGAGATACTATCACTCTTCATGAAGTTTATGAAGCTTTGCATGCTAAGGAGAAGATGAAATGATGGTACCTTTCAAAATTCAAGTCCAAAAGGAGAAGGCTTGTTTGTTCGTGGCGCATACAAAAGGAGAAGAACTCAAACAATGGATCTCAAGGCAAAAGTTCAAATAGCTACAAGAACCGGTCTAAATCCAGAGGCAAATACAAGTCGTGCAAATATTGCAAGAAAAGTGGGCACGACATCTCCGAATGCCGAAGTCGCAAAATAAAAAAAAGAACTAGCAATTATAAGCCAAAAGGTAAACCGATGATGAAAGTAATGTCTCCCTTGTCAGCCGATGATAGTTCGATGGAGGAGTTCTTGTTGCCTTTGCTGGATGTGCTAAGACAAATGATGAATGGATTCTTGATTCTGCATGTACCTTTCATATGTGTGCTAATAGGGACTAGTTTGCCACCTATGAACCTGTTGAATGTGGTACTGTGTTGATGAGTGATAACTCATCTTGTAAGGTTGCGTAAATTGGTTCAATTCAGATCAAGATGTTTGATGGAATTGTTTAACTTTGATAGATGTTAGGCACATTCTAGATTTGAAAAGAAACCTTATCTCTTTGAGTACTCTTGATGGTAAAGGGTACAAGTATTCTCGTGAAGGTGGAGTTTTGAAGGTATCAAAAGGCTCTCTTATTGTGATGAAAGTCGATATTAAATCATTAACTGCATCATCTCGCGAGGTACTACAATATTAGGTAATGTTGCTGTAATTTCAAGTTCATTATCCGATTCGATGCTACTAATCTTTGGCATATATGCCTTGGGCATATGAGTGAAATTGGTTTATGTGAATTGAGCAAGAGAGGACTTTTGATGGACATAGCATCTAGAAGCTAAAATTTTAGGAGCATTGTGTGTTTGGCAAACACAAGAGGGTGAGGTTCAATACCCTACTCATACCACGTAAGGTATTTTGGATTATGTGCATTCGATTTATGGGGCCATCTCTAAGACATCTCTAGGAGGTGCTCGTTATATGTTAACAATTATTAATGATTACTCTAGAAGAGTGTGGCCTTATTTCTTGAAGCATAAATCAAGCATTTTCAAAGATTTAAAAAGTGGAAGACTATGGTTGAAAGGCAAACTAAAAAGAATGTAAACAAACTTCAGACCGATAATGGGATGGAATTCGCTCGATGAATTTGAATCATATTGCAAGACCGAAGGTATTGTTAGGCACTACACTGCTCCTCGTACTCTCAACAAAACGGTGTAGCCGAGCGTATGAACAGACCATCATTTTTAGGGCATGTTGCATGTTGTCAAATGCAGTTTGCATAGACGCTTGGGTCAAGTCGCTTCCACCGCTTGCTACCTCATTAATCACCACCCTCTTGTAATTGAAAAGAAAACTCCAATTGAGGTATGGTATGGTTCCCAAAGAAATTATTCGTAATTAAGAGTTTTTGGTCATTCCGCTTATGCTCATGTTGATAATGGAAAATTAGAGCATAGAGTCATGTTATGCATCTTTCTTGGTTATAAACCGTGTTAAAGGATATAAGTTGTGGAATCCTCAAACAAGGAAGGTTGTGATTAGTAGAAACGTTGTCTTTAATGAATCGCTATGCTTCATGATAAACCGCCCACTAATGTTTCATGAGAGAGAGCGTAATTCAAGTGTTCAGATAGACCATTTTGTTGGTTCAAATGACACATCAGATAAGGAAAATATTGTTGTTCATGATGCACCTATTGTTGAGGATACTCCTATTGTTGAGCAACCACCACAACGATTCATTGCAGTTGATAGGCCTAGGAGGGAGATTAATCCACCCAAGAGGTTGATTGAAGAAGCTAATATTGTTGCTTATGCTTTGAGTGTGGCAGAAGAAATTGAAGGTAATACAGAACCATCATCATACTCTGAGGCTATTAACTACACTGATTGTAATAAGTGGATAACTGCCATGCATGATGAAATGGAGTCACTTAAAAAGAATAGCACTTGGGAACTAGTGAAATTGCCAAAGGAGAAGAAGCATGTTCGTTGCAAGTGGATTTTCAAAAGAAAGGAGGGTATTTCTCCCATCGAACCAAAGAATGTATAAAGCAAGGTTGGTTGCTAAAGGTTATAGTCGATTCCGTGTATTGATTTTAATGATGTTTTTTCCCCAGTTGTGTAGCATAGTTCTATTCGCACTTTACTCAGTATTGTTGCTATGCATGATTATGAACTTGAGCAATTAGATGTTAAAACTGTATTCTTACATGGGGAGTTGGAAGAAGACATTTATATGAACCAACCTGAGGGTTTTGTTACTCTTGGAAAAGAACACCTTGTTTGTAGATTAAACAAATCTCTTTATGGTTTGAAGCAATCCCCAAGGCAATGGTACAAGAGATTTGACTCCTTTATGCTCTCTCATGATTTTAAGCAGTCTGATTATGATAGCTGTATTTATTTAAAGACTACTAATGATTCAGCTATTTATTTGCTTCTCTATGTTGATGATATGTTGAGTGTTGCAAAAGATAAGTCTGAAATAGCAAAACTGAAAGCACAATTGAGTAATGAATGGAGATGAAGGACCTAGGTGCAGCAAAGAAAATTCTTGGCATGGAGATTATTAGAAAGAGGCAATCTGGCAAGCTATACCTTAGTCAAAAAGGTTATATTGAGAAGGTCATTCGTCGTTTTAATATGCATGATGCAAAACTAGTGAGTACTCCATTAGCTTCGCATTTCAGATTATCTTCAGCCTTATGTCCTAAGTCAAATTATGATATTGAGTACATGTCTAGAGTTCCATATTCCAGTGCAGTTGGTTCTCTTATGTATGCTATGGTTTGTTCTCTTCCTGATTTATCTCATGCATTGAGTGTTGTCAGTAGATACATGGCTAATCTTGGAAAAGAGCATTGGAAAGCAGTTCAGTGGATTTTCAGATATTTGCGTGGCACTTGTAATGCTTGTTTGCAGTTTGAGAATTCTAGAGATGAACTTGTTGGTTATGTTGACTCTGATTATGCTGGTGATTTGGACAAGAGAAGGTCTCTAACAGGTTATGTTTTCACCATTGGTGGTTGTGCTGTTAGTTGGAAGGCAAGTTTGCAAGCTACTGTTGCCTTATCAACCATTGAAGTAGAATATATGGCTATTTCTGAAGTTTGTAAAGAAGCTATTTGGTTGAGAGGTTTGTACACTGAGTTTTGTGGAGATAATTCTTGCACTACTATATTTTGTGATAGTCAGAGTGCTATATGCCTTATAAAGGATCTGATGTTCCATGAGAGAACAAAGCATATTGATGTGAGATATCACTTTATTCGAGGTGTTATTGCTCAAGGTGATGTCAAGGTGTGCAAGATAAATACTCATGATAATTCTGCTGATATGATGACAAAGTCAGTTTCTGTTACTAAGTTTGAGTTTTGCTCAAACTTAGTTGGTGTTAAAGTTTAGTCCTAGTGACTAATTGGTGCACGGTAATTTTTATCTTATTGGAGAATTATTTGGTGATTGATGATTCTTTATTTTGCTACAAGAGGAAATTCGTCTCAAGGTGGAGATTGTTAATATTTAGATTCGTATGTCATCCGAATTTCTAATATGAAAGTATCTGAAATATGCCATATTATCGGATTAGTTTTCTACTTGGACTCTAAGTCCTTTTACCCCTTTATATACCTCTTGTAAGCCGCACGGGGAGAGAGACGCCTCATTGTAATCTCATCGCGCTTTGTAATCGCCTCATATAAGAATCATTGCCGATCGGGCGCCGTGGTTTTTTTTTCCCGCAAGGGTTTTTCACGAAAATTCGTGATCTCTCGCCTCCCTTGATCTGTGCATTATTTTCAACAAAAGTTGCCCAGCCGGAGGTCGAGCTCTCCTCGACACCCGAGCAGCGGCGGGTCGGACGGACGGCACGGTGATGCGGAGCGTCGGCGCCCCCGCCACTTCGACAGCATGCTGACAAGCGTCGGCCACTGCATGCAGTGCGTGAGGCTGAGGTCGACGACGTGCACGGTGGCTCTGCCGGCCACCGCGCGGAGGATGGCGCCGTTGGAGGCCGTGAAGCCGGACCGGTGCCAGGGCGTGAGGTCGACGTAGTCGGCTGGCCCGTTCCCGCGGCGCCCTGTTCGCGGTGAGCCTCACGGCGTCCTGACCGGTGGCGCCTGGCCGCACAGCCGGCACGCCCGCGCCACCAGCGCGCGGAGCAACCAAGACGTTAACCGCTGGTTGGGGTCCCCTGCGAGGAGGCGATGTTGTTGAGCACCCACACGGCCTGCTGCGCCAGCGTCACGTCGTTGGACTCGAGCGCGGCGGCGCAGTGGAGGAGCAGCTGCTGGATGCGGGGCCCGTCGATGAGCACGCCGGAGAAGCAGAGGGAGCTGTGCGCCCTGAGCCCGCTGCTCCTAAGCTCCTGCTCCATTGCTCGTTAGTGTGTACGGACGTGGCTGCTACAAGATTTCGATGCTGATCCAGAGCCAAGGAAATATCAAGTGATGGCTAGGATCACGACACTTGTCGGCCTTGCATTGACAGTTTAGGACTATTTGAGCTAGGGTTTTGAGGTGTGGAAAGAAGCAATCCCTGGAAGGATTGGGCTCTGGTAGTATGCAATTGTAAGAGGTGTTTATAAGTTGTTTTGGTTTGCTTGTTGGAATGACTTGGCCTACTTATAGGAGCTCTGTGAAAGATCCTCTTCATTTTAATGGAGAGAAATTGATAGCCTCTTGGACTCTTTTCCCTGGGGAAAAGGCAATGTGATCATTCTTAACGCCTTTGTCTGATTGTGTCTGAATTCTGACTATACTACGAGCTTTGGAGCGATATAGATTTTGGCATATTTAGTTGGTTGCAAATTATTTTCAACATTGTTAATACTTGTAGTTCGATTAAGCTATAAAACAGAAGAAAAACACTCAGTCCCATTTGGAATGCAGGAATTGGAAAAATTCATGTGTTCCAAACGGGGCCTCAATATGAAAGCACAAAAGAGAAGCTGAGTTATGGAATATCAGGTTCAGGCTTAAGACATCTTTCTTTGGACCGAGTTTTTGTTCAAACGAGTCAGCTTGGCAACTGTATTATGATACGCTTGGTTAACCGCAGTGCATCCATTGTTAAACTAGATTAAGGCCGGTGAGAAGACGACTACGGAAGCAGACATAGCCGTCCGGACTCTATTGTCAGTTTGGATACATGCTGAAATTCTGAATAAACATATCTGAATTTGTTCTTCTCCGTACTCCATTTTCTATACCGAAGGTGGTCTTTCCTAGAACCAAACAAGCAAGTAGGCCAATTCTCAGGGAGTAAAATCCACACGTACGAGCATCTCCGAGCCCTTAAGAGGCTATTATGTCACTCTGAACTTGACTGGAACACAATTAGGGTATGCTTGTTTCCCTGCTTTGTCGTATCATTGTCTTCTTCTCATTGATTCTGACGAACGTTAGGTTAGAGAGATAGCAAAAAGACATGAAAATTCTTTAGCTCTGGTTGATAGGAGCCATGTGTACTCTGCTCACACCCTTCTTGTCACTTGTCAGTCAAGATTAGTCAAAGATATCATACACCAACGAACTGCTGAGAAAGGTTGGAATATGGAAGGGACAAAGAATTCTGAAGAACAGTTGTCGACAGATGGATCACCTGATCTGAATTATAAACTCATAATGGACTGCCACGCAAATTCAGCTGTAAGAGAACCACACTATTGTCCCAACTCCCAACAACTAGCTGGTGCGTGTTATAAATAGCGCTTGTATTTATCATGAGACCAATATATATACAAATACATATATGATATATATGCGTATAACTATTTATACAATGAGAAAATACATGATAATAATACACATCTAACACCCCCCTAAACTTATGGTGATCAACAACATGAAGTTTAAAAAGATAGAAACTGTGCTGAGCTCTGGTCTGTGCCTTTATACAAAAGTCTACCAGCGGAAGCTCTGAAGGCACATACTGAAGGGCAACAACCTGGTCCTATACCTGTGTCTATATGTAGGAAGCATCAACACCAATATGCTTTGTAAGCTCATGTTTCACTGGATCTTTAGCAATGCTAATAGCACATGTACTGTCAGACAAAAGAGAGGTGAGTACTGAAACAGAAACACCAAAATCCTCAAGTAACCGCCGTAGCCAAGTAACCGCCGTAGCCAACAAAGCCATAGCTCGAACTCAAAGATCAAGACTGAGCGAGAAAATGTTGCTCGCTTCTTAATTTTTAAGCAATTGGAGAACCACCAAGAAAAACACAATAGGCAGAGAGAGACCATGATCATAGTGATCACTAGTTTAGGTGGCATCATAATATGCCTAGAGTCAGAAAGAGTCGAGCAAGGGAAAAAATAGATGACGCATCGATGGTTTCATGAAGATATCGAGAATACGAAGAAGATGACTATAGTAGAGCCGAGGGACCGTAAACAAACCGACTCAAGATATGCACATGGTATGAAATATCGTGACGAGTGACACCCAAATAAATAAGACTCCCAACAAGGTGACGAGAAGTAGTAAGATCGCTAAGAGCCTCACCATCAAGGAGTCAAGATGAATATTAAGCTCCATGGGAGTTTCAAATTGTATACCGATCATTAAGAGAAGCACGATCAAGAAGATATTAGATATACTTTTCTTGGGGATGTATAGAAGCCCTCGTGCATAGAAATAACATCAACCACAAGAAAGTAGCAAAGATGACCCAGATCGATATGAGAAACTACTTACTAAGATGTTCTTGACAAAAGTGATGTATCGAGAATCATCTCTAGTAGTGATGATGTCATCAACATGTAAAAGAAGAAGGCCCAATCGCGAGACGGTGTGAATAAAAGAGTAGGATCATAAGCACCGTAGAAAACCAACCAAGTGACAACAGAAGAGAAACAATCAAACCAGCACGAGAAACTTGCTTGAGGCTATAAAGAGATCGAAGGCGACAAACCATACCTCGTAAATGTATACCCCTTTAATGGTCTGATATAAACCTCCTCACATAGCTCATCATTGAGAAAAGCATTCTTGACATCAAGCTGAGAAATGGACCATGCCCGAACAGATGCTACAGCAAGAAGAGTGCGAACGGTGATCATGTGGGCCACAGAAGTAAAAGTCTCATTATAGTCACGACCATGCTCCTGCCGAAACCCACGTACACGAGACGAGTCTTGTAGTGCTCAAGAGAACCATAAGAACGGTCTTAACCTTAGACCTACTTGCACGTGATAGGAGTAACACATGCAAGAAGAGGAACAAGATCCCACGTGCTAGTATGCTCAAGGGTGGCAATCTCTTCGCCATCGCATGTCGCCACTCCTAATGAATAGCAAAGATCATGATAAGAGATCGGTTCTAAGCAAGAGCGTATAAAGAAACAAAAGCGCAAGAAGAGGCCAAATAGATTGGCGATCACGAAGAGAATATCGAGGAGGAGAGGCCAAAGAAGATGACCCATCATTAGAAGATAACGCATCAGAAGAATCATCAACTCACGAACGACGAGTGTAGTAGAGAGGATAATAAGGAACAAGGCCAAAAGAAATCTCTGGAGAGGGTATCAGTGGCGAAGGAGGCGCCAGCGGTGAAGGAGCCACCGACGGGGAAGGAGGCACAGGATGAAGAATCTAGACCCGCCATTATGAGTTAATAGAGTATTTTTCTAATTAATGACAATCGTTATTTGGACTAACATTTTCCATGAGTTGGATGAATAGGTTATGTTCCATGATGATAGAGACTTTGGATGACATCCTGAGTTGTTCGTCATCAAGTCAAGGTTCAAGAAGAGAATGCATCATGTGTTGATGCATATCAAGATCTCGAAGAAAAGATGATCATGAGTTGATGATCATCAAGTCAAGAGAAGACTTATCATATGTTGATGGAGAGCACGTGAAGAAAAAATATCATGTGTTGATGATATTCAAGTCAAGAACTTGGGGTAAAGAAAATCATCATGTGTTGATGATTATCAAGTCAAGAACTCGAACTTGGAGTGAAGATGTTCGTCATCAAGTGATCACTCCAATTGGATGCTCAAGGCAAAGGTATAACTAACTAGGGCTAATGATGTGTTTCTAGTTCTTTTACCGCCTGTGTTTGGTGAGGAGATCGGATTGCTAGTATAGGTTGTCGTACTATTAAGAGGGTTTTGACTAGTAGCTTGAGTTAGTAATGTGTTGATAGCTTTTTGTGCTTGCTCTAGCTTTGTTAGCATATTGCTAATATTTTTGAATGTGTTTTGCAAATAGTCAGGGCTCATGCACAATCCTCGTAGCATGTGACTTTAGTTTGCAAATATGTTTTGCAAATAGTTTAAGTACATGTATCTTATTCCTTGTGGTGTGATTCTAAAAGTTGGCAAATGTGTTTTGCAACTTGTTGAGAATATCGCCTTCACCCTTTGGTTGCATTGTGCATCAATTGGCAAATGTGTTTTACAAATTGAGTTGAAGTGAAATGCAAAGTCGTTTTTAGCTTTCCAAGTCTTTGGCGGTCTGACCGAAGGCTTTTGGGCGGTCTGACCGGCCCTTGAGAGGTTGATCAGGCTATGTGCCGTTTTCTTGTTCTAGCGATCTGACCGTTGTGGTTGACCTGGCCTCGATCAAGGGCAACCGTCTGACCACCATGTGTTGGTCAATTTGACCGCACCTCTAGGTTATGTGACCTAGTCACTTTTTTCTTGAGAATGTGTTTTTCTCGATGTTGTTAGCTCCTCTATGGAGCGGTCTCGACTACCATGTGTTGGTCGGTCCCGACCGACCATGTTAGCCTCTCCTGCCGCCTTTTTTCAGAGAATGTGTTTTCTAGTTTTGCTGGAGCAACCGACCGCATCCTTGGTGGTCTCGACCTTTGGTCCTGGCCCGACCGCCCCTTGTGAGGGTAGTCACGGATGTATGTCCAACAACTAGTTTTATAGTCGCTGGAGTAAGGGCGGTCCGACCGCCATTGGTTGGCTACGACTGGCTCCTCTGTTTTTCAGCAGATTCTCCTCCAACGGCTAGTTTTTTTGTGGATGTATAAATACCCTTAGGCTGGGCCAGGGAAAGTTGCTAGTGCTATTACTATTCCCTTGAGCAAAGAGCAAGCCCTCTTCTCTCCTTTTATGTATGTGCTGCACTTAGTGAGCTTAGAGAGCAAAACCCTAGTGCATGTATTGTATTAGGTAGTGGATTGTGAATCCACTTGAGGTTAGACACTTGATTCGTTCAAGTGAGTGTCTCCGACTTGTTACTCTTAGTGTTTGCCGACACCTAGACGACTTGGAGGAGTTGCGCCGGTGATATTCTCAAAGAAGGTTGTGAGAAGACCCGGGCGGTTGTGAGTGGTTTGGTGCTCACCATCTTGGAGGATGCAGCAGAAGCGGAGGCGGTGGTGGAGGCGATAAGACTGACAGGGGCAGCGGAAGGAAGATGAAAGCAGTCAAGCTCCCAGAGACACTGTGAGTCACAACGGCGAGGGCCAATACCAATCAGAGTCCCTGTGCGTCGATCCTGAACACAACAAGAATCAGAATCGAGAATAACACGACAACCATGATCAGTGAGCTGACCAGCAGATATAAGATGTATGGTTAGTTTGGGAACATGAGAAATAACAAGAACATGAAAAGAGAAATTCGAAAGAGTGCCTCGTCCTGCGACAGAAAGAGAGGTATCATCTGATGTCTGAACAGTGATAGGAGCAGCTAAAGGACTAATAGAAGTGAGACTGGTGGAATCAGATGTCATATGAAAGGAAGCTCCAGAGTCAAGAATCCAAGGTGATATACCTGAAAAAGGAGGAGTAGAAGGTGGTCTCTCACTAGAAGACTATGCAGCAGAACCAGCCGGTGCAAAAGCATCCATGCGACGCAGCATTATGAGAAGCTCTTGAGTATCAGAAGCACCAGAGCTCCCCTGAGAGGAGGAACCACCAGTGCCCTTTGGAGGACGGCCACTACGACGAAATCCTTCTTCTTTCTTGTGGCGAACTCGCCCATATATCCTTCCTTGTTGTAATATGTGCAAGCAGAAGTCCCTTATCAACAAAGAATCACATCGTGAAGAAACCATCGTGAAGGAGTAGCCGGAGACGAAGGGTGTAGAAGTCAAGGAGCCGCTAGAATCGAAGGAAACGATGGTGACGACAAGAGACCCAGAGCACGAAGACTAATATCCTTAGCACAAACAGATGCAAGGGGTCCAATAGAGTCACACAGGTGGCGTACAAAGAATCGAGCACGAAGTCTACTCATACTCACCAAGACGCCAAGAAGTCGAGATGCGACGAAGCTCCAGATGGGACTGCTGATGCCGATAGCACTAACAAGTGTGGAAAACATCCGATCCCAAAGAGTCAATCGACACAATACCACGCATAATTGGGCATAGAACTCATCCACAACGACATCTCTCGCCAGAACGACCGGTCCCGACGCACAACAAGAAGATACAAGGAATCACCGACGACTCAGAAGCGGTTATGCAGATGCGCCCACATCAACTCGTGGCCGGGCCAAGCCAACCACATCCCCAGTGAGATGCACTTCCATGCTAGCAACCAGAATAGCAGAGCATGAGTATTCTCATCAATTCATGTCTTGTAGGAAGCATACTGAGTCTGAAAAGGCTCCATGACATCCTCAAAAACATCGATGCTTTTTACGAGTGTATTTGGAAGCATCCTTTGGGAGCATGAGCTCAATCAGTGGAACAGTCGATGCGCATAAGGCAACGCCAAAGGAGAAAATTCCAAAGATGCTGACCGCACATGTGGAGGCGCTTGTGCTAAAACCAGTCCCGATAATTCAGACCATTGAATATTGCCGGGCAATAAGGAACAGAAACAGTGCCCAAAGAGGACGACATTTTTTTTAACTTAACCAAAGACTGTGTTTCTCAGATACGTATGTTTGCTCGAAACTGTATCCGAGAGAGAGAGAGAGTCCCTGAGCGATAGCGATTCCGGATCGGGAGGCGACCTTCGGCAGAAGACGAAGCGGCCACAGCGACCTCACGGCAGCAGACTCACGGCGGAAGAGGAGGCGGCCTCACTCCAGATCGAGGCGACGACTATCGGGGCGCTCGAGGGCGATGACGAGCAGAGAGTGGCTCGGCGACGACGTCGAGGAAGAGCATGGAGTGGCTCGGCGACGACGTCGAGGAAGACTCTCAGGTGGCGCAGCTCAAGACGGATCTTTTTCCGCGTAAGAAGGGATCGGTGGGACTTTCCTGGGAAGAAGGAACCGTGGGACTTCTCCTCGAGGGTGACGGGATGCCGATCCGCGACCACGGACGCCACAAGAGATCCGCGGCGTAGTAAAACGGCGAAGCAAAGCAATGGCGAAGCAAGTAGAGCTGGTGAAGAAAAGAGTAGGAAAAGCGAGCTTCCTCCGCTTCTACATGAGGACATGGAGGGTGGCAAAGAAATGGCGATAAGCGGCCGCCGCAACAAGAAAAACTCTAACCCTAGTCTTGCTCGATACTATGTTATGAATGGCCAGATTCATCATAAAGACAATGAACTAATATATATACAAGTACACGTATTATATATACACGTATAACCTCTTATACAACAGTGAAAATACACATGTAATAATACATATCTAACCGTGACGCACCGAAAAAATGTTTGTTTTACAATAAATCTATAGCAATTCAGTGCTTAAAATGACCGAGTGTCGTCTGGCCAATGCCTTCTGAAGAATAATCGCCTGAAGATCTGAAAGAGCCCAGCTGTCACAACTCTGACGATCACGTGCCCACTGGAGATAAAGGGACGGGGTGATAGAGATACATCATGCCGAAAGAAATGGAAGAATCTGCCTTTCAAAAGTCGCGACTGTGTATATATATATCTCATGTATTCTGGAACCATATTTATGATCTCGATGCCTCAATTGATCGACGACCTGCAAACTGACAGTAACACTGCAAAACTAGCCATTTAACAGTAAAAACTAAACATATTACATACATCGGCACGCAGGGACATGCATATGTAACACGTGATAGATAATCTTTTCTCCTTTTTGTTCTCTCCATATCTTGCGAATTCTTATCAAGTTTATGCCACCTTTTCAATCTCTGTCGCGTGTTAGAAGAAGAATAAAGCCTTCCTGGCAAATGCTCTCCTCCAATCCGATTAACGCCGCGAGGTTCTGATTCTCAGGCGGTGGCTTGGTGCGCGTCGCTATTAACCTTGGAAACTTTTATCTCCAGCGACCCCTCGCCGTCGTCAAAGTAGGCTTCCACTTTCCTCCAGTTCGCGTCCTCCGGCAGCTCCACCCGCCGGACGAAGCCGTGCTCCCACCACATGCCGGCGCGCCAGTCCCGCCCGTCCGGCGGAGGCGCCCGCCAGAGCCCGCTGATGTCGACCACCCTCATGCCGTCCCCGCTCACCTCAACGTCACATTTTCTTCCACCTGAAGAGACCGAAACTTAGTGCTTGCTTACCTTACCACTAGTACTAGAACTATACAATAATGCGAGTGCTTTACTTCTTTAATCTTTATTGGTTTTGGAAGTCGTCTTGTACACTACTCTTTGGTTCGCTTTCTGTACTACACACACGCAAACGTAGCGAATATTACTAGAAACAACAGGGTTTCTTTCAATGTTACTATAGTGATAAAGCAGAGAAAAGCAACGCGGGAAAAGAAGGCTACACATGACCTCTAGTTACTTTCATCGCCTCTAGCTAGCTGAGTTCCAGAAGCTTTTTCTCTGGCAAATTGCAAGGTCTGCCGGTGTCGGATTCCTACAACAAGTCGTGTGGCATCTGAGGTGTTGATGGATAGCAGAGTAGCATGCCAATTTGTTCCATCAAACACCAGCTGGTATTCCACGAAAACGCAGCTAAAGCAGGAATGAACGCACTTGGTGGCAGAGGTCTGGCCACGCATATCTATTACAGCGAATCTATATATGCTAAGTTGAAAGATTGCGATTATGGTGTAAAGAATTTTGCTGCTGTTAGCATCATCTTAACTCAGGCTCCAGTTGAAGTTTGCGCAAGCATCTCATATGTACGTTTGTTACTGAATTAATAGTGATCCAATACTAGGGGAAAAGCACGCAGAAATTAAGTGGCAAAATCTAGCCAAGGTGGTACCGAGCTGTGTGTGTACGTACCTGGTATGTCAGCTCTCAAGTAGTACTCGGACTCCGTCTCGGCCCAGTCGACGGTGGTCCTCGCGCCGCGGCGGAGTGCGGCGAGCAGCACGTCCGGCTCGAACTCCCACAGAGGGAAGGCGTCGGCCGGGTCGAAGAACTTGCCGAACAAGAAGGGGCTGAACAGGGAGCCCTCCGCGAAGACGGCCCTCGCCGCGCTGGCGGCTTCTGCGCCGCCGCCGCCGACGCCGTGGGACTGCAGGAACGAGCTGAAGGTGTTCTCCAGCAGCGACATGCGCCACTTTGGCGCGGTGCCGTCGGCCTGCCGGACCTCGATCGCCCGCCGCGCCGGCATTGCTAGCTGAGGGGGAGGTTGGCGGGGCGAGCCAAGAGGGGGCCTAGAGGAGGGTTCTTGTATATAGGGGCGGTGGTGGTGGAGTTGGCCTTTGCGGAAAGCAGAGGATGGGAGGAGGATTCCGTTTGGAGCTGGCTGGCTATGCCTATGCGATGTGATTCCCGCCCTTTTTTTAATTATTTTTCTGGAGATTTCCATTGGGTGGGAGGAAGACTGTGGGCTACTGGGCTAGTGGAGGTGGGATGGTTATGAATTTTTTTAAAAAATATTATTATTTTAAAAGATAATTAAAAAATAAATAACCGCCCCAAAATATTACAAAATGGTTCTTCGCCGCTTTATTGCCGATAGAGACCTCGTTAACCCTTCTCAGTTTGGTCCAACTCTCTCGCCGCCAGCTCAACAGTGGAGTTGAAACTTAAACGGTTGGTCTGCTTTCGATTTTCAGAGATTTTCAATCGCATAAAATCATAGACTCGCAATAATATTTTGTGATCGCCGATGTTGTTCCAAAGGCAAAGTGAATTTTCAAGAATTTTGCGAGAACGATTGATGTATCAATGATTCGTAGGTAGGAAGGTAAATGATATTGTGATGTACCCGGGAATTCATACACGGTGGAGAACTTTGGAGAAATGACCTTTGCATAACATTGCTCATGTACATGTATTGCATATTATGTAAGGAAACAAATGTGAATTTACCATTACTATCAAAACTACGATAAATCACATCGATATTACATAACATTCAAAGAAAACATCATAACACTTAGTTTATATCAAAACTACGATAAATCACAATGATATTACATAATATTCAGCAAAATGTCATAACACTTTTTTTTTTCCAAATCAAAATGATAATTCAGAACATTGACAATAACGACATAACCTGTTCAGACTTTCCGTGGCCGCGACCTCAACGTCCCCCATATGGACTGCCTCGAGTTGGGCGACCGGATGAGGTCCCCGCGGCGACGTCCGGAGTGCCGATGTCTCCTTCGCCTTGAGGATTTCTCGTGGGACATTTCTTGAATGTGTGCCTAGACTCACTGCAAATGGAGCACTTCTTCGTACGATATCCACCGCTTCGGCCCATGTCGCTCGATCGGCCGCCGACTGCCGCCACCAACATTTCCTTGAGCCTATCAATATCCACGCCCGCATTAGTTGCTCCTGTGTCGGATGGTCGGTGAAATAGCCAACCACAACAGAACTACACATCTCTCCACTCCAAGTTTGCATCACCGCCTCCTTGGTAAAATAGTCGAGAGGTATCGCCGATGATGCACCACCGCCGAACATGCGCCATGACATGGGAGCAGGGCCTATGCAGAAGAACGGCTTGTTGCAAATGCATATGCAACTACCACGGCCAGAAGGCACTGTATACCCTCTCGCGATCGCCCCGCGACGCCATTTATCCTCAAGACATTATCTCGGTTAAGCTCCCTTGTGCCTATCTTGAATGCCCGTGCATCTCACCTTCTTGCTCTTCTCCTCCATATACTTGGTGGCCATGGCGAGTAGAGTGTTGTTGCTTTTGTCAACAAAGTACCACGGAGAATTGACTCCAAAATACCAACCAAAGGGGGGCACCTTGCGCTATGCATGGCCCGCTTGTACACCTCGGCTAGATTGGTTGTCATGACACCATATCGAGCATCATCCTTGTCATGTAGCAAAACACCACTTCTCCTTAGGCTCGTGCTCAATCCAAACCGAGATGTATTTCACCGTGCCCCCGCCCTCCTTGTCAACTGGGAGTATCTGTGGGTAGTCAGGATAATGCTTCAGAGCCAAGTCACGCTTGGGGTGGCCTTTCACGCCTCCTTCCGTGTGTCTTGATCCGCCATCTAGAATCTTCTAGAGTGCTTCAACTTCCGCCGCCGGTTTCGGTTGCATAGCCGCTGAATAGATTCATCAAGTCCTTGTTGCTAAACCGCTTGTAGAAGTTTGCACCCAAGTGCCTCACGACCACCTCTCCGCAGATCCGCCCACTAAGAGGTACGCTTCTCCCCGTTGTAGCCGAAGTTATTGCACTCAAGAGGCCTACATGCTAATCATGTATGAGGCATACATTTGGACGGCAAAGGTACAAATGTAAATCCTCAAATTCTTTAGGAACCACAACCAGTTGTCAGGTTCTCGCTTTCTAAAGCGTAATGCTACGGAAGAACTTGATTGTTCCTGCTTGTCGCTATTGCAATCAATATCCGCCCTTGTACCTTCCAATCGTGAATGTGCCATTGACGACAAGATTGACTAGAAGGTTTAAATGCATTAATGAATGGACCAAATGTGAAGAATGCTCACGCAAGATTTTCTTATTGGTCCACTTCGATGTGTGGACTCTTGAATGTCGACATGAGTGCCGTGATTCCTGCCTTGTATGCCTCGAGTAGCTCGGGAGGTTGTGATAGGAGTCCTCAAACGCATCAACATTGATTCCAATGCTTCGCTTTTGCCCTCCACGCCTCAACATAGCTAATTGTGCATCGAACCATACATCAATCACCCGAATGATGGACCGTGGCTCAAAATCTAGATTATACACGATCTCACCGTACATGAGGTTGGCGATGAAGCCGATGATAGGTTCCTGTGGGATTGCACTGACTCAGCGATGACACATATGTGAGGGACGACTATAGAGCACTTCTAGTAGGTGTCCCACTTAGGCTGAAATACGTGCACTCGCCAAGGGCATCCTTTTATGTCGCACTTCACATCTTAGGATCTTGGGGTAGACTTGATGACTCTGAATGTGTGCTGCACCGATAAGACACAGAATTTGACCGCGTCCTACATGGCCTTCTTACATTTGAACATAGCTCCTTGCCTAACCTCGTTTTGGTCGTACTCCCAAGGTACACGAGATCCTTCGTTGATGATGAGATTGTCGAACTGGTATGTGTTCCACTCGGATGGAACCGCCTACTGGTCCATATCATCCTCGTCGTCGGAACCTTCATCTTCCGACAATATCATGTAGTCCGGTTTTCAAGATACATTCTTTGCACTACATCTTCCACCTCCTCACCTCGCCAAGAAGACCACTAGCTTGCCTCGACCAAGGAGCTACTGCAGGGTCTTCATCGACAACATCAGCAACTTTGGTAGCTTTAGCCATTGTGTGCACCGCACAGTGGTTAGAGTCCCCGACTTCTTCTTTGGCGTTAGCACCCCTTCTTGTTTAGCCACGGATGGAGGAGTGGGCTTGGTATATGCTTGGTCCAGAAGGACCAAATTCTACCCTCCCCCACTCGGCATGCATACATATGACTGCCATGACTTTGTTCCCTTCAGCTGCACTAACTCCCAATATATGGGCTGTGCTGCTCGGGGGGGCAAGGTAACTCAATATCAGATCGTACACATCACGGTCTACTTGGAATGTGTGGAACAACCACCGCATCACAGAGCCCCATATATGCCGCTCGTCTTGCTAGGGTACGGCTGCCTATTGAAATAACACAAATCAATCCCCTCCATAATAGTCACCCGACCGTAGTAAATTTTGAAATTGGCGACGTCGGACATATTTGACGCACTACACCATAAAAAACATTTCCACGATTAACCACATATCTAAAACTGGACTACCCACCAAAAAGTATTATGTAAAACATACTGCACTACGTAATCGTACATCTAAAACTATGTAATCCATTCGTTAAAAAATTACCCAACAAGTGGGCAACAGACGGCAAGGCCGCTAGCTTCTCTCCTCCCTCTACTCCTATCTCTTCCTCCTTCTTTTTTTCTGAATAAAAGTGAGTCTTGTGCCGAATTTTATGGTTTGAAGGGGTTTTTATAGGGTCACGCTTCCCAGTCGCCATTTGAACTGGCGATTGCAACCTATCACCATTTGGACTAGCGACATACTACTGCTGCCATTTCAACTAGTGATTGAGAGATGTCGCCATTGAATTGGCGATGTGACTCTAAACCCTAGACTGGTTGGTGTGTTTGTGATTTTCGTATGTTCTGAACGGTACGGAATATGTTAGACTCGCAATAACATTTTGTGATCATCGTATGATGTTGTACTGCGATAAATTTATGAATAATTTTGTGAGGACGATTGAGTTATTAATGATTCATAAGTAGGAAGGTAAGTTATATTGTGATGTGCCAGAGAATTCACACACGGTGTACAATTTGAACAAATAGCGAACGATAACAACACGATAGTTGATCCGACAAGAGGGATTACAAGGCACATAGGCTAATAAACCAAGGATGGTATACGCATGCCTTTAGGGAATTAGAAATACATGGGACATATGGACGAAGATGGTGGGACTGCTGTGTGGACTGGGGCCATTTGCCCTTTCTTGTGAGCTCGACGTTAGACTTCTCGGCCGCCTTTGGCCTCGGCCGCCATTTCCTTTTTTTCTCAGGCCCTCTCATGAGCCTCGTGCCCTCAAGGCCAAGACGCCTCAAGATGGGCCCACGCCTTCCACGGATACTGGTTGTGCTCTTCGGTGCGGCGCTCCTCCTCCTCTCGTGGTCCTCGTTGGCATCCACTGCAATGAGAGTCCACTGGTCGTGGGTGGATCTCTAGGTCGATCTACTTATGTAGCCACATAGTGGATCCGAGACTACGAGTAGATGGGAGAGGTTATTAGTGCAGACTTTGAAAGAGAAATGATAGGGAACATATTGCTACATGTCTTTACCAAATTGCCGATATGGCTCGTGGTCCCAACGGCGGTCGGATAGTCGCAGAATTAGTTCAAGAACCCCAAAAACGATACCTGTGCCGAGCCGATGCTTGGACTTGAAGAACTTCAGATTCGTCCTCACACCAACAGAGGGATGACGCCTCCTCCCAAGTTGGTGTTGCGGTGAATGTTTGGTTGGGATGTTCTAGTAGGTGTTGCTACTACGAGGGTGGCATCATTATGGGAGGTGGCTTCTTAGCACGCTCCCTTTGTTCTTCCCGGCCACATACTCCCTTTGCGTCATGGATCTCCTCCAAGTGCTTCTCCATCCGAGCGAGATTGTGTTGAAGTCCGGATACAGAGAGAACCTGTGGAAGGGTAGTATTATATGCCGAGCCAAGACTACATACGGGCTTAATTGTAATTCGTTGAAGGAAACTGCTGTCGCGAGCCGCCGCCCGACTCGCTGGGTCACGTCACGCATAAAGTCGACGTGGGGTCATGCCGCCGCAAATCTAACTCAAGGTCACGTTGTTCGCAAAGTCGGGTTTTTCGTCACGCCGCGCAGAATCGACTCATTGGTCGCTCGCTGGGCAAAGCTGCCTGGTGTTGTTACTCTGAAAAGTGAAGGGGAGTGAAGGCGTAGAAAGAGGGTGGTATGGGGTGTCCCGATGCAGAATCCCTCACGTGATCGCGGTTTGCACGCAAAAAAGAGTTATCGAAATACTAGACTAGCATAATAAAAGTTGTACAGAAATTAATATTTACATGCCATGATTGATATTTGGAGGAACAAATATTCACGGTGGGCCCTCTTGGGCGCACCTGTGTCGCCCTAGCCTCGCCCGGTGATGGTCCGAGTATGTTAGAGGATCAGGCTGTCTCACTATTCGACCGGCGCAAGTAGCCTGAGGTAGTGTCGCGAGGGGGGTGTGGTCCTGCATCAGTTGGGTTGGTCCCGGCGCACCGTGTAGCCGAGAAGCCCCCACGGAGAACTGGATGCCACGTTGGTCCAAGTAGAAGTCCCAGGAGTGTGCCTCGTCATGCAACAAGTAATCATCCTCCTAAGACGGTGGTTGATCTGTGAAGCATGACGTTACGCATGTAATCATGGTGAAAACCACGAAAAATGATGTTATGTAAGCAAGCAAGGTGGTCATACCGTGGCACGGCGGCTCTCGACGATTCTCACAGACTCGCCGCTGCGTTTGCGGAGCTCAGACTGCAAGAGAAGATTGCCATTAGTAACTAATGGGGTTCGAAATAAAGAAGCATTACGTTACACATGTAATTATGGTGAAACCACGAAAAAGGACGCTACGAAGCAAGCAAGGTGGTCATACCGTGGCACGGCGCGCCCCGATGACTCACAGATTTTTGCCCTGCGGTCGGTGGAGCACATGACCAAAGAAAAGAAGATTGCCGTTAGTAACTAGTGTGGTTCAAAATAAAGAAGCGGAGTGAATGTATCATGCTCACCTCCAAAATGTCCCGTGGTGCTCCTACCATGGTGCCACGATGACATGCCCGCCACTTTCGAGGTAGGAGCCCGTGGGTCCGGAACCACCTTGGTCGACCTCGCCCTCGTGACCGGTCGGTCCACCGGTCCTCGACATGCGATAAGTAGCGATTTGCATGCCTCATCTCGCTTTCTCCACGATCCGCCGCAGACCCTCCGTGTCCCCTAGCCATCATCTGCTGCAAGTGAGGTCGCCAACTTGAGAACCTCCCTGCAGATCTGCTCGCACAAGTAATCAACAAGTTGGAAACCTAAATCTTGCAAATTAAATATGAATTAAGGACCGCTCAATACGTGACAGAGGTGGAATGCGTGTCCGGCTAGGTGGGGTACATGTCGATGTCGAGCCTCGGGTCGTGGTGGGTCGACCACGACTCGGACGCAGCGAAGCCTCGTCCGATTGGTGTACCACTCCATGTACACCTCGTACACCCCGGGGTCATAGGGAGCATCCTCTTAGACGAGGTCATCGTAGGCGATGATCCAAGCCTCAACCCAAGAGGACATCTTGTCCAACCAGGAGACCGTGCCAAGTACTCCCTTCCTAGTGTACATGTGGATGACAAGACAATTATTTGGTTGGCACATAACGCACATTGTACGAAAGAAGTAAAGCGTGAACTTACGATGGACGCAGTGCCAAGACTCGATCCCTCCCCATGGGGTTGAGACCTCCGTCGCAGACCGAATCGGGCGATGGCCCGCCAGACTTGGTACTTCTCCACGAAGACTTCGTGCACCAAGGCCCTCCGTGTGTACTAGTACACGTAGTCTCGCGTGCACAGGCTCGAAAGTCCTTTGGGCATGCGCGCGTGCACCCTCTCTTGAGTCTATGGTGTCCAGATGACGCGGTCATCCATCACCGATTGAACATCACAACGCACTCTAGGTAGGACCCCGTGAGGTGATCGCTGTGTAGGTGACCTGTGGAATATAACAACGAAAACTTATCACCAAATTGTGATTACATTACTTAAAAATAATAAATGATCATGAAACTAACCTATCGGGCGCACCACACCGTGCTCCATGGTCGGCCGGTCCACTACGCCATCCCTACAGATAAGCCGATCACAGACGCCCTAAGTCCAGCTTGTGCTCGCCCGATCTAGAAGCGCCAAGGACCACAACCGCAAAAGTAGCGAAAGCATCCAAGAGGATAGAGCTATCTCGGCTCGGTGGCACGCTGGCCGCACAAGGCGTGGTACGTCGTCGCGCATAGCATGGCTGCATTCTAGGCGCAGGTCGATCTCGCCCATCGGACACCGCCAACTTACGATGCACCAAACATAGTGCTTATCGATGCTGTCGCTGTGGGACCTTAGGAACATGATCCACCCAAATGTACCACAAGCAGTAGGCCTCGAATTGCCTCCTAACAATGACGTCGCTTGTGTTCTTAGCCATATGCTCGTGCTGCAAGAAGACATGTACACATCAGCAAGGTTCGCATAAGAATTGATGCGAGAGGACAATAGTTATGAAGACTTACATAGAACCGGCAGATCCACCTCAACGCCGCCCATGCGGTCGCCAACTCCGTGGTACCTGTTGCTCAATGCAGAGCACATCGTGGAACCTTGCTAGAGGTCCATGTGCCACGCGGGCGTGATGTAGTACATCATCATAGGGAAGCTAGTGCAGGATAACCCGGTCAGGAAGGTGACGTCCTGAATGGTCGGCGCCAACTCCCCGCACGGAAGGTGGAACGTGTGTGTTCGCCTCCGCGGTCAACCAACGCCGCCAAGAGGGCATAGTCGAAGGAAAACGCCTAGACGTACGACCAAGACTGTAGTCCTGGTCGTTCTCCCACGTCGTCTCTACCATCCTCGCTAGTGGAAGGAGGTCTGTCGCTCTCAACCTGTGTCGAAACGATTAAGAACAAACGTGACTGCACGCAAAGTAGTCAGACCGCGATTGAGTGTATGAAGGTCAGAACTACATGTACCTCGGAACCCAGTCTAGGTGCAGTCTCTATGCCTTGATGAGCGTGCGCAGCCGCAACGCGCCAAGCTCAATCGGTGCCTCGCCCTCCAGGGGGAGCATCCGAGCATGGTACTGATGCGACTACGGTGATGCGCGTCAATCACCGGGTCAAGCAACTCATAGTGGCCTACGTCCGCCATACCTAAAAATTAAGTGCATGCATTGTAAAGACCACGAAACATGTACAAAAACCAAAATTCCTACTTTAAAAATAATTTTCGGCGTTAACAAAATAATTACCACACAAAAATGTAAACCAAATTTAAGCTACTTAGCAACTTAAACAGATTTGTAATAGGGTCTTCCAATTTAGAGGATATTTTTAAATATTTTTCCAAGTGCAAATATAAACAATAAACAAAGTTCTTCCTATTTTTCTAGTTTCGTAGTTTAAAAATAAATTTCAACATTAACAATATAATTACCACGCACAATTGGGATGCTAAATAAAACTGGGATTATTTTTTTACATATTTGCAATAGGCGCCTTCCTATTTCTACAGATTTATCCTAAATCGTTCGAGTACTGTAACATTAATAATATGTGTACGACGAACTACACTATACATAGCTCAAATAATGTAGTACATAGTTTGACTACAATAATCTAATCTACTAAATTCTCATCAATTCTATGTCATTGCTTTTATTGAATTCTATATACTTAATTCTACATAATTCTACTCGCTAATCTACTTAATTCTACTCGCTACAACTCAAATGATGTACTTAATTCCACATAATTTGACATAATGTAAAAAGTTGCAAAAAAATACCGCAAGGTGGTCGATTGATCTCGATGCTATGTCAATCTCTTCTTCGCTGATTTAACTAGCAAAGGCTTCATTACCTTTCTTCTCTCCTCTCCTCCTCTCTTCTATTTTTTTGGAATTAAAATGAGTTTTGGAGTGATTTCCGGATTTTTATACATGAGATCCTATCGCCAGCTCAATTAGCGATGTGAATTCTCGCCATTTAATCGACGACAGTTCACTTCTCGTCACTAGTTGAACTAGCGATGTGAGCCGGATCGCCACAGGGGTCAATAGGGTCCATGTCGCTAGTTGATCTGGAGACAGTGAGCCATTTTTGTAATTTTTTGGGGTGGCTATTTATTTTTGTAATCATCTTTTAAAATGTTCGCATGAAACTCGCTGCTATACCGTTGTAGCACTATAGCGTCCCTAGTCATTGCCAAAAATTTGGATATAACGCACGCAAATTATATAAACCCGCAAAATTTTAATTTAAAATTCGTCCATGCTCTCCAGAGAAAAAAAAAGAAGACGACAGAAAGTACTTCTAGCAGATATACATCTCTTTTAGTCTTTTTTTTTTTTTGTTCTTGATAACTGGGAAACAGCAAACCAAAACTACATGTGCTCAGTTACTAATAACCCAGAGTCGATCATGTGATATTGACGGTAACCAAATTCTTGAGACCCTCCCCATTTCCAATGTTAAGTTCGCCCCTGCAACTTCCATGCTCCCTCGCCTTGAAACAAAGCTCACAAACAACTTGGCTCTGCCGAAGACAATAATATGTTTGATCCCCTTCGTCATCAAGCAATATGTGACTCATTTGTGTCTACAACGGTGGCTACAAATCTCAACCTCAACTCCCCATCCAAAGAAACGGGCACCACTGACGAAAACACGGAGTGCTCTGGTGCCACAGAGCCATCGGAGAGGACAATTTCGTCCGTGTACCAGCCGCTTGTAAATGCAACTAGGTGGTCACGAGCGTTACGCCGCGCACGGCCACAGGATGTTTAGCCACATTTTGTAGGGTGTTTAATACGGTATAATATAATTTTATATGTAATGTCTGTAATATTATCCGTATGTAGAGGACCCTAAACTCACGATCAGACCCATCCAGGTATCCTCTACCTACCTACTCATCTTTCGTGGCCAGCTGCTCCATCAACTGGCCACCGAAAATGTGTATTGCAATCGATGTCCGCACAACTTATTTTATTATAAAAAATTTTATGCAGGTAGATGATATTCATCGCGGGTGAAAATAATTTGTATGAAAATATGACTATCGAAACGATCAAGGCCGGCTTGCCGGCTTGCCTGAGTGCACAAGCTTTAGTTTAACGTCGGTTGCTATTTTCGGATACTCTTCTCGTTTCCGCAAACACTCCATCGAACGTCATCTTTTCGGCCACTCGTCTGCAACTACCAACGTCGCCACCGAATCTACGCCTCTGCCTTTTTCCTCTTTTTCTTGCCTTTTCCCTTCGTTTTCTCTTTCTTTTTTCCTTTTCCATCTTTTCTTTTCAATTCTTTCCTCTCTTTTATTTTTCTCCCTTTTTTTCTTTCCCCCCCGCAGACAGCGAACTTATTTTTATTATTTAATATATATTTTAAAATATTTTAAAGATAATCTCTCCCTAACTTTATTTCAATTCTGACTCTTTTGACCACGCCACAACGCATGGCGTGTCAAAAGAACTTTGTCACGTTACGGACCTCGGTATGGCAAACAAGTGATGTCATGTCGCCCCTTTTGGCGTGACATGACTTAGCCAAAAACGGACACGTGTTGGCTTGGAGGGCTATTATGACAGCTTTGGCAACGCCGTGGTACGTGGCATGACATAGTGTTTTTATTACGCCACGTGTTGTGGCGTGACCAAGGGGTCAGAATTGGAAATAAAGTTAGGGAGATATTATTTTTAAAATATTTTTTAAATAGGTTAAATAATAAAAAATGTTCACCGAGAGCCTGATCTTTCTTCCCTTCTTCTTCCTTCTTTTTCCCATTCTTTCTTCCTCTCTCTTCTCTTTCTTCCTCCATAAATTGTCTCCCTCTGGCTCCTCTGCCTCCCTCTAGCCGAGCTGGCCATCGAGTCGCTACCTCCCGTCGGTGCCGCTCCTGCGCGCTACGCCTCACCACTAGTGTCGCTCCAACAGTCGCCTCGCGGTCGGCCGCTACCGGTGCCATCTGCCTTCTTGGTCGACGCCGCGCATCACATCGCTCGAGCTGCCTCAGCTCGCCTCCTGGGCTTTCGATGCTCCAACGCCACCCCAGCCATTGGCCGCCGCCCAACACCATGGCAGCATTGATGGTGCTGCCGCGCCACTCAAGCTCCCCTGTTCCCCCTTTCTCCTCCACTACTTCCTCTGTTGCTTCTCACCCTCCACTGTTTGCTCCTTCATCCCCTTTCTAATTTTTTGTCGTGGTGGACTAGTGGGTAGAGGGGGCTGTGTGTTGGGTGTGCTGGAGAGTTGGAGACGATGGGGGATGAAGCTAGCTGATGTGTTCACTGTGTTGCTCTACACCTTCTTATCCTTTCTCAAATCCTATTTATGCCGGTTGGCACTAATTGCTATGGGTATTATTATTATTTAATTAGTGATTTGTTTAATTACTTAATTAGTGCTAATTATTCACTTAATTGCTACCTAAGTCATGCTTGAAATTTACGGGTCGTTTCACTGTGGTTGTTAGTTAAGTGCTCTATGGATTATTCGCTAATACACAGCGATGTAAGTAAGTATTTCGTGATACAAGTTTTGCTAAAATTGACGGCGTGAAGCAGGTCCTCATTTGCCGAGGTGCCATTCTAACTACAGTATCATGGCTATAATACGTCCCCATAGCGAGTGACGATTTTTTGTCGGTACTATCACTTTTGCATACCGTGTACAGAAATAGGCGTACAAGAATTTTTTTAATCAAAAATAGCATCCGTCTCAAGACAGCCACCGTGTGGCAAATGCGCTTCACCATTACCGCCACGTTTACGTAGGGTCAAGACGCCGTCGTCAGGATGTCGCACCCTCGCGTCGCTACGTGTCCACTCAGGCTTAGGGTTAGGGTTTAAGCCGCAATTAGGAATTAGGGTTAGGATTTAAGCGGCGATTTTCATTTGAATTTTAAAATATAGCAAACGAATTCAACAAATTATGAAATTTTACGTGAAGCACCCCAACACAAAGGAACTTGTTTGTGTAAATTTGCCATAATTTTATTCATCCAGAACCGTCACATGCTCTCTCGCAATTTTATAAACGTGTTCTGTTTGTATGGATTTGTAAATAAATAAAATAAGCTCTAAAAATGCAGAGAGCAACCAAAAGAGAGAGCGAGCGAAAGCGCGAGTGAGCAACTGCGAAATGAAATTGCGCTCGTCGCTCGCTAATTTATAGTGAGAGGAATCCTTTCCGCATGATCGCTAATTTTATGCAAGAGACAACGATTAGACGGGGAGAAGACATGGAATTGAAAGATGTGATGGATGACAAGACTGGTTGGTGAAGCTTTCGGTGGAAAGGTGGAAAGATAGCTTGATTGGTGCTTTAGGTGAAAACCAAAACCCTAATCGGGGAATTTACACAGGTTGGTTCTAGATGAATAAAATTATGGCAAATTTACACAAGCAAGTTCGCTGTGTCGGGGTGCTTCACATAAAATTTCATAATTTTTTGAATTTGTTTGCTATATTTTAAAATTGAAACGAAAATCACCACTTAAACCCTAACCCTAATTCCTAATTGCGGCTTAAACCCTAACCTTAACCCCCGAGGACACGTATGCAAGGGTGCGACACACGGCCATAACGTCATCAGCGCCATCAGCACGGCATGCGTCATGAAACGTGGCAGATTGGGGAGCGCCGCAAGACAATGGCAGACAGACGCAGTGCTATTTTTGACAAAAAAAAAATCTTGTACGCCTATTTCTGTATATACGGTATATAAAAGTGATATTACTAGCAAAAAATTCAGTGAGTGACTACATTGGTATATAGGCATAGAATGTGGAGTGACAGGTACGAAAATGAGCTTTGGCAAAATCAGTGTAATGTAGGATGACAAATGACTACTGGTTTGCTCAGGACATATCAACATTTTTTCATAGGCATGCACCATAGTAATCTAAAGAAAAGGAAAGAAAATACAAATTTACAAGAGAGAAGACATGTGATTTCTTTAGTCCACAACTCCAAATCTATAAGAAATTGTAAGCATTGGAACCTACAATAACAGAGCATGTTACAATATCTGACTATAGGTTACTCCTCTTTTGTGTTCTATACGGTAATATACCAAAATTGCAAGAATAATAACTAGTATCATGAACCATACGTTTATACCTGTGGAAACAAGCAGCCATTTGAGGGTAGGACTCGCAAAATTGGCAAGTATACAATAAATCAAGAACTAAAGATTCGTGACTGACATACCACTACTCTTTTAGGATTCAATTGATATCACCCTTACAGTTCAGTCGAAGGAGTGGGGGGCTGAGAGCACGCGGTGCCGAGCAGGGACAGCGCACAGTAGGGGCCCAAGTTATCGTCCCACATGCCCCGCTCGAAACATGGGAAAAACCATATTAAGAGAAATAATTAAATAATAAGAGTACTTCACTCGAAAAATAATTACATAATAATTTTCATTGGAAAAATAATATGATAATATTTTTATTCCAAAGAATGCGATTTTTGAGCTTCAGGCCGTGCGACATGTGTTAGCCGCAGGAGGCGATAAGAAATTTCGGGGAAAAAATTGGAAACTGGCCGGCTTACCGGGCCCACCCTGCAGTGATATTTCCAGGATCGTCCCGAAGTCCCAAACGGCAAACTGTCCTCCTCAGCTCCTCTAGATTGTTCCCCACCAAAACCCTAATCCAATCCAATCTCTCCGTTTTCCACGTCTCCCTCCCGATGGGGCTCTTCTCGTGGTGGAAGGGGCGCGGCAGCGGCTCGCCGGAGCCGCCGAACCAGCAGCCGGGGAAGGGAGCGGGCGGCGCGGCAGCCGAGGTGGCCGCTGCCGGCACGCACGGGGCGGTGGAGGTGCGGCGGCAGTGGCAGGCGGACGCGACGGTCTTCGAGTTCGGGTCGGCGGCGGAGTCCGGCGCAGCCGTGACGCTTGCGGGCTACTGCCCCGTCTCCGACGAGCTCGAGCCGTGCCGCTGGGAGCTAGTGTCGGCCGCCGGCGAGGGTGCGCCGCAATTCCGCATCGTCTTCTGAGCACGAGGAGAGAGCACCCCCAATTCCTGCACTTGTCATCTTGGGATGTACCAGGTTTTATAGGTAAAAGGTGCGATCTTTTGGCTGTATACTGGTACCCAGGCATTTCTTGAAATAAAACTTTGATATATTGATGGGTTTGTTGATGAGATTTGAATTGTCATGGATGGTCATATGCGCATGGCGTGTTAATTGTTGGATTGCTGGGTTTATTGTTGCTTCAGATGAACATGGAAGATTTTCAAAATTAGTGTATCTAACGGATTTTAGTACTTCTTGGATGTGGTAACAGCACTGTAATTTATTTGTTAGTAGATGCATGATTAAGCTAATTCCAAGATGAAAACTCAGACTACAAGCCAGTTCCTTCAAATTGATCTGGAAGTTGCTCACAGGAACGTGTTTGGAGTATTTGCAGTGTCATATTGCTACAGTTGGTCAGTGAGAATCTTACAAATGTTACCAAATTATTAGACAGGACTATTCTGTTTTGGAAGAATAGGTGCCGAATAGGCACCTGGGTGTTTAGCTAAGATATCAAATAGTGAGCCTAGAATTGGTTTTTGTGATCAATAGTGAGCAGTGTTCTAAAAAACAGGTCTACTAGGCGGTATACTCGTCCGTATACAAGTATACGAGTAACGGGTGCCCTACCTGTTTACTGGTTATACCGCATAATCGGGCCGGTTATGCCACATAATAGGCCGATTATGCTGTATAATCACTACTAGGTGGGGTGACCAGTCAAGTACTTGTTACCGATTTTTAGAACCTTGATAGTGAGCACCTAAGCACCACAAATTGGGGAAACAATTCTCTCCTTGAGCTATGCGTATAATGTCTATATTTTGTTACTTTGAACAAAAACATGATCACAAATTCAGTCTACTTGGTTGCAAGCTGGAATTATCTGCTTGATATTGGTGTCTTTTCCTGCACACCTTCCCGCCTCTGGGTCCTAAGTAGTAGCACATGTTAAAGATCATAACTAGGTGTGTGCGAGGCCCTAAGTAGTAGCACATGTTAAAGATCATAACTAGGTGTGTGCTATTTGTAGCACTAAAATATTGTTATTCACAAAGCAATGGATCAATCAGTATGTTAGATCCTGTCTTTTGGGGTTCATTTGTTCTTACTTTTTTGGTTTCTTAATATAAGGTTATTTGTTCATTGCAGTTAAGTTCGTCAAGTTGAATCATGAAACAACCGGCTGAATTACAAATTCACTTTTTTTCACTGCAGTATTTTCTAATGGTTTTATTTGTGGGAATGGAATAGGCTTTTCTGGTTGACCTTTGCTCATTATAGTATCTAATTTATTCCTGGACTAACATTCAAGTATTCAACATCTGGGAAGTTATATTGGCTTGGCACCGGAGCTACTCCAGATTTTACTGAAGAATATCTCTGTACCAAGTGCCAACAGTACTGAATACAGTGTGAAGCTACTAGTATAACCAAACAGAGTTAGTGATGTATGTACCCTTTGTAGCTGAGGATTGTGTCGGGACAAGGGAGAGCAAGCTTATACATTGATGTTGAAATTTGTTAGGAAAATAAAGGGAATACAGATATGTATTTTGTTTTGTATGACCAAAAACTACTAAGCATATAGGACCACATCCCACAGGTAAGTAACACGCCCATGGCAACTTCAGATTGGTTACCAAGTTGTCACCTTAATACCTCTAGCAAACAAAGGTTGCATAGAATGGAAGTTCATCTCTATCTCAAGTTTGAAATATGTTTTGCGATTCTTCTCTGACATTATGTTGTGTTGTCAATAGCTTTAAGAATCAACCTGGGTGTATGAGATCTGTAAACTTTGGTGCATTATCGGTGCTGATGCAGTCTTGTCAGTCAGGTCATTGTGGTATGGGTAGAATCATATATTTCTCTGTAATCTGTATACTCATTTCTGAAAGCAGTTTATTGGTACATTATTGGTATGTCTTGACCAAAATGAAATCTGAATTGTGCTCTTCTATTAGAGGCTATCATTTGCAAATTATCTGATGTTGAAGCTTGGAGAGTGAGTTATGCCTGTTTTGCAGCTCACTTGCTCATTAGAAAATCAGTACTAACTGCAGATCGAAATAACGGAAGCTGGCTGAATTTCAGTGAGACAGTAGGCCGGTTAATCCAACTGAATTAGTCCTGAACAATGGCAAACGTGCGTGTGGACGGCCCACTGCCCCAAACGGCCTGGCGAAGAGTCAAGTAAATCAGCACCTTCGACATACATGAAGGGTTGCTGACCGAACGGCCAGGCGAAGAGTCGCAAAGAGTCACCTCGATGCCTCGGTCAATCGACCCACCATCTTGGTCTTCTCCCGAAGGGGTCCTCGACCTAAAGAGGGTCTTTAGGCACAATGAGGCCTAGCATGGACCAAGGAATGTGATGTGGTGGACACCAGCCCACTAACTTGGCCCATCGGAACGGCTAGGCGAAGTGTCAAGTTAATCAACACCTTCGATATATATGAAGGGTTGCAGGAGAGATGTCACATCAATGCCTCGACCAATCGGTCCACCACCTCGGCTTTCGTTTGAAAGGGTTCTCAGCCCGAAGAGGGTCTTCAAGCATGACAAAGGGGCAGGACAAGGCCTAGTATGGACCAAGGAATGTGATACGGTGGGCACCGTCCACAGGAGTCTATTGTGCACCGAAGCTATCAGCGAAGGGGAAAAAGACCGTAGTACCCCTGTAGTCGTAGGGTTTTTATAGAGGCACTGTTGTAATCTCCAATCTCCTAACTTGTAATGTTATAAGTAGAACTTTTTACATATCAGGAGGGAGAGACTTTTTGGGGTTTTGACAGAAATAAAATATCATTTGCTCATCTATACCATTTCTCATACTTCAAGAATCAGAGACCCCTGCCTCTTTTGGAATGGGTAGTGACTCCGAGGGTCTAGCAAACCACCTGCAATCCCAACAAAAATCTGTAAGGTCCCTCGTGACACGCTGTCAGTGTCACAACTCACAGCTCCAAGCCCAGCTCTAGCACTATGCTCCACCCATCGTGTAGCAGAAGAACACCTTATCTTCTCTTGCAGCGACGCTTCACACTCCAATGGCCTTGAGGCTCTTGAATCCTCCTCCCCACAAAATCGCGCACAAACCCCCGCTCCCGCCACTCCCGAAGCCTCCGTTGCTCTTCTCGCCACCGCACCAACGTCCTCTCCATCGCCCCCTCCTCCTCCGCAAGCCGCCGCTGCGACCCCTCCACTCCTCGTCCCCGCCGGTGGACGCCTCCCCCTCCCCGCCGTCGTCGAGGGAGGAGGCCGTCTCCCAGGCGAGGTCCTGCCTCGCCACGGCGCTGCGCAAGCCGCTCAACAACTCGGTCTCGCTCCGGAAGCTCAAGAAGCAGCGGCAGCCCCGGTTCCGCGCCGAGATCCCCGTCGTCGACGACTCGCCGGGCTCCCTCGCGCGCCTCGCGTTCGACGTATTCTCGGGCCTCGGCGTGTCGAGGAAGGGCGTGCCGGCGAAGCTGCTGCTTGTCTGGCCCTCCTCCAAGGAGCTGGGAATGGCTCTGCAGGAGTTCGAGAACTGGGGGGGCTCGACGTCGTCGACGGCGCACGCGCAGCTGAACTCGGTGGTACCGGACGCGCTGGGCTCCTGCGACGCTGCCGTGTTCTTGGCGCCGGGGCGGTCGCAGGTGGAGAAGATGAGGGCCGCCACCGACGCGCTGGACCCCTGCCGGTGGTCCTGTTCAACCCGGCGTGGAACTTCGAGGAGGAGGAGGCGTTCGGTGCCAGCGCGAGGAGCTTCGTGGGTTCCTTCAACGTGTTGTACTCCTTCATGGGGCTGGAGGTGAAGGGGTTGCTGAGCAAGAAGAAGGGCGTGCTGCTCCGATGCGTCGAGGGCGGGCGATTCGGCGGGGAGAGCTGGGTGCTCATGGTGGAGGAGGACGCGCCGGAGAAGGAGGAGGAGGGGGAGTTCAAGGTGGTGTCGCGGCTGAAGCGGCGGCCGACGATCGGCGAGGTGGAGACCATGCTTTACAACCTCATGGCCGCCAACTCGCCGGTGACCAAGTCGGTCAAGTTCCTCAGGGAGCTTGTGTCCAATGTGACTGGAAGAAAAGAAAAGTAGTAAACCTGCCTAGCGTTTACACAGCAATACAGCATATTCTGAATTTCTTCTGTCATGCCAATTGCCTGCCTGGTTGTAGTGGTAGATCTTTGGTCTGTTAATTCAGGCTGTATTTGCACATGATCATTAGAAGAGGGCATTGTATACTGTAAGAATTTGCAGGAGTTTGAATCCGAACAGAGGTAGTTAATTGCTGGCAATTATGAACAATTGAGGTTTCATGTGGTAAAATAGTTTCCCACTCGATCGGTTACCCGCCGCCTCTTTTTTTTTTTGGCGATTAAAGAATTTGCCGTCTCTGAAGTCAGAAACTTGAGGTTTTGTGGGTTATTACTTATTACTGACAGCAACTGATTCCACGCTGGAAACGGCAGAAATCAGGTGTTAAAAGCCCGAATTTTTCATTATTAATAATTAATACTTCGGGAATTAAAAAAAGTGGGAAATGTGGGCTGGGAATTATAAAACCAGGAAGGACGTCCTTCTGAACAGCGTCCAGACCTGGACGCAGCTGCGATCCACGTCCATGCATGGACGCTGTTAGGAACTGCGTCCACGTGCAGTGCGCACCACAAGCCCAACCGAGCCCATCTGTTGGCTCGGCTTTGACTAGAGCTGGGATTTGGGCTAGGCTTTTCTGGGCTGGTCTGAAACCCGGTTAGCACGGCACGACACGGTCTAAGCACGGCACATGTCCGGGCCGGACTGGACCTGAGAACGCGGCCCGTTGGGTGGCACGACACGACACAACCATTTGGGCCGTGCTTGGACCGGCACGGCACGAAAAAATCCCAATCCTCTAATCCCTCTCCCGGCCTGGCCTAATCCTATCCCTCACCGGCTTGGTAGCCCGCCCAAATCCCGTTCTCCCCCCCACGACTTGACTCAACCTTAACCCCCATCCCGGCTAATCCATATCCCCAATCCCACACACCGCCTCCAGCCCTCCACCCTCAGTTCCTCCCCTCCCTAAGCACCGCTTTCCTCCCTCCCTCTCCGGCTCTCTCCTCCCCACGCCGCCTTCCTCCTCCTCTCCGCTCTCCGATCGAGAGGAATGAAGACGGCGGTTGCCGCCATCACCGCCGCTGCATTGTCTATAGTTATGTTGGGCTAGGCTTAGGCACGCAAGACGATCACAAAGACGACAGGCTTTGGGCCATGCAGGCTGGCCGAGGCGAAAGGGCCGACGCAAGACGGGCGGGGCGATCGCCGAGCAGTGGGCACGCAGACGACGCGCTGCAGACGGCTGGTTCGGGCCAGCCAAGACGAAGACGCCCAATGCCCAGCTCTAGCTTTGACAAAGTAAACAGCCAACACCTAAACGTGGATGCAACTATTGCTCGGACGTACCATCCAATTGGTGGCGCCGTATGTTGCGTCTTGTCGTTTGATCTCGCACTATAGGGTTCAGTCGTTCGAACTTGGTGTGTTTTTTCTTCCCCCCGAAACAAGCGAAAGTAACCCTATGCAAACATCACGCACCTCGACGCAACAAAAATCTCATCCGATTTTTTAAAAGGAAAATAACATATTCTTACCGAAATTGCATGGAAACTGTCAGTATAGAACCTAGTTGCTTTTTAAAACTAATTCAAATACCTCAATCAAACAAATTTCGATGTTACAACACTGCAACATTTGAAAAATAATAGTTGCGACACCCAAAAATAATTGTTGCAACATCAAGAAATTTGCAACATTTAAAACTAATGAAACATTTTCATTCATGTGTGCAACAATCGCGACAATAGTTGCAACAAAATGTTTACTCTTGTGCAACAAATCAAAAGCACCATTGCAACAAAACATATCTTTTGTCGCAAAAAAAAAATCACGCCGACGCTTTGGAGCTCGTCTTACGATCGACTACGGCTCGCCTCTGGAGCGGTTGGAGGACGCCGTGCTTCAATGGCTACACTGGCTGCGATCGTCGTTGCCATTCTCCGGCCGAAGTTGGAGTACACCGTGTCATTGGACTGTTCAAGGATGCCGAGATGCTCGCATGGAGTCGCCATTCTCGGAAGGAGCGGCCATCCGAGCCTCACCCTCTCGCACCATCTTCCTTCGGTACAAGCCGTGGCAGCCTGCTCCACCTTGTTGACATCGGCGACGAAGCTTATCGAGGCTAACGGAGCTTTTGTGGATGCCACAGTGGCGGAGCTCATGAAGGCATGGCCGGCCTCCAAGTGAATCTACACTACGGGCATAAGCTTCCACGTATGGACTCGAGTAGAAACAAATTTCACGCTGGATGATTGGTTGTGCGTAGACTGTGGGCTATTGGATTTGTCTGGACGGTTGATGCGCCCGTCACATTAATGGTGGGTGCGTGGGGGTGCCTAAACATGGTTAAGTCAGCCTTAGATCATGGGACATGCGTTCGACGCTTGGCGTTTTTAGGGGTGGAAAAAAAGCTCGAAACTCGCGAGCCAACTCGGCTCGTTAAGGGCTCGGCTCGACTCTGTTCGAACTCGGTCCCTTAACGAGCCGAGCCGAGCCGGCAAAAAAACTCGTTATCTTAACGTGAGCCGAAATAGCCGCTCGCGAAGTTACTCGTTAGCTTCGCTTGCATTTCACAGATCGCCTATCCACTTCACCACTCACCAAGTCACCTGGCGTCGCCCGGCCCAATGGCGTGCGCAACCCTAACTCCTTCCTTCATTCGCCAGGACTCCGCCCCCGCTCTGCAGCCCCGCACCCACTACCTTCCCACGCTGCCACGCAGACGGCCGGTCGGCTGGCCCTCTGGCTGCTCCGCCTGCTTTGGTCTCGGGCTCCCGGGCCCCCGCTTCCTCCACGACTCCACCTCCACCTCCTACTTCGGTCCCGGCCTCCCTCTTCCGCCACCTCTGCCTCCGGCCCCGAGCTCCCGGCCTCCCGCATCCGCCACCGCCACCTCCTGCTCCGGTCCCGGGCTCCCAGCCTCTAGCATCCGCCATCGGATGTCAATTCATTAACGAGCCTAACGAGCCGAGTTCGAGTTTTTTAATTCTGGATGTCAATTCCTTAACGAGCCTAACGAGCTTAACGAGCCGAGTTCGAGTTTCTTAACGAGCCGAGCCGAGCCTCACTTTTTGCTCGTTAGCTTAACGAGACGAGCCGAGCCGAGCTCGTTTTCTTAACGAGCCTTAACGAGCCGAGCCGAGCCGAGCCGAGCTGGCTCGTTATCCACCCCTAGGCGTTTTCCCCTATCTCTGTTCGCTACTTCTCTGATGCTGCTCCCTCTTCGCTGCGGAAAATAATTCTATGACACCGGTGTTCCGCATAACTGCATGGCACCACCCTTAGGATGTGAACACATGACAAATCTCTCACTCTCCAACCTCTAGGATCTGATTTTTTTTATGGCACCGGTGAGATGCGTAAAGATTTGTACTTGCCGTATGTTTGCATACTAGGGATGTTTTTATATAGTCATGCATAGTACTGGTGCTATATAATTATTTTCCGTTCGACGCCCTGTGCTGCTGTCTGCTACTCCTTGTCTGCTGCCCCTGATCCGAGAGGTAATGACAACACATTACACACTTCTCATGCGATGCAATGATTTTGATGACCACTCTTTCTACTGAAGTTGCCCTGGGCTTTACTATAATCTAATGCAGACAAATTACTTGAACCTCACATGCAATCGGGAAGTTCTTCGTTAGCTAGTACACTGAATCACTGGAACGTGGAAATTAATTGTTCCCTGCATTAGTTATCCTTTTTTTTGTTAAGGAAACAAAATGCACATATATATGGAGGCATGGATTAGTTCAAGATCTTCGAAAGCTTGAATCGCTGAATTGAATTGAAGTTTCGTAATTATTTTTCTAGGTGCAGGTGAAAAATGATAATTGTTCTTGCATATGTCAAAGGTGAAATCCAATATGGAGCTTCTGGTGCTGAGTACAACATTCCTTCCAAAATCACCTTTGCGGCATCAGAGACTCACCATGTTCGAAGCAGGGAAAAAATTCCCCGCCAGTAACCGGCCAATTACAGGTTATCGGTCGGGGTCCTAGATCTAAAATCTCGGACAGTTTTTTTCCTCTTTGTCAAATTTCAATTTCAATTTTCGAAATTCGGTTTGTTTTTAAGCAAATTCATTTGAAATTCATCCGAAAAAACTCCGGTTTGAACGGTAACCAGCCGGTTACCGTTCTTGCCCCCCAGCCGGGATCCAAAACGGTACCGGTTCTATGATCCCTAGTTCGAAGACATCAAGAATGAGATTTATCGATGACTTTTCCCGATCTGGGGACATACCCCATGTTCCCTTAACTAGAACGGAAAAAATAAGTTTTACAAGAATAGGACAAATATATTGTTCTGCATCAGACTACTACCCCCCTACTGAAACTCAAGCAAAAGAAAGATAGTAAACAGTTGCCACCAGTAGTATATTACTTTTACAGAGCCAGGTAAATGAAACATTTTAACTTCAGTACGATGAAGCAGACACCCTTTCTGATCTCCCTGCCTGTTGTCCATCAGGCTCCTCGACCTCAGTCCTCAGGCAACTAAAGGAACGGTATCACTATGGCTGCTTGCTCCGCTCGTAAAGCTACTTGGAATAACTATTGAGCGCCCGTCAGCATCCACTCCTTGAGCTCCTCCTGAATTTCTGATCCTGACCAATATCAAAGAAAAGAGCAAGCAGAATGAACCACATCAACTGCAGATTTAATGTATTTATTAATGCTCAAAGCAGGCTTTATTGCGCATTTTCGAAATAGCCCAACATATAACTGCAGGACCAACAGTGTAGATTTTCTCCCCTTGAGCAAGTAGCAGTAGGCCCAGCTAAAATATTGCCATAATGAGTTGGGGCGACAATTAGCCCCCAATCAAAAGCCAACAATCCCCCAAATCGATTTTGCAACCACACATTCAAATAACAAGCGTTGAGGAGTTTCATTTTGATTGCAAAAATAACAAGATGGGTTGCCATGGCACTTTCTCTTAATCATATCTTACGTGAGGATAGCATTTCTGAGCAGAGGCCATAAAGAAGATTTTGACTTTTAAGGGGACTTTGGCTTTCCAGATACAGGACGAGTATGGGCATGCCAGACAATATGAGAGATGCCTGTACATGGACTTAACTATCTGTTGCACAGAAAACCTTCCAAATTTCATTATCATTTCTAAAAAATAGCATACAAAATGCATCAACTTGAATGTGTACAAACGATAGTTTCGAAAATTCATTCTCAGGCCCATGTGGAACGCAGGAATTGAACCGTTTCCTATCGAATTTATGTAAAACCAATGCGTTCCAAACAGACCATGAAATTCTCCACATTTGGATCAACAAACATAATTATATGCAAAGTACATTAACCGAGACGTCCCTTCTATAGAAACAGAGCAGCCATAGGACCACCTCCTTCTAATTTAGGAACAGAACGGATGAGATTTGACAAATTAGCAGAAGTAATGAACAAAAGCGGTGGCAATAGCCAAATGAAAGAAATATACACACACTGCTCTTATTTTTCATGGCTGCAAGCCTGCAAGGCTGCAACAACGGTGGCACGGTCCTTGCAGAGCAGTTGCTCTTGCCTCAACCAGATCCTCAATTAGACGGCGCAGGTCACAGTATGACGAACCCCCTTCCGCCATGGCCGTGTCGTGTGAGCCTTCCCGGCGAGCTGTTGCGCCCTGACACTCGCCGTCTCCCTGTTCCTCTTGGCTCCAAGAACCTCGCTACAGCCCGCGCCACCTCTTCCACTGGCACCACCTCGTTCTCCTCGTACCGCGTGCTCCATGGCCTATCCCACATCCTCTCCCCGATCTTGAGAACTTCCATCACCAACCACTCCTCGATGAACTGCTCTAACACCAACGGCCACGTCAACATTGGTACGCCAGCCGTCGCAGCATCTAGCAACTAGCTTGACCCGTAGTGTGTCATGAACGCCCCTACCGACGGTGGGCCAGTATTGCTGTCTGCAGGGCCACCCTCTGGCGAGCATCCCCCTCTCCCCCAGGCAACATGTCCTCCAAGAGGTTCCCGATATCTGTCGGGGCAGCAGATTGAGCCACCTCCCCAAAGACTCTGCGACCCTTCGGGTGGACCTTGAAATCCGCAGGGCATAAAGACCCAATGTCCACCGAGAGAGGCAAGGTCCGGGCTGTATCACCCCCTCCACCCCGTCGTGGACATGGGCCGATGAAGCCCCGACGCCCCTCACACCCGCTCCCAGCCCTCCCGCCTCGACAACGCCATCCCCGTAAGACGCTACAAGCAAAATAAGCAAGTTCAAGCAACGCATAATGAACATCGAAGGGGGGCATCGGAGCCCATCCAAGACAACTTACCAACGGTATCGCAGCTAGGCATTGGAGGAACCTATCTCGAGTCCGAGGGATCAACAACGTCATCTGAGGCATAGGTCTCCGAGGGGGTGCAGTCACCCGACTCCACCGGACAAATGTCGGCAATTTCGAAATCACCCACATCCAAGTGATCCCCGGAGAGCGACATCATCTTCTGAGCAGAAGCACCACTAGGTGAGGGGGGAGTCATCAAGTGCGCCCCTCGCTTCGTGGGAGGAATCCTATCCACCATCCGCTTGGCCATACCCCTCGAACCGGACGAATCAAGGTTAAATGCACCGGTCGAGCCGACGCGGCGTCGAGCCATCGCCCGCAAAGGCATGGCTGGAATAGCCTCCGGTGATTCGTCGCCCGTGGGGCGTGAATGCTTCCTCCTCCTCCTCTCGGTGTCGTGCTCCTCGCGCTCGGACAGCCTTACTTCGAGCCCGGAGCACACCCTATTCACGCGAGGACTGTGCACGACATTCCCCCACTTACCATGCTCATCCACGGTGTAAGGCCCCAGGAAATCCTCCGCCACCCTTGTAGCTTCGTCCACCGACAAAACTGTGCCATCAGAAGAACTACAAGTAAAAAATAACCCTGACAATCCGTCGTCACAAACAATAGACGCCTCACCAGCCAGGCCCAACCTGTCGCCAGGGGTCCGATGCACATCATGCAAAACTCCTCTACCAAGTCCCGCATACTCACGCGTCCCATCAAGCCCCGCGGTAACAAAAGTTGCACCCCCCCGACCAGCTTGATCTTGGGTGAGGGGATGATGTCGCCGGATGAGTGAAGCCCTTCCGAAGTGGGAGTGGTGTAGTAAAACCACTTCTTCATCTAGTCGGTCTCTCACCGGTTCTTTGAGGCGTGCGGTCATATATTGTTGCCGTGAGGGCTTCACCTGGAAGTTTACACTTCCATGGTTCAAAGACAACATCGGTGCTAATCTTTTTCTTCAGCTGGCGGTGGGCATCGTGGAGAAAGGCGAACAAACCCCCACTCCCCTCCTCACCGAACGACCGCATCTCCCACTCGAATATGCTCAAGAGGGTGATGGAGTTAGGCGTCAGCTGGGCAAGTTCCAACCGGTATATCCCTAGTTCCTTCGCCACGAGAGGCACCGGAGGGATGCAAAACCCAGCATCAAAAAATGCGGAGAATACCACAATCTCGTCATCACGCGGAGTCTAGTGTCACCTCCGATCCAGTAGACCGAATGACCCCCATGCTCAGAAGAGTCTTCTTCTCGACAATGAGGCTCACAAGAAACCAGTCCGTCGCCTCCAACCGCCCGAGCTCGCTAGAGTACAACACCTCCTCCATGGCTTTGTCGCACCGCCCGTTTGGTCATGACGTAACCAAGCATAGCATCCCGGAGCGAAGCAACAACGCCGCACACACACCAAGCCAATAGAGAAAGCAAGAGAAATAGTGGGACAATGGACGCGCGAGCAAGTGAAAAAAATATGCATCATGGCCCCCTTATATAGGGTCGAGGCGTCGACCGGGTACAATAACCGATGGAAGCTGAGCCAACCCCCACGCGACACATGCCCCACTACGACGTACAAACCGGTGCGACCCTGCCCAGGATCGTCCACAACGCGCAAGACGAGGAACACAATAACACCCCTTCAAAATTCACACAAACGGGTGCGAAAACAATCCCGCCCTTCAAGTTCCAAACTTTTTTGCCAAAATCGGCATGGAAACAACTTTCACCTACTGACTTTGTCGGACTTCGCCAGGCCAAAAGGGACAGAGCACCTAAACCCTTCAGGGTTGATGTAACGCCCAACCCGGGGCCACCCGAGTGGTCCTCCTGGATCAGCCAGAAAGTCTGTCAGGACCTCCCAGAAGATCCAACAGAGCCACCCGAGAGGACCTCCAGGACCACCCAGGAGGTCTGGGAGGACCGCCCAGAGGTCCTGGGAGCATCCCGAAGAGATCGTGGAGCCAAGGAGGACCCCAAGACCCTCATGGCTGCACCGGGGAGGTCGTGGAGGACCGAGGTCTCTCAAGACCTCCCACGACTGCACCCGAGGGTGGTCGTGGAGTCATGGCCATGACTCAGGACCTCCCACCACTGAGACTGAGGGTGGTCGTGGAGGACCTGGATCACTCCAAGGTCCCTGTGCGGCCGAGCTAGTCCCAAGGATCAACAGCTAGCTCTTCACAAAGATACAACAAGTGGTAACATGCACTTCAACGAGCTTTATTAATATCAACAAAGTTGTTTACAAAGGGAGGCATACAAGCCAACAAACAAGAACACAATGAAGATAAACAAGAAGGTCATCCGATACACCACAATGCAATCGGTGGAGGGCGATCCTAGTCGCCGGGACCACTTGGTCCATCGCATGACTCATCATAAGGCTTCCTTCCTGCTCAAAAGATTATTTCAAGCAAGAGTGAGTACAACAACCGTGCTCGCAAGTTACACCCGTCAATTAACAGAATGTCATGCATAAATGGATATCTCAAAGGAAGGCATAATATGACTAATTTGTATAAAGCCAAGTTTCTTTCAAATACATGTACTAAGTTCCAAGGCAGTTAACAATATCTAAAATTCATTTTGTAAATCTCAGTTTTTAGTTGGATAACATTCATCATCAAGATGGTGAAGGATACCCTCCTGTCACAAGGCTTCTCGCCCAAACCCATGGGATGAAAATCCCAAAAACCAGTTTATCAAAGTCTTTTGAAAACAAAACTAAGTCTAACTTTGAGTGGTCTTTGCCAGCACGTCCATGACCGTGGACACGGTTATTCGAATAGTTTTTACTCTGCAGAGGTTGTACACTTTACCCAATGCCATGGTTTTAAATTATTTTGACAGCATTGGTCATGTTGGTAAAATTTTTCCAAATCAAATACTTTTGGTCTAAGCAAGACTAAGCATAAGATTTCACAATTGCTCCTGGTTCACACTATTGTGTCAACCAGATTTTATCTAGGGTAACAACAGGTTTGGTTCAATTTCAATATTGGCCATACAAAGGAGATAGACATAGCTATGAGTTTAAAGGCAGTATTGAAATAACTTAGTAAAGTAAGCATGCATTAACATTTAAAATGGAACATATATAGGGTGAAGTAATGGGTGCAATATGATCAAGAGTGTAACTTGCCTCTTGCTTGGAAGCTTAAGAATCTATTCTTCCACAAAGCTCTAGCTCTCAGGTTACGCTGCGATTGACACGAGAACAAAGCAAAGTAAATAAAGATCAAATAATATCCAAAAGGACTCCCAATAAACCGAACTAGAAGCAAATAGCAAAGAACAGAACTAAAAAGAACTAGGAAAGGGCTCTCAGGAGGAGGACCAATGGGTTAGGGGAGGTCCACTAGAGAGAGTGGTCTTTGCGAAAGATCAAAGAAAGTGGTCTTTTGCAAAGAGGCCAGCAAAGACCAAGAAGGTGGTCTTTGCAAAAGATCAGGGGAGGTGGTATTTACAAAAGGAGGTCCTGAGAGGCTCAAGGGACGTCCTGAGAAGGATGTCCTAGGGAGGTCAAGGAGGTCTTTAAGAAAGAGGTCCAGAGAAGGGCCCAAGAGGTTTGTCTTTGCAAAGAGGCCAAAAAGGGGCATCTTTTGCAAAACGACCATGAGGGTCGTCTGTGCAACATGACCAAGGAGGTCGCACCTGCAAGAAGGACCCTCTGGAGATCTGAAGGAGGAGGTCCTGCACAGGCTACGACCACGCAACATGGTTGAACGAAACAAGGATTAGGAGCAAGGTATAGGGACACTCACCAAGGCCAAGAACAAATTCGAGGACAAGATGAAGGAGTTGGTCCAATAGCTGGACAGTGACCCAGCTGGTGGTGGCGGAGAGGACGTCGCCGAAGCTCGGGTGAGGTCGCTGGCAACACAGCATCGGCGAAGAAGGATCCGGCGGAGTTCTTGATGACAGGGCTTCAACCCAGAGCCACCGAGCAAGAGCAAGGATGCTAAATGTGGAAAAGGTGATGGGGAAAAGCTACCTGGGCTAATTATAGCCAAAGTAGAGAAAGAAATTACTAGGGGCATACGTGTCACGATGAACGTGAGAAATATGTCAAAAGCAGGTGAGTGACAGGGCATGTGTCATCACCAATTTGGTGAAGGACAAATGAACAGGACAAGGTATGCTGTTAAGGGAGGGGACAAGGAAAGATAACAATGGTGCCACTAAGGATCAGATTCAAAGTGGCGAGTACCACGTACATGGCAGCATTTAATGCAACATAACATGCATTAAATGCACAAGGTACTATGTGGCGAGAAAATGAGAATGGGTAAGACTGGTAAGTGGGACCAGCCAAACTTGGGAATAGTTTGGTCAAGAAAGGAGTGGTCACGGCGGAGGAAGGTGTAACACCCGTCCTACAAGGGCCGGAATGCTACTAAACTAACATGTTAACAAAGCTAAAAGCAGACGACAAAATTCTAAATTTGTAGAACCTCCCTCAGATAGTTAGCTATACCGAGGTTCCAACAATCATTAATATCAAGACAATAGTGAAATCAACAAATATCAGAATCACCGCAGAAGTATAATCTGATCTCAAGCAACTATATCAAGAGGATGAACTAAGTTCACGCACAGTTATTAACCAATCTTAATGGAGAAGAGTTATCAGCCCCAACCAACATTTATTATTACCGTTCATCAATAAGGAATGATTAAATTGAACTAAAATGAAATCTGAACTTGATTAAGGTGAAGTGAAAAGGTAGTGTGTGTCTATTCCTCCCATGGAGCCAACCTCAAAGATCACCTAAAAAACAACAAACAAAGTAAGAGTGAGTCCGAGACTCGGCAAGTCTGATAAATGAATAATACATAACAACCATGATCATGTGAACATCATTAAAGTGTATGAAATAAGCACGTGATCGAACACTTGAATGAATGGAATGAATGATGTGGATGAAATGAAGGGACTACACACATGCATATATCATGGTATTCTTTGGTGACACACCGTCGGTGTTCACCTAAGCCGCGATTTAACAAAATACGGGATCCAAGCCCGTCTGAAGAACATTTCAATCGGGTGTCCCAAACCGCCCACATTGGAATGGTGGGTCTTACGTGCCCATACTTGGAATTGATGGGTCTTAATTATTGATCCACTCCGTGGATTGAAACATGTATTATGGATGCATGGTATGACATATGAACATTGAAAATACATGCTCTCTATTCATGGAGGTAGCACAAATGGATTGAATACGAACAATTAAATATTAACGTGGCTCTTAGAAATACAAAATCAACAACATGCATTCAACATTTCATGATTATACAAACATTGAGGTACTTTCCCATGTTGGAATGATGGGACTTCACTACCCACTCCAAAGGTGAAACATGACCGAACGAGCGAAAGGATACATTGAGCGAAACATATCATCAAAGAAACATGGTATATCAATCATGAAGGGAAACAAGTAATACCGCATTACCCAATGCTTATTAATCAACCAAGTGGAACAAAAGGCAAGCAAGACAAATCAAATGTACTTGCCTCAACCATGAGACGGAAGACAAAAAGAGCAACGCTCTAACACCGGGGTTCACCTCCACCATTTAACGGAATCTGCTCCCGAGAAAATGGTAAGCATTCTCTAATTGCAACACGATTTGCCACTCCACAAGATCTTGACCAACAATCATCTCATTCTTCGGTGATCAACTTTGAATTGAGTATTCATCTCCATGAAATAGAATTCTTCCAAAGAGTATCCACAATAAATTCTCTTGTTCAAAGATCTTTGTAGCAACCTAGTGCCTTCAACACAAGGAATCCAATAAGTGCCCTTTTTGCAAAGCAGACGCATAGACTTCACCAATATGAGACCGAAATTGGTTGTCACATTTGGAGCGGAGCTTCCTCGATAATCTTCGATGCCTTCTTTGTTGATTTGCAGATCTCTCTCATACAGTGAATTACATTTCCATGTTGGTCTCCAAATACTTGGACTTCTACATGTCTGGGTTGAGTAATATACTTCTCAATCAATAGTGTGTTTATGCCAAATGATCTTTCGCAGACTTCCGTTGAGCGCCTTCGATGAGAATCCACAAAGTCATCAGTCGTTGAGCTATTCTCATTCCCTTGCCCCATCCACCATGGGTGGGCTTAATCAAGATCGGATACCCAATCATTTCAGCTTCAAGCGATGCCTCCATGAGATAGTTTGACTCCATCCTTTCATCGAAAATCTGCTGGCTAGGATCCCTCGGCAGCATAGCAAAACTAGAATACTTATTGATATCCTTGCAGACTTTGGCCACACAAAACTCCCTAAGCGACGGACACCGTCCAGGGCCCTTCCCTGGCCCTTGCGGGGGACATCAGAATTGCTACGGGGCAGTGTAAGTAGCAGCCATAGCACCGTTCCCTAATTACACCACCCTCAAATCTACCACATAAAGGATCGGATTGAGCACTCTCAAAAAAACCATAACTGGTGGATAGCCATGGCGGTAGTGCGGGGCGGCGTCGGCGATGGTGGCGGCGTTGAGGCAGCTTCTCCCACGTGCGGCAGTCGAGCTTGACGGCCTCGTCGGCGGCACACAGCAGAAGCATCATGGCGGCGTCGCTATACACGGCCGTGGCGATCTCGAACCGCCAAGCGATCCGCGATCACCCAAGACACGATCTCCCATGGTTCTCCACGGCACCTTCTCCGTGCCCTCGGCGCTTCGGGCGGTGGCTCAGGAGAGCCGCACGAGGAGGAGGCGTGGGCGGAGAGAGCTTCTTGGCGGAGCGGCGGGCAGAGGCCAAAGAGGAAGGGGCGACCGGAGGAGGAGGAAGAGGAGGACTGTGGTGGGCTTCTTCTTCCATGGCGGCATGTGATCATGCGGGGTGGTGGCGTCGGCCATGGGAGGAGAGGCGAGTCGGTTGGGGAAGCGGGCGGGTGGCGCAAAGCAAACCGTGGCCGGACACGACGGACAAGAGCCAGAGTGGCAGAGGCAGCCACGACCCCAGGAGAAGAGAAGAAATGGGGAGGGGAAGCAGGAGGTGGCGGTGGCAATCAAGCCGGGCGGGCGGGGCAAAATGCAGGACTGGCAAGGGGGGGAAAACAGGGGGCTAGGGTTCACCTCCAATTGGTTTCTTTAATGCTAGTTAGTTCTCCACATGGGCCCACAGGCCATGGGCCAAAGGCCTAAGCTCCTTTCCAAACCTAAAATTCTGAAATTCAACTAAATAATTCTATCTAATTTAAGTCTCTAATTCATTTAATTCTCTATTGTCTGAACGAGATATTACAGAAGGCCATGGCCGAACAGAGGAGGTCGTGACCTATTAAGGAGGTCTTATAAGGAGGTCCAAAGGACTAAGGGGTCAAAGGGACAGGAGGTCCCGACACGATTCTCAAGGGGAGGTCCTGACCCTTAGATCCAACAAAGAGGAGGTCTGAGCGGTTAAGATCTCCAAAGGGGAAGTCTTAACGGTTAGATCTAACAAAGGATGTCTGACGGCTAAGATCTCCAAAGGGAGGTCTTAGCAGTCGAGATCTAACAAAGGGAGGTGCTCGCGGTTAAGATCTCCAAAGGAGAGGTCTTAACAGCCAGATCTAACAAAGGGGAGGTCCTAGAGGATATGGAGAGGTCCTTAAGGACCCGGAGAGGTCCAAATAAGTAAGGAGGAGGTTCTAAAGGACACAGGGAGGTCCTGAAGGATACGGGGAGGTCCAAATAGACAGGGAGGAGTTCCAATAGAACAAAGAGTGAGTTCAAATGAACATGGGGAGGTTTAGACCCGGGGGGTCTAAGCCAGAGAATCATCACAGAGAGAGGTCTAGGTCAAAGGAGGTCCAGACGCTTGGAATGTCTAGACCAAAAAAAAAAGTCTAGACCAGAAGGGTGGTCTAACCCAAGGAATGGGGTCTAAGCTATCGGGGAGGTCTTAGACTAACAGAGATCTAAAACGCAAGGAGGAGGTCTAGACCACAAAGGTCTAAACACGAAGAGGAGGTATTGGCCACAAAGGTCTAAACACAAAGAGGAGGTCTAGACCATACAGGTCTAAACACAAAAGGGGACCCTCAAAGGAGGTCTAAGCCTCAGGAAGGCCTAAACCACAAGGAGATCTAAACCTCACAGGAGGTCTAAATCACAAACAAAAGTCTCAAGGAAGTTCCTGAGAGGAGGTCCTGCGAGGAGATCCAAGGAGGAGGTCCTGAGAGGAGATCCAAGGAGGAGGTCCTGCGAGGAGGTCCTACGAGGAGATCCAAGGAGGAGGTCCTGTGAGGAGAAGAAAAAGGGAGGTCCCCCGAAGCAAGGATACGCGGGAAGGACAGGGGCCGTTAGATCTTGATCAGACGGAGCAAGGCAAATGGGCCGTTCGGACCGGGCGAACGAGCTATCTAGACCAAGCCGTCTGATGCAGATTAGAGGGCACAGAAAGGATGTAATGTTCGGACCGGGTGAACGCTCCAACCAGATTGGGCCGTCCGATCAGCATCAAACGGTCCTAGGGCGAGGAAGGCAAATACTCAAGCGGTACGACCGCAAGAGCCAGCGGTGGGTCCAAACGCTAGGGAGGTCTAGACCTTCAGATTCAAACATCAAACAGAGGAGAGGTCTGGACGGTTAAGATCTCAAAATGGGAGGTCTTAATGACCAGATCTAACAAGGAGGAGGTCTGAGTGGCTAAGATCTCCAAAGGGGAGGTCCTAACGGCCAGATCTAACAAGGGGGAGGTCCGAGCGGCTAAGATATCCAAAGGGAGGTCCTAACGGCCGAGATCTAACAAGGGGTGGGGGGCGGACTAAGATCACCAAAGGGGAGGTCCTAACGGTCAGATCTAACAAGGGGGAGATCTGAGCGGCTAAGATCTCCAGAGGAGAGGTCCTAACGGCTAGATCTAACAAGGGGGAGGTCTGAGCGGCTAAGATCACCAAAGGGGGAGGTCCTAACGGCCAGATCTAATAAGCGGGAGGTCTGAGCGGCTAAGATCTTCAAATGGGAGGTCCTAACGGTCAGATCTAACAAGGGGGAGGTCTGGGCGGCTAAGATCTCCAGAGGGGAGGTCCTAACGGCCAGATCTAACAAGGGGGGAGGTCTGGACGGTTAAGATCTCTAAAGGGGAGGTCCTAACGGTCAGATCTAAACAAGGGGGAGGGAGGTCTGAACGGTTAAGATCTCCAAAGGGGAGGTCCTAACGGTCAGATCTAAACAAGAGAGAGGTCTAAGCGGCTAAGAGGAGATCAAAAGGAGCTCCTTATGGACACAGGGAGAGGTCCAAAAGGATTTCAGGGATGCCCAAATGAACTCAAGGAGTTCAAATGAACACTGAGAGGTCCACGGGGAGGTCCATAACAGAGAAAGAGGTCTAGATCAAAGGAGATCTAGACAGAGAAAAGGGTGTAGACCAAAGGGAGGTCTAAACAAAAAGAGATTCAAACCAACAAAGAGGAGGTCTGGACTGAGGGAAGTCCAAAAAAAAGATTCAAGGAAAAGTCCAGAGATCAAAAAGGGTTTGAAACACAAACCCGAGTTGGTCTAAACTCAAAGGGAGGTCTTAGACCAACAAAAGGGGTCTAAGCAAGGGAGGTCCAACACAAGGCGTGTCGGACCGAGGAGGTCCGCACACGTAAGAGGTCCTAGAAAGGAGAAGCAAGCTTAAGGCTCACAGAGCAAAGAGAAAGGAAAACTCCAACAAACTCCGGAAAGTTTAACCGATTTAGTTGAAGTTTGGTTTAGTCAATTAAAGCTCTTTTAAAATCTCAAGTTAAGCTTTGAACTCTCAATAAAATCAAATAGTTCCTTTTATTTCGAAAACTTCAGGAACTCTGAACAACGGGACGCTACAAGATATTGGGGACTTCTTTTCTCTTCTTTATTCCTTTCTTGATCAGTCATATATAATGATTGATATCCCCTATATATAGACTAAAACCCTTCAAGGGATAAGGAGGAGGATCCCACCATGGGCCAAGGCCTGCCGCCCAGGCCCAGGTTTCCCAACACTCTCCCTTGGGCACTCATCCGACATGTTCATGCCTCGTCAAAACTCCACAAAAACCAAAGTGGAAAAAATTTAGAGAAAGAGTACATGATACACATTCTACTGCGTTGCATGAATTGCCTCATTAAAAACCTTAGCCGGGAAACTTCAGTAAAACTCGTAAGGAAAAAAGAGTACAATCCACTCAATTTCATTTAATCTTCAGGATTTATTCTTTGGGTACTCGATCTTCGTGGTCAAGTTTCAATAATGAGTTCATGAAGATTCTTCCCTGAGTTTTGCACTTTTTTAAGTCACATCATTCCTAACGAGGATATAATAATCCTCATTTAATTATTTATCTGCAATTCATATTATGGATAATAATGACGTCATATGGTTCTTGAGTATACCCCTTAATATTCATAAGGGAGAAGTTGGAGGTCGTAACGATAACCCCATAGTTGTAAGTCCTTCTACGACTACCCCATAGTCGTAAGTCTTTCTACGACTATGCCTTGATCGTAAGCTCTCCTACGATCAGTATATGGTCGTAAGCTCTTCTACGACCACCACCTGGTCGTAAGCTCTTCTACAACCAGTCCCTAGTCGATGGGGCTTACAGACATGTGGGCCTAGTTGACCAGGGAATCTTCTGCACCATATTTAAAGATATGGGCAGTAAACTATGCTGTTATTCTCTAGAATAATGGCACGAATCAAATCCCTGTCATGGTGATAACTGCCTCGCGATGTGGGAACGTTACTACTCCCACAATAATCTCTAGTAACGGCTCCATTATCTGAAGTATTAAGGCGCCCTTTGGACTGGAGGGACAACAGCACGCTCTGAGTACTGTATAAAAGGCAGAATCATCAGGGAGGGAGGAGAGAGGAATCAAGAGCACAAGACGCCTCATTCTAGTCTTTCTCTTGATCTTGTAATCCAGCATACTCAATACATTCACACAAGAGTAGGGTTGTTATTCTCCCTGGGAGAAGGCCCAAACCTGTATAAAAATCCCCGTGTCGCCTCTCTCTGTGTGATTTGAGTCTTGGAGACCCCCCGAATCAAACAATCTTTACGTAAGTTCGGTTCTAAAACACTGACAGTTGGCACCGACCGTGGGGATCTTCGAGTCACCAGCTTTCTTTGCTCTTTTCTAACTCTAATGCTCTCTTGGCAGGAGAGTGGAACGAGGAGAACTGGTTTGACTTGGCCGATTACGCAGATATTGACATGGATGCCGGTTTTGACTACAAACCAAGTATTGCATCATGCGATGATGGTGTCGCCTCTAGAGATCATTCTCCAGGAGATCATACCACTGATGGAGTTGAGGAGGGATCCTTATCCCCCGCAACATTACGTCTGGATGAGGAACCAGCTTCCTCAGAGGGCGAGGGTCAATCCGACCACAATCAGGATTGTACCAAGACAGGCTCAGAGCATGGCAAGGGTTCCCCCTCCAAGTGTTCAAGTCCGTTTAAGATAGTCCGACTTGGCACGACATGTCCTGGAGGCAATCATTCTGAAGCTTCATCAGCACCTGGTGGTCGTCTCTCTTAGGTTAGCCCCACAAAGGATGGGGTTGAACATGCTTTTCCTGTGGGTTCGACCATCCCATTGCAGGGCTCACTTGCGAACGGATACGATTATAACCCGGAATTCCCCTTCCTGGAGGGGTTTGCTCTAAGTCGCCAGACGGTGTCTCTCGATTACTCCTCAAGCAAGAAGGCCTCAAGCGCAGGTGGAGATCATCAATAGGAGGTCTTCGTCCTTCCCTCAGGTGATGATCGCTCTCCTAAAGACAGGATTGAGGATGCTCCCCAATGATCACACACTGCGACCCCTCGTGGTAATGACGAGGACACCTCCGGTGATAAACAGAATCAACACTCTGATGAGTGTGAAGGAGATTCTAGAAATAATCGTACTCCACTAAGGCAAGCTTGAGGCTCAGGTATGGACGTTCCTAAGGCAACCCGACAAAGAAGAATCGCAGCTTAGAAAAATCTGTCTGGGCGCGTTCACTATCAGTTGGAGGAAGCTCAAGAACTCCAATGCATCAATGACCTTCTTGAGAACCCATCTCAAGAACTTGCTCGAATGGCTGGCTACGACCTCTTTGCTGAAGAGATCGCGCAAATACTTTGAAGTACGGTGGCCAAGCTTGAGCACCCTTGCCGACATCAACCTAGAAGTCATGGTGGTACGACCTCATCTGCTTCCAGTCGTTCGAAAAACTCACCGTATGGAGATCGCTGTGACGACCGATCACGACGCTCTCTTGATCTTCACCCCAGCCGAAGGAGAGTTCCTCGAATGCCTGAAGACCAGTAGGTTCCCAGGAGAGATGATCATTCACCATTCCATCCCAGAAATTTGCGACAGCAGACGGAATATGAGCAGTATTTCCCTCGTAGGGTTGAGACCCACCATAGGTCGGGTCCACTTATGACCAGGTATCGTCATGTATGATCACCTAGTGATGTTAACCCATCTTTTCTACAAAGAATGCGTTAAGAAGTCATTACCGGATGTCGGGCTTTCTCACCCGACCTCCGAAGCGATTCATTGAGTCGCCTCGGTTTCGACCAGTGAACATGGAGAAGTTTTATGGATCTCAAAACCCCATTGAATTTCTCCAGATCTACACAACTGCTGTCTGAGCAGTAGGAGGAGGAGAGCATGTAATGGCAAGTTACCTTCTTACTGTGCTCGAAGGATCTGCTTTATCGTGGTTGTTAAATCAGCCACTTGAGTCGATTTATTCATGGAAGCATCTTTGCGACCTCCTACTGGCAAATTTCCAAGGCACCTATCATCGCCCTGGGAAGGAGGACAACCTACACAGGATGAGACAGAACGACCATGAGACTCTGCGCCAATTCATTTGGCCTTGAGCTTAGGTTCAAAATTCTATTCCTAAGGTTTTCGATTCTTACATCGAGCTTTCAAGCGAGTCCGTAGTAGAAGGATCATGGAGGATATTGCCTTAAATCCTCCCCGCCTTTCAGCGAACTCTTGAGATGACCGATCGATATGCCATTTGTTGAAGTGGTCGAGTAGAACAACATTATCGATCGAGAAGATAAAGTTCCTCAAGGGGTGGGTGAAAGTGGTAAGAAGAAGGATAAGAGGGCCAAGAAATCCAAGAACAAGGCGAAGGGCCAAAGGCTTCAAGCCAAAAGTTCCAAGGAGGTCTTGGTCGTGAGCGATAAAAACCTCAAGGCTTCAAGCCATACTCTGATCGAGGCAAAGGTAAGCGCCCTGAACGGAAGAACGACAAGCCTAGGTGGTGTCCTTTCTATAAAAAGGAAGGCCATGACCTTCAGAATCGAGTTTTCCAGCGAAAACTTGAGGACTACTACAGCGATGAGGACCACTTCCTACCCTCGAAGAGGTAGGGCAAGCGAGTGGTCGTACGCAGTCTGATGACAACGAAGAGATGCCATTCCAAGATCTTGAACACACCATCGAGCATATCTATGGGGGATCATCGGCATTCGAGTCAAAACAACAGCTTAAGGCTGTCGAACGTGAGGTAAACTCCATTGACCCTCCCCTTGTCAATAAACTGCCGAAGTGGTCAGAAGTCACCATCTCCTTCGAGAAGGGTGACTGCCCGATCCCTTCCACTCGACCAGGTCACTTTCCGATCGTGGTCGAGCCTACCATCAATAACTGTCGAGTAAATCGAGTGTTGATTGATGGTTGTAGCTCGTTAAACATTCTGTTTACAAGTACCCTAGATGAAATGCAAGTACCCAGGACCAAAGTAAGTGATGCGATACACTTTTCCTGATATTATCTTAGGTGTCTTCGGCCAAACCTATTGGCCAAGTTTCTCTTCCTTTAACATTTGGTTCTCCAAGTAATTTTAGGATAGAGAAGATCTCTTTTGATGTGGTTGATTTCGATACGGCATATAACGCCATACTCGGACGACCAACTTTGGCAAAATTCTTAATCGCTACTCATTGTGGGCATCAATGTATTAAGATGCAATATCCTAAAGGAGTGATCACAATTCATTGTGATAAAAAGATGACGCACACATGTGACCGTCGGTCCCTCGATATGGTTGGCCAGATACTAGCTCGAGAAGAAAACAAAGGGCAGCCTTCGATCAAGTAGTCGAAGCCTAAAGCTGCACCTAAGCCAAACGACCAAGTCAAGGATTTTCCTTTGAATTCAGAGGAGCCCTCGAAGACTGTTCGCATCGGGGATACTTTCGACCCCAAATAGGAAGACACCCTCATCGCTTTCCTTCGGGCAAACACAGATGTCTTCGTGTGGTAAGCATTTGACATGTCCGGAGTCCCTAGGGAAGTGATCAAGCACAGGCTAGCTCTACAGCCTGACAAAGTACCCGTAAAACAAAAATTACGGAGATTTTCCCCTGATCGATGAGAAGCTATAAGGTCAGAATTGGACAAGCTACTTAATGCAGGCTTTATAAGAGAAGTCGACCACCCAAAGTGTCTTAATGCATGCTTTATAAGAGAAGTCGACCACCCAGAGTGTTGGGTCATGGGTAGGCTACGATAGTAATAAATCAAAATTTTCTACCACGTAAACTAGGAAGCCAAGCAAGTAGATGATCACGGATCGTTACCACGAAGTCTGAAGCGTGGAAGAAGGGTTGGAGTAGCACGGTCCAGCGAAGAAGGCGTCGATCGATTAGTCGTAGTCGATCGGCTCCTCCAGCGACCTCTGCAGTGTTGGAAATATGCCCTAGATGCAATCATAGAGATGAATATATTTCCTTATGTTCATAATATTGGATAAAATGTTATCTTGTTCCAAGAATAATATTGTTAATATTGATTATCAAGTATGTGACTTGATTGTGAAACTCTATATTTCTGCGATAATTATTCTTATCGATCACAGTCGGAAACATATGAGGACACATATGAATAGACTAGCATATGTATTGGTTGATGACTATGTTTCACGGGTCATGAATATGGAGATATCAAACCAATAATATGGACACATGTTAGAGAACATGATGTTGAATTAGACCCATCTTGAGACACTATTGAGATTGTTATGATTCTATGTGTTGTTAGTTGGTCTCAAGCAATGTTGATGTATAGTCCTTAGACCTGACATCAGCATGGTTTCCTACATATGTAATAGCACTCTTAGGGGTTGCCAAACTGTGGATATCATGGGGATATGCCCATGATCTTAGGATGATGAAACAATTGGCAATGTTGCTTTTGGTTTGAAGTTTCACGCGTTTTCGGCAAAGTTAATAGGCTGATCTTTAGCCATTTTGGGAATTTGGCTTTGGGATAGATTGAGTTCATAGGCTATAGTGCATATGTGTTGCATATTGCATGTTTTGAGCTAACGTGGGTCAAGTTGTGAAGAACTTGTTCCGGATTCGTGTTTGCTTGTCTATTCTTGCTGCGGAGGTAGTTTGCGGGTCAATGACGGTCAGCGGCGAGGAGGATCGGGACTAAGCTTGGAGAGTGAGGTCGAAGCGATCATGGATGCGGGTGAGGTCAAGTGGACGTGGCGTGTGAGAATGGACAAGGATGACCCAACAGGCGATTCGGTCTGTTGGTTTGATCAAGCGGTGCGGAGGTCGATGCAAGTGCCAAGGTGGTCGGTGGGAGCCGGATGGGAGAACTTTCCGACACGTTGAGAGCATTTGGATCAACCTACGTGGCGAAGCGGCGATTGCTTCAACTGGATTAGACTCGATCTTCGGAAAAGATTGAGAAGGTGTATTTTGGTAATTTTACCAAATACGCCTTGGGACCTAATGCCAACCCACGGCGCAAGACGATGCGTCAAGAAGTGGATTAGGTCAAGAGAAGTGAAGACGACGCTTTAATTTGCGTGCGTGTGTGTCCTATTAATGTTGGGCCTTAAGGGAGCCCATTAGGTTAAATCTTCTAGAAAGTTTTTTTTTGGGCTTGTGGTCATCATATAAAGGGGCTAAGATGGAACATCTTAGGGTTCTTCTTTGGGAAAGAAAAAAGGGAACAACGTGGCGGTATACTGTCTTGTGAGAAAAAAAATTAGTAGAGCTCTTGTGGCGGCGCCTTGGTTAACCAGTAGAAAAATCAATGAGTAGTAGCGTTGTCAAAAAGCGATTGAAATCAATGTGTGCGGTATTTGGGTGTGTATTCTGTCATAAAAATCGCTTTTTTTTTCTTGGTGACCCGATCCTTAGTAGGCGAAGAATCATTGTGTTGGTTCATTGATTGCGATCTCTTTCGGCTTTGCTTGTTGTCTCATACTTTGTTGATCTGATTTGAATATTTTACTTGGCTGCCGTTGATCAAGTAGTGGCTGACTTTCGGCGCTGGAAAAACCGAGTTTGTCCGTAGAATCGAGTTTAGCTCTGATCGGTCTCCTCAAAAAAAAGCTGGCTGGCGGTCGCTTGAGGTCTTTTGGTTTTGTTATTTGCTTTCTTTGATGTAGTGGTTTTGATCTGTGTTTGTGTAAGCGAGACCAGTCTTTGCCTTGTTTGATCCGCTTCAAGACGGGCCGTGGCGGTGGATTGTAGTTCGAGAATCGGAAAAATCAACGAGCTCTGGTGTCCCTCGGTAGAAATAAATTGTGTTTGTAGCCTTTCTTTGTTGTTAGATTCAATTATTACTGCTTTTGCCATCTTGGTGTATCGAGTGACATGATCCGGTTCTTTGTTTTTGGTTATTTTATTGCTTGACTCTGACTTCCTGTGTTTACTTATGGGATTCGTATTTTGTGGATTGCTCGACCTTTGTCTTTGTAGGAGTAGTGCCATGAAGAACCGGAGTCCTCTGGCGGCATGAATGAGGGGCAAGCACACGGAAGGCAATTGCGGTTGTGTTTGGTTGGCTTTGTGCATGATGAGCAAGAGAATACATAATCTTGATGCATTTAATCTAATCCACGAGTTTTTGTTTTAGCTATTAGTTTATTTCTAGTTAGTACCTCTTTGGTGTTTACATGCTCTGTCGTGAGTGAATGCTTTGGATTTTGTGCATGCGATTATGAGGTGCTTCGGTCTTAATGCCGGGTTTGATCAGATTCAACACAGGTCATCCGCGTGCTGTATCTGAGATCTTCATAGCTTTTATAGCTATTGGAGTGAAAGTAGTGTTGAGTTTGATCGAGTGAAAATAATGAGCGTCTATTCACCCCCCTCTAGTCGCCTTTCGGTCCTACAATTGGTATCGAGCCCGTTAGTTCTTCTCATAGATCTTAACGGTCTTTGGAGCCATGGTGGTGACAAGTATTCGACCAAACCACTGTTTTCAATGGAGTTGATTTTGCTTCTTGGAAAACGCATGCATGCCTACATCAAGGCTCATGGGCACGCTATTTGGCTTAAGGTCAAAAATCCATATGTCGTGCCGACCAATGACGATGTGATCAATCCAGATATTGAGGCTAATAGCAAGGCTCGAATTTTTACGATCCAAGGTCTTAGTCGATCTGAGTTTGAGCGTGGCTCATTTGAGGTCTGCTCACGAGATCTGGAGGACCCTTTGTGACTACCACGAGGGTTATTGCGATCAGGGCGTGAGACGGAACCAGCTCAAGAAAGAATACTCAAAGATCAAGCAAAGACTTGGTGAGTCTTTAGATGAGCTGTGGGGGAGATTCTCCAAGATTCTTCATGATCTTCGTGCTGTTGATCTTGTTTTCACTGAGTCTGAGAATGCACGCCCACTTTTGGGTGCTCTTGTGGTTGACCTATCTAAGGGTAGCTCTTCTGATTCTTGTGATTTTGGCTCATCTGGTTTTCATTATGCGCCTTGCATTCTTTGGTGATGGCTGACTAGAAAGTCACTGAGGATGATTTAGCCCTCCTATCCATCAAATTTTAGAGTGTACAACAAAGTGAGAGCAGGAGGAGAGGTGCCCCTATCACATGCTTTGAGTGTGGTGAGCCAAACCACATTAGTTCGGATGCCCCAAGTGAAGGGCAAGGAGGTGAAGGACACTCGGGCGTCCTCAAGCTAAGGATGCAAAACCCAAGAAGACCAACTATCTCATAAGTTCGTCGGTAGGGTCCTTGGCGCTCTAGAGGCTGTTGACATGAGCGATGTGGACTCGGAGGCGGAGGGCGGCGAGGATGACACCATGGCAAGAAGAAGGCTCAGGACTTTACCGGCATGTGTTTCATGGCCAAGGGTAGCAACGACATCGACTCCTCCAACGACGACGACCCTTTCAGTGATCCAGATGAGGTATGTCCCTCACTTGCTAATATGAGCGTGCTTTGGTCATTCTTGAACATAATTTGAAGAAGCAAGCTAAATTGATTAAGAGCAGGACAACATGATTGATGATCTGAACTTAGAGGTTGTTGAAGCCTTAAATCTGTTAATCTGTTGATATTTGTGACTCTTGCTCTAGCTTGCAAAATGAATTGATCAATCTGAAATCTGCTCATTCCTCTGTTGTGAATCAATTGAAAGATGCTCTTGATGAACTAGAATCCCTCAAGTCTAGTCACCTTGCATGAGTGCCATTGCTCTTGATGTATTTCTTTGTAGATGCTATTCCTTTACCTTGTTCAAATTAAGCTTTACTTGAATTAAAATTGAATAGCACTATAGAAGAATTGCAGAAATTTGATCCTAATCACACTGCTCTTATTGTGAGAAAAATAAGATTAAAATGAAGGAGATGTCTGAAATGATTCTTTACTCTAAAAGCGCATCATGTGAAAGCGTGTTAAACTCACACTTGAGAATGATGCTTTAAACAAGACACTAGAAGAAAAGGCTAAAATTGAACAATCCATGTCTATGATGCTTCCAAGAAAGTTGTTGACTCTAATTCTTGTGATCTTTGCATTGAGATTGGGCATAATGTAGATAAGATACAAGAAGCTTTTAGAGTTAAGTTCAAAGAGTAGTTGGATAGGATTAGAGATAATTATTGTGTGTCTTGTGAGGCTTTGAAAGCCGAGGTAGCTCATTATAAGGAAAAATGTGATAGGGCTAGCATGTCAAATAAGTGTGCTTCTTGTTATGATCTAGCCAAACAAAATGACTACCTTAAAGAGACTCTTGAGAGATTTATTGGTGGGAAGAAGAACCTCAACATGATTCTTGACAAATCTAAGGTGAGTGTGAATAATAGAGGCATAGGATTTGATTCTCTAGAGCATACCAAGAACCATCCACCTAAGGTTGTTAGAAATTGAGAGTGGTAGTGCATTTGAGGTAGAACCCCTAAGCCATCAAGATAGTCTTCAAATCATTTGGTTTGCCCAAACCACTTCTAGCAAGATAGGTGCTTCTACTTCATCGGTCAGACCCTTCAAAAGGTCAAGTACCATTGCACCTTCTGCAAGAACAATGGCCACATTGTTGAGTTCTGCTTCCGTAGAGCCAAGATTGAGAGGAAGGAGAGGATGAGTAACTTGAGAACCATTAGAGGAGTCCCTTCACCTGCTGTAGTCTCTAGAGCCAGCGCCTGTTTTTCCTGCTAGACATAGGCCTAGGTTCGTAGAGGACTTCTTTGACTCCTTTGGTGGTTCTAGGCAGCGCTTTGGGTTAGGACATCGTGAGGAGAGACCACGGGTAGCATCTAGGCAGGGGAGTACCGACCTTTTGGTAGGTCGATTCGGAGAGGTCTAGGTGGTTCTCGTGTGCATTTTATGATTTTGCTCCTAACCATTTCTTCTTGCTTCTATTGCTTTGCCCAAGCATCGTGTGACTCGATCTTTGGATTCCCAAGTCTTTTATCACTAACTTGATGCTAAAGGCCGCAGATGTTTCTGTTAATGCTTTGTAGGTCCGTCGTGCGAGGAAGGAGGACATATGGCTTGTTGACTCCGGTTGTTCTCGACACATGACTGGAGATTCTAGATGGTTCTCCTCCCTCACACGTGCATCCGGCAATGAATTGATCACATTTGGGGATGCTTCTACTGGGACCGTGACAGCCAAGGGCACAGTGCGTGTCAACAACAAATTCATGCTCAAGGACGTCGCTTTGGTAAGTAAGCTGAGGTATAATCTGCTATCTGTTTCTCAGCTGCTTGATGAGGGTCTAGAGGTGAGATTTAAGAGTGGTGAGTGTAGAGTTCTAGATTCCTCCAGTGAGCTTGTTTTTAAGATTTCTAGGTTTGAGAGGATCTTTTGTGCTGATTTCAGTATCTCTTTTGCTTCTAGCCCTAGGTGTCTTGTAACCGACTCCCATGATCTAGTCTTGTGGCATCGTAGGCTTGGACACATAAACCCGATCCTTGACTAGAGTCGATAGCAAGGATTTGATTAGAGGTTTGCCTAGGCTAAAGGCTGTTAGAGACCTTGTTTGCTCACCCTGTAGACATGGTAAGATGGTTTATGTTTCTCATCCACCTCTTACCTTAGTGATGACAGATGGACTGAGTCGACTCACGCACTTAGAACCTTTGTTGGTCCTTCTAGAGTTGATCGTGGGTGGGAAATGGTATGTGCTTGTGATTGTGGATGATTACTCGGTATTCATGGGTTTATTTTACGGTTTCTAAGGGCGAGGCATTTGGCTTCTTTAGAGAGTTGGTCCTTAGACTTCTTTGTTGAGCTTCTGGGCGTCGAGAGCCATTAGGAGTGACAATGGGACGAGAATTCAAAATTCTTCCTTTGCCACTTTTTTGTTACGATAGGGGCTTGAGCACGGTTTTCATCACCTAGAGTTCCCAATGAGAATGGAGTGGTAGAGAGGAAGAAACAGGACCCTTGTAGAGATGGCGAGGACCATGCTAGATGAGCATTCCACACCTAGGAGGTTTTGGGGTGGCGATCTCTCTTGCTTGTTATATTTCCAATAGGGTTTTCTTGAGATCTGTGATTGGTAAGACTTCTTATGAGCCAGTTTGGTCATAAGCCCAAAGTTTCTCATTTCAAGATTTTTGGTTGCAAATGCTTCATTCTTAAACATGGAAACCTTGATAAATTTGAATCTAGATGTTACGATGGCATATTTCTTGGATATCTGCTCATTCTCGTGGCTATCGTGTATTTAATTTTGACACTAACAAAGTTGTTGAGACTTGCGAAGTCACTTTTGATGAGGCTAGTCACGGTACTAGACCAGATGATCACGGTACAGGTTTACGAGAGCATCTTCGTCGATGATGACTCTGAGGATGAGGACCCAATCCATCCTCAAGTCCCTTGACTTGGTTAGAAACTGCTTCCACTACATCGACCGGATAAGCGACCTCATCCTACCTTCAGCGATCGAGTGGCTCTGCTCCTACCTCCTGACCCATAAGGTAGAGGCCACTTGACACCGAGAGCTCCTCTTAGCATTTGACGACATCCACTGAGCGAGATGATTGGGGATCTTCATGGCGAGTCACTCGCTCGGGTTCATTCTCCGATTCCCATGCACATTACCTTTTGTTGCTTCTTTTGAACCCGAGATGTCACCCATGCTCTTTACGATACCTCTTGGGTCAATGCCATGCATGAAGAACTTGAAAATTTTGAAAGAAACAAAGTCTGGACCTTAGTTGAACCTCCACCTAATCATAATGTAATTGGAACAAAATGGGTTTTTCAAAAATAAGCAAAGTGAAGATGGGTTGGTAGTTACTTAATAAGGCTAGACTTATAGCACAAAGGTATTCGGGTAGAGGGCTTAGACTTTGAGGAGACCTTTGCTCATGTAGCTAGATTGGAAGCCATTAGTATTTTGCTAGCATTTGCGGCATCCAAGGGCTTCATGCTATTTCAAATGGATGTCAAAAGTGCTTTTTGAATGGCTTCATAGAAGAAGAGGTCTATGTCAAGCAACCACCGGTTTTGAAAATCCTAAGTTTCCAAACCATGTTTTAAACTCTCCAAAGCCTTGTATGGATTGAAGCAAGCCCTAGAGCTTGGTATGATAGGCTTAAAGTTTCTTGCTCAAAAATGATTTTAAAATGGGAATGGTTGATAAAACTTTGTTCACTCTCGGGCATGGCAATGACTTTTTGATGGTTGATTTATGTGGATGATATTATATTGGTGGTTCCTCTCATGCTTTGGTGTCAGTTTTTGATTCTATGGCGGGGAGTTCGAGATGAGCATAATGGCGAATTGACCTTCTTCCTGGGCGTGTGGATACCGTGGGGCGCTCTTTACTATTGCGTTGAGGGCGATCGCGATCTTCTGAGGGGCTGCGAGCGTTCTTTGGAGAGGCGATCGACTTCGTGAGGCATTTGGACGATCGACTCGACCACTACATCGGCAGCGCTCTCGTTGGACGAGCTGCTCCAACCCTTCTTCTGTTTTGCTGTGGCGTCTGGTAATAACGATCTGTGATCATCTACTTGCTTAGCTTCTGGTTTGCGTGGTAGAAATTTTTGATTTGTAGCTATCGTAGCCTACCGTGGCCCAACATGCGGTTCCTTGTGAAGATCGTGGATCATCCTCAAGACACTTGACAACGCATTAAGCGCCTCTCGGTATCCATCGTCCGGGGAAAAGAACAACCGTCGATGCCGGTGTGCTAGCACCAAAGTACGCAGCGAGCTATCTAGAAGATGGCAGCTAGGGTTTGAGAGGAACAACTCAACTCATGACTTTCGTGTACTCATCATTACGTTCACCTCTCTCATGACCTCATGCATCTCCTTATCACGATTGCTCGTGGCGGATCCTATCCGAACACGTTTGACGAATCGTATCCATACTAGTTTGTTCTAGCCCGTTAAGTGTGTGATCACAGCAGGTTCATGCGTGTCGGTTGTGACTCGAAAACCCTTTCCGATCACGAGTGGTTAGCGGTTCCTAGCGAGGATATAACGATTTCGAATACACAAATTATATCGAGCGAACCTTAATGCAATATGATCTCGACGAGATCCCCATCACTTACAACGGTCCTATCTCTATCTGACCGATTCGTATTTAGTCACGACCGATTCGTAACTCCTTACGACTAGAGTTTCGACTACTCTGTGATTTACGTTCGACCGATCTCTGACCAGCTCGTATCTCCATACGACCGATCCGTGGCTGATCGAACTAAGCGACCTACTCGTGTATTCTCCCTTTGCCTCACAATGTCTGGTTGAATTCCAGGTGAGATGTTGTGTAATCCATGGACTGTTCAATACTTTCTCGATCATGTGTCGGATAACTTCATGTGGTTGAATACTTTGACCACTAGTGGCATGGCCATGCACTTTCTTTATCCGACCTCAACGAGGGGCCTAGAACATCTCTCTGTTATGTAAGGAGGGCAAATCCATATTCGACCAGTCACATTCCTCGCATGTTTCATAGCATGCAGAAAGCTACCTTTATAACTACCCGATTCTGAGTAGCGATTGGCAACCTCTAAGAGTGCTATTACACATGTAGGAAACCATCTTGATCTCGGTCTAAGGACTATACATCATCATTGCTTGAGACCAACTAACGACACATAGAATCATACAATCTCAATAGTGTCTCAAGGTGGGTCAATCCAACCCCATGTTCTCTAACATGTGTTCACATTATTGATTCGATATCCCTATATCCATGACCGGTGAAACATGATCATCAATCAATACAATGTCTTTGATCGATAGAGTCAATAGTGTTCCGACCATTGACATCGACCCGAGGATACATTTAAACGACATCATATAAGTTAAGAGTTTCACCAACAAGTCAAACTTGTTAATCTTCATAACCAATGATTCATTCAAGGAACAGGATAACACATTATCCAATATTATGAACATAATAAAATACAATCATCTCTATGATTGCCTCTAGGGCATATTTCCAACACAGAGTGGTTGACCAATCCTGTAATGGTTAGGAAGTCTAATGGCAAGTGGCGAATCTGTGTAGACTTCACTGATCTTAATAAAGTTTGTCCAAAAGATGATTTTCCTTTACCTCGTATCAATCAGTTGGTTGATTCTACTGCTGGTTGTGAAACATTAAGTTTTCTAGACACATATTCTCGCTACCATAAGATTAATGTGTCTAGAAGATAAAGAAAAGACCGCATTTATTACTCCATTTGGAACATTTAGTTATGTCAAAATGCCATTTGGTTTAAAAATGATGGCGCTTCTTTTCAACACTTGATGCAATCGACTTTTCACCTCAACTAGGCCAAAATTTGAAAGCCTATATTGGCGATCGGTCGTAAAAACATCAAGCGACTTAATCATGTTTCAAACTTGCGGGAGGCATTCGATAACCTCAGAAAACACCGCTGGCCTGAATCACGAGAAGTGTGTGTTTGGAGTCTCTTCAGGAAAATTTCTTGTATTCCCGATCTCTATGCGAGGGATCGAAGCAAACCCTGAAAAGATAAAGACCATCGTGCAAATGTGCCCTCCAACCACGAAGAAAGAAGTCTAGAAACTCACGGGATGCATGGCGGCTTTAAGTCGTTTCATCGCATGACTGGGAGAAAAAGGACTACCTTTCTTCAAACTTTTTAGGAAGCATCAGGGTTTCGAGTGGTCGGAAGAGGCAAACGCTGCCTTTGAGGATGTCAAGAGATATCTTATGAGTGCTCTATTTTGGTTTCTCCAAAACCCGGAAGAGGCAGCTCTTAATTTATCTAGCTACCACACCCTGGCGATGGCGCGATCTTGGTCATAGGCGTGGCGTCCAATGACCGATTTACTACAAAGTGAAGTTTTGCAGACCTAGGGCGTTACCCTCGGGTCTAAAACTTCTCTATGCCCTCCCATGTCTTTGAGAAGCTGTGTCTTTATTTTTAGGCGCACAAGATAATTGTGCCGTCTGAGTTTCCTTTAGGAGTGATCCTTTAGAATAGGGAAGCGATGGGGCGCATGTCAAAATGATCGATAGAACTTGGGGAGTTCGACCTCCATTTGTGTCGAGCGGTCATTAAATCCCAGATTTTGGCGGAACTTTGTGCCGAATGGACAAATCTAAACATGTCCGGGATCCTAATGCGATACCCACGACCCGATGGGCGATGTACTGACATGTCACTCAATTTAAGTGGCTTAGGGAGCTGGGGTGGTCCTGAAATCTCCTAACGGAGAAACCTTAAAGTATGCCATTCAATTAAACTTTTAGGCTACTAAGCGTGTCGAATCTGAAGGTTTATTTGGTGACATCACGAGCTCTGAAAGCACTCGCTATTAAACGCCAGTACTCGTGAGAGAGACTCTCAACTAGTCGTTAATCAAGTCGGAAAAGAGTACTAGAGCTCTAATCCAACAATGTCTCAGTACTTATCGGAGGTTTGAAAGCTTGAAAAATATTTTTTCGGTTTCGAGGTACAATTTATCTCTCGAAAGGATAATTTCCTCATGAGACCCGCTTGCTCGAATAACTTCTTCGAACACAAGTACCAAAGAGTCTTCCTAAACGGCTCGAGTAAGTCTACGGTTGAAACACCAGAGACACCTCCTACTGAGATAGCCTCTCTAGAATACAAGGATACCTGGATGAATCCCATCTATGAGTATCTTTAGATGGGTACCATACCCGACAATGATCTCGAGGTGATCGCTTATCTGAAAAGGCCAAAATGTATACTTTGGTGAAGGTCCTCTATAAGCGAGGCACTCAAGGGGTACTCATGCGATGCATATCACGAGAGAAGGACTAAACCTCCTTCACGATATACGGGGGCATATGTGGAACTCATTCTTCCTACAGAATGTTGGTCGAAAAAGCTTTTCGACAAGGATTTTACTGGCCAACAGCTCTTTACGATGCCAAAGAGTTGGTTAAGAAATGTGTACAATGCCAGTTTCATAGTAGGTAAATACACCAACCGACTCAGGCATTGCAAACAATTCTTCTATCTTGGCCTTTTGCAACCTGGAGTCTCGATATCCTAGGATCGTTCCCAAAAACTCTAGGAGGCTTCGAGTTCCTTTTTGTGGCTATTGATACGTTCATAAAATGGATCGAAGCCGAACCTGTGACTGAGATAACAACGGAAGCGGCAAAACGGTTCATGATAAGAAGCGTGTTCACTTCGTTTGGGGGTCCCAAGTCGAATAATCGTAGATAATGGTAAACAATTTTTGGCGCAAAATTCCAAGAATTTTTGCGACGAAGTCGAGTACCAAGTTATATTCGCCTCTGTTGCCCATCCCCAAAGCAATGGGGCGGTCCGAAGCGAATGACCAAATAATGTAGGGAATCAAAACTCGAGTCTTGACCCGACTTGTCAGCGCTCGTGGGCTTGGATACAAATTGCCCTCGATATTATGGGCGGTTAAATGCGGCGCTAGTTGGACTCTGGTGAAACACCTTTTTCCTAGTTTTTGGTGCCAAAGCCATGCTTCACGAACTAAAGATCAGGTCAACAAGGGTCAAAACTTTCGTGAGTCAATTGAAGAACAACTTGGCCGGATGACATTAACTGCTTGAAGAGGAGAAATAAAGCCTTAATCCATTCAACAGTCTACCAGCAAACCCTGCGTAGATACTACGATCGTAAGGTCCAACCTCGTAGTCTTGCTGTAGGTGACTTGGTATTGAGGAAAATTCAATCCCAGTCTAATCGGAACAAGTTTTCCCCCAAGTGGGAAGGTCCTTATACTGTGGTCGAAGTTATATGACCAGGTTCGGTACAACTAGCAATGGAAGATGGCAGAATTCTCTCCAATTCTTGGAACATCGACCAGTTACGCAAATTTTATGTGTAAACCAACCAACCCTACAATAAAGTATCAGGTTCTTTCTATCTTTATTGTCTTACTTTGAGTAGCACTTTGTTAATTCTTGATCATAACACAGTGCGTAAGTGCTTCTCGACCGATGCCAAACTTTCTTTACTGCAGTGAAAGGATGGTGATATCACCTAGTGAAGCCTTTCCTTTCTACATGTGGCTCAGCCCACTAGAAGGAACTTCCTAGTGTCGACTCGTTCCTCCTTTTTCTTTGCCAATACAAAGAACTAGGGTTCAACTCACATCGTCGAAATATTTTCAAGCCAACTCTTAGTATCTTAGATTATTTCTTCATTTATTTTGAAAAATAAACTAAGTAAGTACCTTTTCAATTTGCTCGACTACTTTTCGGTAGCTTCGTTTTGTTTCAACTAGTCGGAGGAGACAATACCTAGTCGAAGACTTTCCTCTCTGCTGCGTGGTCTGCCCACGGAAGAACTTCCTAAGCGTCGTCTGGTTCTAACTCTTGCTACGAGGTGGAATAAGTTGAGCAATTTTTAAGGTACTCTAGATGTTTGTTTAACTCAAGTTGGCCGTTCAAGGTTTGATTAAACTAGTTGGAAAAGGTAACATCACCTAGTCGAAATCTTTCCTTTCTACACGTGGTCTTGCCCACTAGAAGGAACTTTCTAGTGTCAACTCGTTCCAACACTTTCGACTAGTGCGAGACAATCGAGATCGAAAAACTACAAGTTAGATAAACCTCTCTTTTTAATAAAACCCATTTTACACTATTTACTCGGTTTATCTAAATAAACCAAGCAAATAGTCGGGGGGCTAGGATAAAGTTATTAATATGACTTCAATTCTTAGTCTTAATCTCTTTTTCCATTTATTATCTTATGAGTTACTAACTACTTGACAAGATGGTTTGTAGGAAGAAGAAAGGATTATATATATTAACAACAAAAAACTTGTCTTTACATGATTCAAGTACATACTACTCTGACGAGGGAGATCCTATTTGCATCTCCTCCGTGACTTCCTCACCGATCGACTACATTTACGTCATTAACAGCTCATACGCTTTAGAAGCGGTCGAAGTAATCTTTGATGGGTTGCAGATTAAGGTTGGGGTCGTGAGCTTTAAGTTTTGCCAAAAACTTATTCCCTCTTTATTGCCTCCTTTATCGAATCGGCTTGGTTCGTCTTGAGTGGTCACCAACTCTTGCAAAGTTCGACTTGATCACCAATGGCACTTTCGGTGGGCAATCATCGTGTCTTTATGAGGTGATCCCTCGACATGAAGCCCTGAGTACATTGTTTAGAAGAAATGTTGTCTTGGAGGTTGACCTTCAAGAACTTCATCTCCTCCTGACTACGAGTCGAAGCCTCATGAAGTCGTTTTATTTCGACTGCTTGCTCTAAAAAGAATAAGACCAGTAAGATAAAATGACCTTGAAAGAAAAACAAAACCAATCACAGGTAAAGATTTACTTACCAGCTAGTTGAGAATCCAACTTCTTGACTTCATCATCGTGAGGCGGTGCTCTTTTTCTTTAGCGTCTGGGTAATCTCGTGAAGAACCAAGGTTTTTCTTTGACCTCGGTTTGAGCTTCCCAGCCGACCACTTTTACGAAAGGAATAAGAGTTAGAAAAAAAAAGGAAAGGTAAATAAGTGGTTTTAAGTTCAGCACTTACCATTTATTTGTCTCTGCAACCTTTGGATTACAGAGTTTGCCTCCTGAAGCTTATTCAGGAGGTCTTTATTCTTCTCGCTTAGCTTTTTTTGTCTCGGCCTTCTCAAAGTCGAGCGATTCAGCTAAGGATTTCTCATCACTCTTGAACCTCTGAGAGAAAAAGAGTAGACATCGGCATAAAACAAGTGGTGGTAAGTTCTTCTAGAACTGAAACCTTGTGTAAGTTTTTCTATGACAACACCCTAGTCGTAAGTTCTCTTCGATCGAGAACCTAATCGTAAGTTTTTCTACAACAAAACCTGGTTGTAAGTTTTCCTATGACGGTACCTAGTCATAAGATATTCTCGACAATCCCGTAAATCTTTGTATAAGTGGTGAAACAAAAAGCGACTCGGATACCAATTACTTACCATCTCTCTGCCTACTCGTGGAGTCTAGCCTTCTCTGTCGCGGTGAACAAGTTATGCATTGTACTCAACAACGGTGACAATTTTCTCTAAGGCTTTACGTATGAAGCTGACGGTAAGAAGTGAAAAAGACATCTATGTGAATACCAAACGGTAGGTACTTACATTCATGGTCATTTGAGCAAACGAAGATAATACCCTTGTAGGGTTCTTCAGTTCATCAATCTCCTGTACTCGGTCACACCACACCTTTTCGAGACGCTCGTCGTGAAAAACATCCCCCCTATTGGGAATATCCTTAGGGCGAGAAACGCGAGCACGAGATCTGAACGCACGAGATCCCACGATGGTAGCAGGAACGAAGAACCCAAAGGAGTGGTCAAAGAAATCGAACCCTTCCTCTTCTTCATTGGTAGCGGCATCAGCAGCTTGACCTTGAGAGCTGGGAGGATCATCCTGCGATTTCCTTCGGCCGATGATCAAGTGCTTCACCCCCATGGCCGGATGCCTCCGCTGCTACCACCGCCGTCTTCACCTCGACCTCTACGACCACTCCCATGGTCGCAGTTTCTTCTGGCTCTACGACCACCTCAGTGATCGTAGCCGCTTTAGCAAAAATGGCACCTTCCACCACTCGGATGATGGACGATCCTTCGACCACCGCCACTGTCATTTCTCCGGTCGCCGAAGAAATGGCAGTGGATTCCTCGATAGGAATGTCCTTGATGGACAAAGGAGTCAGGCTAAGATCATAAAAAAGGAAAAAACGTTAGATGGTAAAAAGCAAAAGGTAAATGTTGTTCTTACACTTTTGTCTTTCTACATACCTTCGTGTGTCAAACTTGATCTTGAATTTGGAAGAAACCTTCCCTAAAGAAGATTTCTTTGACTTCTTCTCAACCATGTCTGGTCGAGACTCGAGTTGAGGAATGGTCACGACCACGTCTAGTCGTGGGTCTTGAATGATCACAACTGCTCCTTGAGTCTCCTGGCTCTCCGGATGGTCAAGACCTGTCTCGACCACCTCAAGGCGACAACGCCCTCGACCACACAGTATTCTTTGGTGCGGCGATTTCCTTCACAAAAGACATAAAACTCTTCGGTTCTCATTTTCAAGTTCTTTGGACAAAGCCACGGGAGGCGGCGTGAAAGTCTTATTGTTATAATAGAAGGTACCTTGATCTTGGGGGCTCTAGGCTTGAGAGCATTGATGTTTGCCGATCACCCTTGCCTCCTCTGCTTGGCGACCATGTCCATCATAAATTTACGCAAAGAAGCGGCAGAAGCCAATAGCGGTGCTTTCGAACTTGCGCCTCCCTTGTCGGCTACTTGCATGGTAGGCAGCTTTTTAACGAAGGGGTATCAACTTGCTCGCTTCTACGCCAACAACCATCGTTATGACCTCTTAAATGCGTCGATGGTTTTCCATGCCTACTTACGTAGAAATCGAGAAGAGATATTACAAAGCGATCGTAAGTTTTCTATGACCATCGTCTTGTCGTAAGTTTTTTCTCGACAACCCCTGAGTAAATAGCTTTTCTCGACCGATTACCTAGTCGTAAGTTCTTGTCGACTACAAGTTCCTAAAGATGAAATTAATTCTTGATTACCTTTAGGCGCTCCATCTTGTCCTCTGCGGGCAGGACCGCCAAGATTTGAGGAGCCACCATGTTCGGTGGTGGGGACTTCTCACAAATGAGCTTGACCCGAAAGTCAATCTCCTCTTGTGAGAGGTCTCTGAGAACAAGTAAACTTTAAATAAGCCAAGTCTAAAATTAATAGAAAGAAGGCTAAGACTGGGAGTTTATTTACCTTCCTCGTAGTCTCTGATCGGGTCCTACAGCCCCGAATACCTCCACATGGGATGAGCCCTCTTCTTCAGAGAGCTAATGCAGCGCGTGATGAAATTCTTCACCACGTTCCATCCAGTGAGCCCCTCTTCCTTCAAGTCTTTGATGGCTTGAATGAAAGGCGATCAACAAGATCCTTAGGAGTGAATCCCAAGCGAGAGATCTTCTCGGTAGGCTTTCCAACGAATGAGAAATTTGTCCTCATTAGTTATCTCTAATAGAACTACCTCTTCTTCCATCCAGCCACGATGGTGGGTGAGCGTCTGAATGTACTCCTTCGACTTCCGTTGTAGAGCTTCAAACTACAACTCACAAGCAACTCGAGCCCGACTGGTCATTCCATAGAAGTACTAGAACAACCCCAAGTCGGTAGGAATCCTAGGTTAGCCTTGCACAAGTACGAACATGCCCAACATCGTGATGGAATTGGGAACAAGGTTCAAGAAGCGCACTGCTTGAAGTGTTAAGTACAAGGGTGAGAAAGGGTGGCCGGGCAATCGAGGCGCACTCACGAGCGCCTAGAAGGCAGGATTTGCCCAATCTCCTCGATGGCCAATCTTTGCTTGATAGCCTCCATCCATTTCCTGGCGGCTCTTTGGGATCTTCTCGGCGACCAAAGCCTTGATCTTTATCGCATCCATCTTGATCGGCCCATTGGGAAGCGACTCGACCATCTCTCTCAAGGGTTGGAGATTTGGATTTGGAAAGATTTCGGAGAAGCAGCTCGATTTGGTCGGCGGCGGAGGCGCAAGAACGAAGAAACGATGGGGGCGATTTAGGGAAAGGTAAAAGCCTAAGCCTCACCCGCAGTAAATATTTATAACCGCCTTTGAGTTAAGAACATGGTGACCCAGCGGTTGCCACCGCCGAAGCTGCTCCAGCGAGATAGAGTGCGTGAGAGTCGATTGAGATTCTTAAATTTATCGCTTTCGAAAACTTAGTCTATCTTTACACTTCAAGCGAAATTACCTTCTTGACCAAATCTTTTTACGGTCAAAAGCAACAACAATCGGAAAGGATTTGCTTGAGCTACTGATCTTGTGACTACTAGGTGATCGTAAGATCTCCTCGACCACCTTATGTAAGTAAATGAAAGTCGCTCTACAACTTTCTTGACCAAGTTAATTTCTAGTCAAATGAAACACCCGATCGAAGAGTTTTTCCTTCGCCGACCACCATTCTCTGACCATCTGTTGGTGCGTAAGATCATCTTGCTCCTTTCCCAAGTAAGTTATTTTCACTTAAAAGGTGGGGGCTAGATGATGAGGATATAATAATCCTCATTTAATTATTTATCGTAATTCATATTATGGATGATAATGGCGTCATATGGTTCTTAAGTATACCCCCTAATATTCATAAGGGAGAAGCTAGAGGTCGTAAGTTCTTGTACGGCCACCTCATAGTCGTAAGTCCTTCTACGACTACCCCATAGTCATAAGTTGTTCTACGACTATGCCTTGATCATAAGCACTCCAACGATTAGTACATGGTCGTAAGCTCTTCTACGATCACCACCTGGTCGTAACCTCTTCTACGACCAGTCTCTAGTTGATGGGGCTTACAGACATGTGGGCCTAGTTGACCAGGGAATTTTCTGCACCATATTTAAAGATATGGGCAGTAAACTACACTATTATTCACTGGAATAATGGCACGAATCAACTCCTTATCATGGTGATAACTGCCTCGCGATGTGAGAACGTTACTATTCTCACAATAATCTCCAATAACGGCTCCATTATCTGAAGCATTAAGACGCCCTTTGAATTTGGAGGGGCAATGACCGCTCAAAGTCTTGTATAAAAAGCGAGAATCATTAGGGAGGGAGGAGAGAGGAATCAGGAGCACAAGATGCCCTATTCTAGTCTTTCTCTTAATCCCGTAATCCAGCATACTCAATACATTCACACAATGATGGGTTTGTTATTCTCTCACGGGAGAATGCGAACACAATATAAAATCCGTGTTGCCTTTCTCTGCGTGATTCGAGTCTTGGAGACCCCCCAAATCAAACAATCTTTACGTAAGTTCAGTTCTAAAATACCAACAATACCAATTCCACGTATGCACCTTTCAAGGCTAAACGCTGGAAGTGACTTAGTGAATAAATCTACAAGATTTTCACATGACTTAGTATGCGGTACTTTAATTTCGTCCATCTTTTACAATTCATGAGCATAGAAGAACTTAGAGTTTATATGCTTTGTGAGATGACTCACACTACTAGGAAGCCACATCATAGGCGGTTGGAACCGTCATCACGAACGGTTTCCGAACCGTCTATGTTTGTTGATGCTGTGATAACGAGGATATTATCACGAGCGGTAAAAACCGTCGTGATCACGAAATATCACGAGCGGTTTTACTAAAAAAAATGCTGTGAAGGCTAATATCCTGAGCGGTTTGGACTAAAAACGTCGTGATCAGAGAATATCACGAGCGGTTCTAAATAAAACCGTGCGTGATTTGTGAATATCACGAGATGGCTTTTGTTTAAAGCCGTGCGTGATATTCTCGGATCCTGAGCGGTTTGTTTTATAACCGTCGTGATATTCTCGGATCCGAGCGGTTTTTTTGATAACCGTCTGTGATATTTGCCTTCCTGAGCGGTTTTAACAAAAACCGTCTGTGATAGCTCATAACCTTGACCACAATTTTCTTTGTTTTCTGGCTAGCCTCGGGAATTGCTAGCCATGCCCTCTGAAAACAAGCATGCACAAAAAGCAGATTCAAGCATGCACAAAAACAGATTCATTAGAGATAATCAATTGTTGACAACTCAAAGTGATCATTACTCAAAATAAATTACAAAAGATCGCATTTGTTCAAGTATTGTCGCTATAGTTACAAGCTGGATTACAATTGTTTACGTTGAGAGGTGTCGGCGGGGTGATGCTCTCGGTTGGCGGCAGTGAAACTCTCCATTGTCGTTAATGATTTACGTGTTGATAAAGGTGTGAGCTTCCTCGAATGTCCTTGATCTCTTCATAATGAGTGAATCACATTGTAAATCCAAGACACATAAGCTACCAATTAAGAGTAAAGTGGTAAGCTATATATATTTAAATTTATAATTAGGAAATAATTATTTGAGATTGACAAACCTCGGGATCCTTCTTCCTAGCTCTAAGGATTAGTTGCATATGATAGCGAGGCGTAGATTGCACATAACTCATCATCTTTTTCTTTGGCCTTTGCAAAAATAAATTACATATATAGGTATAGTCGGTTCGAGGCAGCGTTATTATGAAGTATGATATAGGATTATCGTGTTGTGGCGTGTGCGGAAAATCCATCCTATGTGTTAGTTAGGCGCTCTTTCCATCGTATATTCCTTTGTTGGCAACATAATTGATGAGCGACCTACATGATTGAAAAAAGTTATCCTCGGCCATTTCAAGCGAATGAAGACTACAATAGAGTTATGTAAGGAGGAAATGAGCATACCTCTCAGTATTCCTCTTAGAATCTTTGAAGTCGTGCTTGTTGCGGTTTAGGGAATCAAGGTATATCACATGGTTCCTCTTGGGTATAATAACTAAAGGATCGATGGTACCTACTCATGTATGTCGCTATAGTCATTAAACCTAAGTTAGTCTTTGCGTATAAAGTACAAATGAAATTTGTATAGCAAGTAGTGACACTTACCCCTGGTTGTAGGGCACCACTATGTACTTCATGTTCATCTGTAGAAGCAATGACCTCGTTATGTATTTCTCGTGAAGGGCGAGTCTTCTTGGATGGTTTGCAGCGATACCACATGTGGGTCGAGAAACCCACGGTTCTTTCCATTCCGGACATTTTGCGGCATGTATCTATACATAAGCAATGAGTTGTGATATTTATCGGTATTACATGAATGTAGAACTTGATTATGCGCGCCGATGTCAACATCGTAGAAGCGAGGCGTCGAGGCCAGCGAGGTTGAATAGTTCATATAAGTCGTTGAAGCCCCGACGAAGTACCTCGTCCGTTGAAGAAATGCTTGTCCTCGTATCGGCGGTGATTCGATGTCGCACCCTTCTTTTGGGTCTTGTCCAAGTACCGGGCATGCAAAGCGACAAGCATATCGGCGTGCGTTATCTGCGTCGAACTGCGGTTTTCGATGATGTAGTTCCGGGTATCGCGGACTTCCGGACTTAGGGCATATGCGTTCGTTGATTCGATTTGGCCTTAGCGATTGGCGGCGTCTTCTTGTGAGGCGACTCGGGAGCCAAATCTGACGGCGCGCTTTTCTTTGTTCCTTGGCGTCTTCTCCACGGGAATCGAAGAGGTGGCCTTACGGCGAAACATGAGGTGGAGTCATCGAGGTCCGTTGGAAGGAATGGTGAAGTGTCGGATCGCAACCTTCTGGGTCGAGGCGATGTCCTTCTTGGGCCTTTGGATAAAAGAGGCGGCATCCTCTAGTGTTGTGATCTCTTCGTTTGGGCAAATCTTGGCGGGGCGGCTCGGAAATTGACATGTACCATATCCACTGGACCTTGGCGTAACCGTCGCCGGTGGCTGCCGTCTTTGCCTTGCCCTTCCTCGTATGGATACACCATCCCTGCTGTGACCTCAATACAAAGGACCCATCCATCCTCACTTGGAGCTTCTGAGCGTCGGCTCCTACAAAGCGATCGCAATTAGCTAAGGCGTCCTATAGGTCTATCTTTGGTGCATTCCATAGATGTCGTTACCTTGATGTCGTCTATCGGTGTCGGACGTCGTCATGTTCCTGATTATCTTGTGAATGGACGCTACTCGGCGTCGAGGAGGCGCCTCCCGAATTAGCGAGGCGACTGCGACCGCGGCTCATGAGTATATCCATTTGACTCTGCAATCTTGCCATCTGTACTTGAAATTGGTTAGTAATCATCTGTACCAAGCTGGTTGTCGTGCTCGACCTTGGATCTCTTCCTAGTCCTATCGTGCGTAGTCGTCCAGCGAATCCATGACTCCAAGATGCGTTAACCCCAAGGCCTCGCGTGCGACCGGGTGCTCCTTGTTTCCCAAGGCCGTAGATAGTATATCCTTCTCCTATGCGCATGGAAGGAGCCTTGGGAAGCTTAGGCGATCAAATCCGCGCAAGAGATCATCACGTTATTATAGGCACTATGAAGTTATGGACTTATTAACAACTTAGTAGTTCGACATATTTACCTGCGTTGGGACACTTCACAGTGCGGGTTTGTGAAGGAGATCTTTGCCGAAGGCGAGACTTGTGCCCTCGCTTTTAACCGACTTAGGGAGCAGATGCGTGACATCGAAGCGGGTTCTCCTTCTCGCCCCTCGTATTTACCAGCGTACCCAGTGGTCTGCGAGTCTGTCGGGTGAGTGTTTAGTGTCTGGAGAGCTTTGTCGCGCACTTTGCTCATAAATTGATCGTCGTTTTCATAGCCACAAAGGTGTCCCATGCTTCCGCGTCAGAATCTATCTTTGCTGTGAAGGCGTCGACCCGTGTTCACGTGCCGTGACAAGAATGCTCTTGAAGGTCCTCCACGATTTACCCATCGTGAGCATCGCCGTCCGTCGCCGCGTGCCACATATATACGGAATAGTGAACTTCTCGAAAGTTACATCCAGTAGCGCCTTCGCTTCTTTAAATCGAGTCCTTCCACCTTGGTGTGGTGATGAGGACCGTTCCTTCAAGTATCCATGAGATGGTCGGGAATCTGCGGCGATCTCTTGGGACTCGAGAGGGACCCCAAAGTCCTTGACCTCCGTGATGACGATCGGCCGTAGGCATTTTCGATTGTCCTCTACCATCTCGCTTCAGTGTCATTATAAATCGGCGGTGGCGGCTGACCTCGTCGGCGCCTCTTCCATCTGTGGCGTCGGTGTTGGCTGACCTCGTCGGCGCCTCTTCCATCTGCGGCGTCGGTGGCGGCGGTGAAAACAGTGCCTCTGCCATCTAAACACTTGCTATCTATATAAGTTACATATGCAATAAAATGGATTGCAAGTGTCCCAAATTAACATATACATTTAAACTTAATAATATGCTCAACATGTGCAATATTAGCAAATAATCATAATTAATTCCAGCATAAATATGAAACAATTAATCTCGGGAAGAAATACAGAGGTTGACTATAGAGATCAAGATGGCAAATGAAAAGTTGAATGAGCTCATACTGAGACTACTAACATTCCTTAATCACGAAGCAAAAGGTACACTCAAAAGTAATGTCGAGGGATCGGCGAAGGAAATGCTAAGCAAGGTTTAATCTGTAGGGCTCGCTCGCCTCCACTCCTATTCTAACACTCCTAACACTCCTTAATCCACGAAGCAAAGGTTTAATGCTTCATGTATAGAAGACTAGCCTTTAATGAAGACATAGAAACAAAATAGAATCAAGTAAAACTTTCTTTACGGATTGATGATATTATGTGCTCTCGGAAGGAAGTAGCTAAGAAACAAGTCTTTGCCATCTCAATCCTATTGTCTATACTCTTCATTAAATGAATATGATAATATAAATTCAAACTATGAGCTCTAAACAATACTTTGTGCTTGTCAAATGATCTCAGCATTAGCAACAGATTAAACTTCGATCAAGCAGAGGTTGACTACGAGAGATCAAGATGGCAAATGAATATGATAATATAAATTCAAACTATGAGCTCTAAACAATACTTTGCTTAACTATCAAATGATCTCAAGCTATTAGCAAAGCAGTTAAACTTCGATCAAACAAAGGTTGACTCGAGAGATCAAGATGGCAAATGAAAAGTTGAATGAGCTCATCTGAGACTACTAGAAGAATCACAAACTAGTCATTAGATTACCAGCAGCGAATACTCTCAATAGAACTGAACATGAAGAATCGAGAATAACTAGCTTTCAGCAGAAGTAACCAATTAACGGTACATCATATTGGCGGTAGCAAGTAATACAATAGAGCTCAAGTATGAACTAACTATCACATTCAATCTCATTATAAAGGCGAGTTCATCACGAGCATGTCAACAAAGCCCTTGATCAATTTGCAATATCTTGATATTAGATTCGAAATCGAGAACTAATATAGATCAAGGTATCAACTAACTTTGCATAAAATATATATATATATATATATATATATATATATATATATATATATATATATATATATATATATATATGCAAAGATCAACGAACTACCACGGAGGAGCAATACTCACAGAGAGGATGCGCTACAAGAACTCACGGTGCACAGACACTATTCCAACATATTGATTGATGATATTATGTGCTCTCGGAAGGAGAGTAGCTAAAGAACAAGTCTTTGCCATCTCAATCCTATTGTCTATACTCTTCATTAAATGAATATGATAATATAAATTCAAACTATGAGCTCTAAACAATACTTTGTAAGCTGTCAAATGATCTCAAGCATTAGCAACAGATTAAACTTCGATCAAGCAGAGGTTGACTCTGAGAGATCAAGATGGCAAATGAAAAGTTGAATGAGCTCATCTGAGACTACTAGAAGAATTAACAATAGATCATATTGGCGATAGCAAGTAATACAATAGAGCTCAAGTATGAACTAACTATCACATTCAATCTCATTATAAGATAGAGTTCATCACTGAGCATGTCAACAAAGCCAGCGATCAACAAAGCGAGCGCGAGAGGAGCAATACTCACAGAGAGGATGCACAAGAACTCACGGTGCAAGGAGGGAGGCCAGGCACGGAGGAGGGCCAGGAAGGCGGTCAGTGCGGAGGAGGGAGGCCACACGGGGAGGGCGACGGCGTCGAGGTCGGGAGGCTGTCGGGAGGCTCTGGCGGGGAGGTGAGCAGGCGCCAGTCAGGCGGTGACACCGAGGTCGCAGGAGGCCAGGTCGGAAGTGGCGACAAAGGTTGAAGAGCGCCTGAGGTTTGAGGGCGGTGGCCAAGGTCAGGCGCCAATGTCGAGAAGGCGGCGCCGAGGTCGTAATCGGCGGTGAACTCTGAGGCGAGCCTAAACCTAGAGGAGGCGAGCAGGCGTGAGGCCTAGGGAGCGGAGAGGAAGTGACAAGTGAGAGCAAAACCCTAGCATTTCCGCCTTAAAAAAGTATATCACAGACGGTTTACATGAGGGCAAATGCATGATAATAATATCACGAGCGGTTCTATAATAGGCAAATGCAGCGATAAATATCACAGATGGTTCTATTATAGAGGCCGTGCAGTGATATTATCCCGAGCGGTTCTCATAAGAAAGCCGTCTATGATATCTTATCCTGAGCGGTTGTATTACAAAACCGTGCATGATAACTGAAAAAAACACGATGACAATTTGACAATTTGTGATATCACGACAAAACATAGTGAACTTTGGTGAGACATAAATATCTGACAAAACATAGTGAACTGGTGAGACAAGTATGATGACAATTATGACAAGTCCATATGAATTCTAACTTTGGTGACAAGTATGATGACAAGTTCATAACACATTTGACTTCAAAATTTCATATCTAATTCAACTCAACTCCAAATCAAGTGAAACCAATTTTGATACTCCACATTACAATGTCGTCCACATTGACATCAATATCAAATATGACAAGTCCATAACAAGTTCATAACACATTTGACTTCAAAATTTCATATCTAATTCAACTCAACTCCAAATCAAGTGAAACCAATTTTGATATTCCACATTACAATGTACATCCACATTGACATCAATATCAAATATGACAAGTCCATAACACATTTGACTTCAAAATTTTATATCTAATTCAACTCAACTCCAAATCAAGTGAAACCAATTTTGATACTCCACATTACAATGTCGTCCACATTGACATCAATATCAAATATGACAAGTCCATAACACATCAACACATGACAATTTCACGTTGACATCAAAATATATGAGAGATTACAAGTCCATAACACATGATGTTATGGAATAAATTAATTACATTGGAGTAAATTCTTAATTAAGATATAGGCCTTCGTGATGATCGGCGTGCATATAGCTAGCTTCCTCCTTTGGGTTCTTCCTCGAGCCTAATGCCGTTTTTGAAAGAGCAACTCGTCAAATTGATTGTATTCTTCCTCGTCCACTACATTCTCAACTCAGACAATCCTCCTTTTCCATGAAGAACTACGTGGCGCTTCTTATTTGCGAATTGGTTACATAGAAGACTTGAACAACTTGGTTGCTTGATGCGAATGGTTCGTCTTTGTATCCGAACACGTTAAAGGTCCACGGTAGTGACACGTACTTATCGACCTTCACTATGGGAGATGGACCCGCGGCACGAAATAGGGGATCTTGAAAAGCACGTGGTCGAGCTCCCATATCTCCTCTATTTGCCCATAGTAGGAGCTCCTCATCCCATCGATCTTGAATGCATCTATCACGGACACATTGTTACGGGCTATGCTCTTCCTATCTGGTACCGTATAAAATGTGTACCCATTTATGTCGTATCCTTGCCATGCGACAATTGTAAATTGTGGCCCTCGTGCCAACCATAGCGCGTATCATCACTTGATGACCTCCCATGATTCGCACCTTTAACCATTCGTTGAGCAAGCGGTTGTGCTCTCTCGTGATCCAAACCTCCGACCGAGTGCGGATTACATTGGCGCACCATGTCTTTGTGCTCGTCGATGTGCAGGGGACACTTGGGTCATGTGTTGCAAGACCATGAAATGGGCTTGGCGTCGTATCGGATCGGGGAGTTATTGATTTCCTTAGATGGTCCGATACCATCCGGTCTCCCCTCATGGCGAGATAGAGGCACACCTATCGGTTCCACGAGCCATGTAGTCGACGAGAACTCAATGACCTCTTCGGTTGCATAACCTTCGATGATCTTGCCCTCGGTCGAGATCGATTCGTGCGTAGGACTTGAGAATTCCCATGTACCTCTCGAGCGGGTACATATGGCGTAAGAACACAGGGCATATCTTTATCTCTCTCACAAGGTGAACAATGAGATGGACCATGATATCGAAAAATGGCGGAGGAAATACATCTCAAGATGACATAGAGTGGTCACCACCTCGGCTGAGAGCATCTAGTCCTTGGGATCAATGATCTTGAGCAATTGAGTTGAAAAAATAACCTGACCTCAAGATTGCCACTCGGACCTTGTTAGGCAAGATACTTCTAATTACAACAGGAAGCATTTGTGTCATCGGCACATGACAATCATGAGACTTCATACCAATTAATTTCAAATCTTGCATAGAAACAAGGTTCTTAATGTTAGCGGAGTAACGGATGGGACTTTCACTCCATGCAAGCTCGCACGATTCATTTCTCTCGGCCTTGGATAGAGTGTAGCAAAATTTGGGGAAAATACGTTAAATCTGTGTCGGTCTCTTCGGTGCTAACTTCGGTCCTTATGTTCATATCAACCAAGTCACGCGTGCGTTAACACCATCCTTTGTTTTGCCACTAATGTTGACAAGAGACCAATCAAGCTATCACATACATTCTTCTCTCGTGCATGGCGTCGATGCGATGGCGAACTTCTAAGTGCTCCCAATAAGGCAAGTCCCAAAAATTGACCGCTTCTTCGGATGTTCTTCTCACGGGTTCTTAATTTACGTCCCTTCCCAAGCACAACATCGATATCCTTAACCATATCATAGACCTCTTTCCCTCTAAAAGCCCTTGGAGTGAATCGTTCTCCTTATTTCCGTCGAATTGTTTTTCATCTTGCGGTATGGGTGACTCTGAGGAAGGAACCTCGGTGGCCATATATACACATTTTCTTGCGAGTTGTTGACCATACACTCTCTGTAGCATCTAAGCGGTCTTGACGAGCTTTGGCTCCTTTTGTCTTGGCTTGACGAGGTTACCAAGGCGGGAAAATCATTGATGGTGCGAGAACAACATGGTAGCGTAAAGTGAAGTTCTCTCGTTTATGCGCATCCCATACTGTACCCCTTAGTTCCACAGTGTCACAAGATCTTCCGGCAATGGTGCTAGGTACACATCAATATCATTCCCGAGGTTGCTTGGCCCTTGGATAAGTAGTGACATCAAAATGTACTTCGCTTCATACCTGACCAAGGAGGAAGGTTGTACATACATAGATTCACGGGCGAGGTGCTATGTCATTTGCTCATGTTACGAAAGGATTCATTCCATCCGTACTCAACCTAACCTTATGTTCCTCGGTTCCGCACGAACTCTTGAACTCGATCGAAGTTTCTCCTTTAGGCGAGAATCGGCGGTGTCTTAGCTTTCCATCTCTCTTACGCTCCTCTAAGTGCCAGCGACAATCTTGCCTCCTTTGGGTTCGCAAATAAGCGCTTCAAGCGTGGGATCCTGGCGAGATACCACAACATCTTAGCGAGGAGGTCCTTGCTTCACCTTAGCATATTTCGGCGCTTGTATCGGGATGCTTTGCACAGGACATACATGCATGTCGCATACTCTTTCTGATAGAGGATACAATCGTTAGGACATGCATGTATTCTTTCTACTTCCATTCCCAATGGACAAATAACCTTCTTTGCTTGATAGGTGGTCTTTGGGCAACACGTTTCCCTCGGAAAGGATGTCGCTAGGAGACCTAACAACGCCGTGAAACTCTTATCGGACCAACCATTGCTTGCCTTCAATTTCAGCGGTTCAAGCACGGTTGACAACCTTGTATATTCGGCTTGCAACCGAGGAACAAAGGTCTCACGAGTCCTCCCTTAAGCCCTCGAATTTACAAAACTCTCTCTCCTTTGTAGTTCTCTTACGCATCGCGTAGCATCGATCCAGTTGTCATCGTGTGACCTATCCTCATCAAAAGCGATCTGATCCACATCCGGCATATCGTTGACTTCCTCGGCGATCGTCATTACTAACTTCATGTGTAATAATCTGCTCTTCACCGTGGTGGTCCAACATGTATACCCTTTTTGAAACCCCTTGAATCAAGTGCGCTTCTATTTGCGCGCGTTGTTAAACATCTTGATTACATAATCAATGCATGGGACGATACATAAAATTTATCCCTTCTTCAACATATCACCTTTCGTGGCTCTTCTAAAAGCAACCACGCCATTAATGTACTCTTGACTCACGGTTCACATCGTACATCCGGTTTCGATCCATCTACACTCGCATGTAACAAATTAGTGTCAAATTGATTAGCGATTAATTTATAGCAAACATAAAGGGTTATAGATCGTTACCCTCGGAGCTCACGAAGAAAATCGATTCCTCTCCTTTCCTTCTCCTCTCTAAGGTGGCGCAATGGGGAGGAGGCGGGTGTTGGAGGCGCTAGGGGCAAGGGTCAACCTTCTCCTCTCTAAGTGGGCAGCGGATAATTATTGATTATCTGCATGATTGTTGATTAGATCTGAGACAAAAGACAAGAGGAAGATCCTAATAACTAGCAAGTTGGTCGCAGCGATTCTTGTATGTATCCGTTGATATAATTGAAACAATAAACCCTTTGTGATAGCGTTTCTTCATGGATATAAATGGAGGAAATATAAAATAGATCATTGCACATGTGACTTATCTTGGTGTGTCATAAATTCTTCTTTTTAATCTGTTCTGAAAACTACTCATGAAATTAGTTACGATTAAGACTTTCACCTCTTTGCTCGTACTTACTCGTTTTGTCTCATCGTTGCACAAAGGAATTACACAGATTAATTAAAGGCTACATGTTTTGCTTTTCATTTTACGGAATTAGGGTCCATCAAATTGAGAGCTAGATGTGCGTTTTGCCTTTTCCCATCAAGTAGTATTAATTGAAACTTAAACCCTATGCTTCGATTAAGGAATACAACAAAAAAAACAAAACATTAGGGTCTATATGCGAGTAGCAAAATAAGGAAAATTCACTAATCAATAGAGTGGATAAAGGATAATCAGTATTACTTCGTCTGTTCAATTAGGGGAGGAGCTAGGGCAGGGAAGTGGCCTGGTACCTTGGGGAGGAGAAGCTAGCTAGCAGATCTAAGTGGAGCCAGCAGACGGGGCAGTTGATTATCAAACAGCAGCAGCGAGCGATGGTAGAGCCTGCATGGCGGTCTTGGCGATGCCTGCACAGCCAGCGGTCTGGCGAGAGGATGTCGCGCTCAATTTATACCGAGCGGGATATCATAAGCGGTTCTTAATAAAACCGTCGTGATAATTAGTTATCCTGAGCGGTTCTCATTGAAGCTATGCATATAATATCACGAGCGGTTCTCACTCTGAACCGTCGTGATAATCCCCAATCACGAGCGGTCCTTATGAGAACCGTGCGTGATTGAAGATTATCCACGAGCGGTTTGTGAATAGAACCGTCTGTGATAATTCACGACGGTTTTATTACAAACCGTCTGTGATATATAACTATCATCGCATTGTTCTAAAAATACCGAAATCTGTGATAGGCTTCGCGCCACCCGTTGATGCGGACATACCCAACGAGCGGTTCCAAAGGAACCGTCTGTGATGGGGCGTCTACTATAGTCTGTTTTGTAGTAGTGACTCTTCACATAACCCATCTGTACTTGTGCAGCAAAAGCTGCATTATCTTCATAGAAAATAGTGGGAGTTTGCACGATATTCAATCCACACAACTGCTGGATGTGGTGAATCATCCGTCAAAGCCGAGCATATTCTCGTGAGACCTCGTACAGTGCTATGATTTTTGAGTAGTTCGTCGAAGTCAATGCAAGACTTTGCCAAGATGATTTTCATGAAAATGCAGTTCCACCACACAGGAATACATAGCCTGTTTGTGATTTGGTATATCTTGGTCCGAGCAAGTACCCAGCATCTGCATAGACAGTCATAGTCAGGTCTTGGTTCTTTATGTAGAACAGACCAAGGTCTTTGCTTCCTTGGAGGTATCGGAAGATGTTCTTTATTCCTTGCCAATGCCTTTTGGTAGGTTCTGCACTATACCTTGCTAATAGGTTTACGGTAAATGCAATGTCCGGTCTAGTACAGTTTGCTAAATACATGAGTGCTCCTATTGCACTTAAGTATGGGAATTCTGGTCCCAGAATTTTCTCCCTCTCTTCTCTAGGTCTATACGGATCTTTGCCTTGCTGCAAAGATCTTCCAACTATCGACACTTTCTAAGGGTATGTGTCGTAGGGGTAGCCCACTCGCCCTAGTAACCTGGCGAATAGTAACGAAGCCACAGGAGGCCCTCGGGGGTGTTTGCGAAAGTCTGAGGAAGTACCCCAAGAGCTGACTGAAACTGCCAGTCGCGAAAAGTCTGCAAGTACCAGAGGGCTGTCCGAAGCCTCCAGAGGGTCGATCGAAGGGTACAGGAGGTACCCCTGCGGGCTGACACCGAAGGCCCGAGGGTCAAGAGATACATGAGGTACAATAGAAGGTAGGCCCAAGGCTCTAGATGGTCGGAGAAGGGCTGGGAGGTACCCGAGGCGGCTCGAAACCCCAAGGTCGGTCAAGAAGGCTCGAGGGGTGCTCGAAGGGTGTCCAAAGCGGCCCTACTAGGAGCGAAGGAAGAAGACAAGTGGACCAGGCACACCAACTGGGTGAGCCAGGACCACAGGAGCCCACCGTAGACCAGAAGCTACACATAGGGGTAGGAAAGGACCCTGCTGTCCCTACACAAACAGTACCTTCCTAGGGGTAGACATGTAGTCTCATATACCCTGCTAGTTGGCTATAAATAGCTAACTACCCCCATGTAAGAAGGAGAGCTTTTTTAAGACATTTATATACAACATATTTCGACCTTTGTCCCTCTTGAGAGACCCTTGGATACCCCGCGTATGCAGGGGGTCCCTCTTTCTACTGTTTAGCCTTTTTGCTATGACAGTTGGTGCCGTCCGTGGGGTCCGGTAGGAAAGCTGCGAAGCACAAACTCCAAGCTCAAACATGGCCCCGCAGAAGAGGGCCAAGACCAAAACCCACAGCAGCGGCCGTAGTGGCACGTTCTTGAAGCACCTTGGGCGAAATGAACTAGAACCTCATGGTTGCACTACCCTGCCAGGCCACGGAGGATGAAGAAAACAACTCCACGCGCAGGCGTCATCGGGAGTGGCCTTGCTGCGAATGGGCCTTGCCGGGGAGGTGGGCACAAGCCAGGGTCATCTGGCTTTTTGCGGCCGGTGGATCTTCGCCGTGAGACGGTGATCCTCCGACACCCGCCGGAGAAGGCCCTTGCGGCCCGCTCGATCGCGCCAATCACCAGAGGAGGCTCCCCGCTCGAGCGGTCGTACCACCCGCTCAGTACGCCGGGGATCCCAACTCCCCGTTGAGCGTCGGGCTAGAGACCGCCCGCTAGCTGTAAGGATTCAAGATGCCAGAGGTCACGCCCTTTCAAGGATGCACTGACCCCTTGAAATTCCTCTGGGTTTATGAGACCGCAGTGGAGGCCGCCGAAGGCGACGACACTACGAAGGTGAAGAGTGTCATTCTCGCCCTTTAGGGGCGTGGCGCTGACATGGTTCTTCACCATCCCCCACGCTCCATATATACGAGACTTCATCCGCAACAATTTCCAGGGAAATTACACGAACCAGGGCCTTGAGGCACTGTCATGCATAATAAAAGAGCCCAAACGAATCCCTCCACAGTTTCTTCAGGAAGTTTGCGGAGGTCAAATGCTAGGTAAAAGGCATCAACGAAACCACCGTCATAAACGCAGCCACATACGGGCTCCGGAAGGGCCCCCTGTCGAGAGAGGCGGCTGCAAGCTGTCCGCCGCGGTGGCAGAGCTCTTCGACAAGATGGAAGAAATGCGCCTAAGGCGAAGGAAGGCGGTGTTAGGAGAGCTCCCGCCGCCTCCACCCCAGCGCACCACGCAAAGAAGGGCCCACTCGCCCCGCACTGTCAAGCCTTGGACCAGCGACGCCGAGCAGAAGGGCCGAGAGTCTACTGCGTGAGCGCTGGCCAACCCTCGAAGGAGGAAGCGCGAGGTCACTGGGCCGAGTCGCGAATGGCAACGTCGTACCGATAGCGGACAACCGTCTTTGGAGGCCGTATTACCGCTAACTTTCACGGCGAAGGGACGCACACCACCAACGAATGCCGTACCATTGCGGCAATGTAGGACTACATGCGTCATGAGCAACAACCAACTGACCCCAATAACAAAAGAGGGATCGACAATCGGCTCCCCGCACCACCGCCAAGACCCTGCATAGAAGCGGGCGGCGACACCCGCATAGGATCATCAACATGATCACGGAGGATCCTCGCCTGGCACACCCTCGAAAAGCGGCGTCGGCGTCGCCCAAACAAATTCACCACCTCGCGACGCCACCACGCATCCAGCCCACCCGCTCTGAAAATACCAATCTACTTTGGCCCAGAAGACGCCCAGGGAGTGTATTTCCCGCACGAGACCCCTCGTCATCTCCGCCAACATCACTAACCCGAGGTCAGCGGCGGCCTCATGGACAGAGGAAGCCCGGCGGACCTCCTGATACGTAAGCGCTTTCGACAAGATGATGATCCTCGAGACCGCCTTTCACCCCCGGGCATACCCCTCGTAGGCTTTAGAGGGAGGCCGGTGATGGCCCTCGGCCAGATCGACCAGGCGGTAAATCCACGTTCTCCGATGGCTTCACATCCTGAACCGAGGTCATCACATTTGATGTCATTCAAATGCAATACCAGTACAATGTCATCCTCGGGCGGCACTCAACACCTTCGGTGCCATATCCCACCACAACTACCTCTGCATGAAGATTCCCGCACCGGAAAGCATCATCACCATGCGAGGGGACCAAGACCTCGCAAAGGCAAAGCGAATTTGGAAGCATTATCGCCCGACATGAGCATGTCCCTGCTTGTCGGGCCAGACAAAGAAGATCAACCAAACTCTCCTTCGACAAAGTGGGCACCGAAGCCAAGGCCACACGGGTAGCTTCGAAGAGTTCCCCTAGAGGACAACTCCCCAGAGAAGACAGTGGCCCTAGGAGCAGAGCTACCAACGGAGGCACACGGCGCCATCCTTAGAGTATTCTGCACTAATAGGGACGTCTTCGCTTTGGGGCCGAAGACATTCGTGGCGTGGCCGAGCAACAATCGAGCACCGCTCAGCCCTCCGGCCTTGACCGCCTAAAAGCAAAATTGAGGCGCATATGCAAGAGCGATTAAAGCGACAAAAAACCAAATTGCCAAGCTGCTGAAGGTCGGGGTCATTCGTGAAATCAAGTACACAGAGTGGCTCACCAACCCAGTCCTAGTGCAAAAAGAGGGCAAATAGCGCATGTGCGTCGACTACACCGAACTCAACAAGGCATGCGGGGCGACTTCCGCTACTGGCGCTCATCGACCAGCTGGTAGACGCCACTTCAGGTTGTGAGCTAATGAGCTTCCTCGATGCCTACTTCGGGTACCACCAAATACTCATGGCCAAAGAAGACGAACCAAAAATAGCGTTCATTACCCCCATAGGCACATACTGCTACACCTGCATGCCATTAATTTGAAGAATCGAGAGCAACCTTCGATCGCCTCATCTCGAAGGTCTGCCGAATAAGCAGATCGCAACATGGAAGCATATGTAGCGACATAGTGGTCAAAGCAAGTTGGCAAGCGAGCACATCACGGGACCTACAAGAAACCTTCGCAAGCCTTCGGAGGGATGGAATCAAGCTAAATCCAGAAAAATGTGCCTTCAGCGTCAAGGCAAGCAAGCTCCTAGGATTCCTTGTGTCCGAGAGAGGCATCGAAGCCAACCCCAAAAAGATAAGGGCCGTTCAGGAAATGAAGCAACCCCACAATGCCCATGAGGTACAGAAACTAATCGGATGCCTTGTGGCCCTTAGCAGATTTCTATCCTGCTCAGCAGAGAAGGTCCTGCCATTCTTCAAGATGCTCCGAGGCACGGAGCTGTTCCAATGGACCAAAGAATGCTAGAGGGCATTCAACGAGCTTAAGCGATACCTCACCCAGGTACCAAGCCTCACAAGCCCAAAGCAAGGGGTAGACCTCCTGTTGTACCTCACCGCCTCCTCTTCGGTCGTGAGCGTAGTCTTCATTTAGGAAAACAATGGCCAGCGTCCAGTATACTATGTCTTGGAAGCACTCCAAGGTGCCAAAGTCTGATACACAGAACTTGGGAAGCCGGCGTACGCCCTGCTCATGGCCTCGCGGAAGCTCCGGCACTACTTTTTGGCACACTCCATCATAATCCCAACATCCTACCCGCTAGCATTGCTACTACGAAACAAAAATACCTCGGGTCGAATAGGAAAATGGGCGGCCGAGCTCGCGCCCTTCGACATCACCTTCGTTGCAAGAACAGCCATCAAGTCACAAGCCCTGGCCGACTTCGTGGCTGAATGGACACCACTCAACGGAAACCAGCCGCCGGCTCAAGTTGAGACCCCATGGACGATGTACATCGATGGATCTTGGTGCTGTGCTGGAGCCGGAGCGGCAGCCATTTTGGTCACCCCGGATGGACACACTGTTTCCTACTCCGCCCGCCTCGACTTCCCGACCACAAACAATGCCTCGGAGTATGAGGCGCTGCTGTTGGGCCTCCGCAAGGCAAAGGCAATGGGAGCAAAGAGGGTGCTCATCAGCGACTCAGCCTAAGTGGTAAGCCACTTGACGGATCGTTCATCGCAAAGAGATCACGAAATGGCAAGTTACCTTGCGCGGTGCGTCTTGACATCAACATACTTCCTCGGCCTCCTTTGTCCAGCTATACCTCGGGCGACAGCGAAAGCGGTGACAAAGGTGGCCAAGATGGCTAGTTCGGCCGATGCCCCCCTCTCGTGTTCCATGAGGAATTGGCGCACCGTCGGCGCTGAAGGGCTGCGCGCAAAGCCAGCACAAGGGGCTGCGCTGAAGCCGGATCTTGTGTCAGTGCGATGCTCCTAGTGGTAGGCGGATGACGAGACATCATCGTCAGGTACCTCGTGGAGTACGAACCAGAAGATGAGGTTGAAGAAAAGTGCCTCCGGCACAGAGCTAGGAACTATCATATCATCGGTGGGGAACTCTACAAGAGGCGCTGCGCCCCTACCTCTGATTCGACGAGAACAAGGCCAATCCCTCCTGCAGGAAATCCACGAGGGCATGTGCGGTGCACACCAAGCACCCCGGAGCATTGTGGGAAAAGCATTCCGCTAAGGCATCTGCTGGCCAACCGCACTCTGCGACGCATAGGACCTCGTGCAGCGCTGCCAAGGGTGCAGTGCCAGTGGGCTAGCCAGTAAACCAAGGCACCCTCGGTCCCGCTCCATCCCCTACCCCTTGTTTGTCCCTTCGTCAGATGGGGGCTCGATGTGATCGGGCCATACCCAACTGCCCGGGGTAGCCTCCGCTTCGCTTTTGTTGCCATTGAATATTTCTCCAGGTGGGTCGAAGCCGAGCCGGTCGCCAAAGTCACCTTGGTAGCGGCGCAGCTGTTCGTGTGGAAAAGCATAATTTGCGATTATAAGTATCATGCGATATTGTCCCCAAGCAGTGGGACCCGATTCGACTCGACGACTTTTTGAGTGTTCTGCGAACACAGGCATCATGGTATGCTTCACATCGTAGGGGCACCACGAGGCCAATGGAATAATCGAAACGCATAGCGGTAACTGTTAGAAGGCTTAAAAGCGACTCGTCCGGGCTTCAAAGGACTCTGGTGTGGGAAGAACTTAAAAAAGCCCTATGGGCAATCTGTAAGACCAGGATTAATACTCCCAAATCCTCTGTGCATTTAAGAACTAGTCCCATGATCGGTAGCTAGTTCACACGATGAAACAAATATGGTAACAAAATCATATCACAACTTTATTAATAAATAACAACGGAGTTGATTACAAAGGAGGCTTACGGGCCAACAATAAAATAAACAATGGAAGGCAGAAGAAGTAGTAGGGTCTGTTAATACGCCGGGCAATCAAGCGGGAAGCGGCCTAGTAAATCGAGATCCACACATGTAGCAAAGTCCTTCTCCTCTGAAATTATTTGCATTAAGCAAGAATGAGCACAACTCTAGTGCTGCTTAAGTTACACCGAATCAAATAACGAATGACATGCATACATGGATATCTCAAAGGAAGGCTTAATATGGTTGAATTTGCATAAAAGACATTTTCGGTTTAAATACTCGTATATATTTTCAAGGCCATTGTTATACCATATCTAAAATCAGATTTTAAATGACAGATGTATAATGTGGATAACCTCCAAGAAAGGTGATGGATAACCTCCAATCACAATGGCTAACCGCCCAATTTTCCCGAGGACTAACCATCACGAAAACATCTGTTGGAATCATTTTAAAACCAAAAACAAGTCTAACTTAGAGTGGCTTTGCTAGCATGTCCATGGCCATGAGCGCTATTGAATAGTTTTCTACTCTGCGAGTTTATGCTGCTTTACCCACAAGCCACGAATTCTCTAGTTTATCGGCATATATCTATGCCACCGCTCACTACCTAAGGTGAGCGGTCTAGAGCACGTGACAAGGTCTTTACAATGATCTACCTCAAAGTACTCATGCCGCTAAGGTTTACGCCCCCTTTGGACTAACCATCCATGAGTTCGGGGCCCCTCTTGCGCCCAGTGGGACTATAGTCTAGCGACACCCACTCATACAAATGGCACGAATATCTCAAGGCATCCCAAATTAATAAGCCGAGTCCTGCCCATACGGGGCGTGTGGTGGTCTGATGAGCATAGCAAGATGCGGCTCCAAGACCGGTCCTTAATTGACTTGGGCGACTTCTAAATTAACCCTGGGTCTTAATCCTAACCGGATTAAGCCCGTGCATAAACCTGCACCCACCTTTCAACCATTTCGCCCAAGTCCAAACCATCACTTTATTTTTTTTTTCAAAGACATTTATAAACTTCCATAACACACCAATGTCATGGGTTCAATCTAAACAATATTTGAATTTTGGCTGAAACTCCCCAAATCAAACATTTTTGGGTCTAAGCATGGCTAAGCATAATGTTTCTCAAAAGTTCTAGTTCATACTATTGCATAAACCAGATTTTCATCTAAGGTAACAAGGGGTGAGGGATTCAATGTCAAGGCATTGTCAGGTACGAGACCGGTAGGTAAACCATCCGTACTGTGTTCATAATCCGATAATCCAAACTCCAGTAATTACGTGATCCTATACTCCAATATTAATTCATCCAATATCCACCATATCAGTCTATTTCTATGATCGACCTCCATCGATCCAACATTCAATAATTCTCTAATTCTATAATCTGATATCCATCAATCCATTAATCCTTAATGAATTATTTCTAATAATTCAACACCCATCAATCCGATGATCATGTAATCCTATAATCCAATTTTTGATAATCCGATATCCAATGATTATCTATTTCTATAATCCATTCTTCGATAGTCCATTATCAACAATTGCCCACTTCTAAGATCTAATCGAGTTTTATTTCTAAAATCCCACCAAGGGTTAATCCTACAATCCAACACCCAAGCCAATCAATATTCTATAATGACTACTTCTATAATTCAATCTTAAAAGTCCAATGTCAATAATTAACTATCTCTACAATTCAATATCCATTGATCACTTATTTCTACATCCGTCATTAATGCATTCCTATGATCCAATCTCCAACCATTATTCTACCCTATAATCCAACAATCAACAATTGCATAATTGTATAATCAATATCTAAGCATCAGGTATTCATATAATCTAATACCTAATAATCACGTGATTCTATAATTCAATATCCATCCATAATGTATATCTACAATCCCATGTCCATCAATTGTGTAATCCTATACTTCCATCTCCAATATTACGATGCTCAATAATATATTTCTATAATCTAATCTCAACAACAAATCAAATTCTTTCATCTAATATCCAACGATCACATTATCTTATAATCCAATATTTTAACTTTCTACTTCCAACATATATATATCACATTAGAATGGTTCTCCATACGGTCTATCACAAACGATAAATGGCTATACAGGGGTTAGGAATAACTATAAAGCTTAAAAGCAGTATTTAAATTACTTGAATATAAATACGCATGCATTAATAATTTAAAACAGAATTTAAATAATGTAAAATAATGGGTGCAAATATGGTCAAGAATGTAACTTGCCTTCGTTGAAGTCTTGACTCTCTAAATTCTCAAGAAGGGTCTAACTCTCCGGAATAAATAAAAGTCTATCTGTGAAAGCGATCAAATTCAAACGAAATTCAAATAACAAATCAAAAGGCAATTCAAATTAACTCAAAACTAAATAATTCTATTTTATTTAGTTAGATAATAATTTCTAAGATTTTAGCAATTTGAAACGTCTAATTTAGAGCTAAGATGTAAAAGTTATGAATTTTACAAATTTAATCCTAAATTTGTAGTTTAAATTATTTAAATTTTAAGCAGACAGTTTAAAATTGCTCCAAATCAACTAATTATAATTTATTTAGCTAGATGATCATTTTATAAATTTTTAGAAATTGGAATCACCAAATTTGAAGTTAAGGATTAAAAGATATGAATTTTCTAAATTTAAAGCCTAAATACGCAATTTAATCTATTTTCGAATTATTTTCTAAAGGAAAAAACTTGAATTATGACGTCAGCCCTGAGATTATTGAATTTCGGCGAATTGTTTTAAAGCGAAAAATCATTTGAGTCGTGACATGTGGGCCGTGGTCAATGGACCCGCCAGCCATCGATCAATGCCCACGGTGAGCGTGGTTCACGCCTTGATGGCCAAGGAGGTGTCGCGATCGGCGGCCACGTATCGCGCTGCGGCGGACATGTCGGCCGCGGGCGGCCCGTCGGACCCGATCTTGACATGGCGTCCGGTGTGGCGTAAGGTGACCGAACCCGCGGGCTCGACCGGCGAGGTCCGCGATGCTGAGAACGCGGCCTCGCCGGGCGTTGCGCCCGCAGCGAGTGTGTGATGGGTTCAACGGAGAGAGGACCACGGGGTTCTAAGGCTCACCTTGGGCCTTGGCGGGTGAAGCGAGTGAGCGGCGAGGTGGAATGCGGCGAAATTTGGTTCGGCAGCGGCAGCGGACCTCACGGTGGCTTCTGGGCGGGAGGGTCTGCGCCGGGGCGGCGATGTTGATCGATGCGGCGGAGAATCGCGGTGGCGGGGCGTCTTGGCGGCCGGAGAAACGAACAAATGGAGTTGACTTGAAGAAAAACTCAAATTGCGGCGATTAAGAGGAGATGAGAGGAAGAGTTGGGCGTTGGGTGAGGAGAATAGGAGCTCTGGGCGCTCTTTATAGGGGCGGGGTAGGGCGGAGTGGGAGATCGTCTTGTGAGCCCCTTGGCGTCAATGGTGGAGATCGTGGGGTGATTTCGGTGACGCAGCGTAAAAAGAGGGAGAAAAGGTCAAGGAAAGGCGGCGGGAGATGAGGAGCTGTTGCGCACAAAACAGCGTGGGAGGCGGGCAATCGCGCGCAGGCGAGCTCCGTGCCGCTAATGGCGGTGGTTGGCGTGGTGTTGCGGAGAAAAGCGGGGTAGGAGAAGGTCGTGGCCGTCGGATTTGATCCGCCGGTCGCGGAAGGCGCGAGTGCGTGGAGGTGAGGTCTTGCGTCAGATGGGATCGGACGGTGGGGGAAGAGAGGGAGGCGGTAGGGGTGGAGATGGGCCCGCGTGGCGAAAGCAAGAATGAATTTGGGCTTGGCCCATTTAGGGCTTTCCAATTTCAATTGATTTCTCAATTTAAATAATTCAATTAATTCTGTTAAGCTTTAGAAAATAGCAAATAAATTCCAAAAATTATAAAAAAATTCACAGAAATTCCCACATTTATTTTGGACTTAATAAAATTATTTCCAACTTAAAGTTGGCTTTTAATTTTGAAGATAAATTATTTTGTCTTTAAAATATTTAGGAAAAAGCTTTTAAAATTCGAGAAAATTCTTAAAATTAATTTAATTTTTATTTTTTCAACTTTAACTCAAATAAAACTTTAAAACCTTAATAAATTTTATTTTTGACTTTTAAATCTTTAGAATTTTAAATAAAGCAAATAAACTCTTTCAAATTTCAGAAAATTCAATAAAATGATAACTTTAATAAATATTAAATTAGTAGCAGAACTTTGAGGCTGTTACAAATCCATATATCACCAACAAGGGCTATGGGATTCTCTCCATTCAAACTCCTCTTCGGCGACGAAGCCAGGACCCCAGCCAAACTCACGACAAAATCTCTCTGCACAAGATCCGAAGCAGCCCCCGTAGAGAGGCATACCTCCCTCGACCTTCTCGAAGAACACTGCGTGCAGGTGATAACAACCATGTCGAATGCTGGTGAGGGAGTCGCCGAGCATACTGGCAGGAAACTCAAGATTCTCCCCTTAGCAGGCGACATGGTTCTCAAGCGCGTGGCAAATCCCTTGACCATGGGCAAGCTAGAGACCAAGTGGGAGGGACCCTACATCATCACTAGCAGCACACGGGCCGGTTCCTTCCGCATCGCCACACCAGAGGGATAGCAACTGGGCCACACATGGAACTCGAAGAGCCTCTGAAAGTACTATCATTGAGAACTGTAAAAACCGGTTACGCCCGGTAATTAGCCCCACCGTTCCCAAACGGAGCGGGCATGTACAAAAACAGTTGTAACTTGTTGCGTCTTTTTCTCCCCTTCAATAAAAAAGCAGCAAGCGGCCACAACGAAAACAAAGTCACCGCGCATGGCCTTTGGCCGGTGCACACCGATGCCTGCCGCGGTATGAGTGTATAAACAAAGTCACCACGTATGGCCTTCGGCCCCAGTGCACACCGATGCCTCCCGCAAACATGAGTGTATAAACAAAGTCACCGCGCATGGCCTTCGGCCCCGGTGCACACCGATGCCTCCATGAGCGGGGAGTGTATAAACAAAGTCACCACGCAAGGCCTTGACCCGGTGCACACCGATGCCTCCCGCAGGCATGAGTGTATAAACAAAGTCACCGCGCATGGCCGTGAGCTCCGGTGCACACCGATGCCTCCCGTAGGGCCATGGTGCGAGCCAATACCGCCCTTAAGCACGACTGCCTCGGCAAAGACGATGCGCAAAGCTAACCCTGGCACGACACGGTCCCGAGACGAAAAGGCACCATGGGGGATGACGTCATCCTTGCCGACGCAAAAAAAAAAGAAAAAAAGAAAGCTTAGGGCTCCCCAGAGCCCTATCTAAAAAAGTATGGGGGACGGCGTGAGGCTTCGCCTCCCCCTCGCAAAAAAAGAGCTTAGGGCTCCCCGGAGCCCTATCTAAAAAAGTATGGGGGACGGCGCGAAGATCCGCCTCTCCCTCGCAAAAAAAGAGAGCTTAGGGCTCCCCGGAGCCCTATCTAAAAAAGTATGGGGGACGGCGCGAGACTTCGCCTCCCCCTCGCAAAAAAAAAGAAAGCTTAGGGCTCCCCGGAGCTCTATCTAAAAAAGTATAGGGGACGGCGCGAGGCTCCGCCTCCCTCTCGCAAAAAAAGAGAGATCTTAGGGCTCCCCGGAGCCCTATCTAAAAAAGTATGGGGGACGGCGTGAGGTTTCGCCTCCCCCTCGCAAAAAAAAAAGAAAGCTTAGGGCTCCCAGAGCCCTGTCTAAAAAAGTATAGGGGCAGCCGAGGAGCCGCCTCCCCCATAAAAAAGAGCTTAGGGCTCCCTAGAGCCCTATCTAAAAAATATGGGGGGAGAGGCCATCTCCCCTATAAGCAGTTTGTACGGCACAACCTAACGCATACACATTTGTACCCTTCCCTTTAGGTAGCACCCACCGCAGGGGGACCTCAACGTGAGGAATCACGGTAAGCGAAATCGAAGACACTACGTTCACCACATACAATCACGCCATTTTTATTACACTCAGCATAGCAGGTACATACGTTAGAAGGGATCGCCACAAACAAACAAGGACAAAATATATACTGGAAACAACTAGCACAATTCAAATCGCAACCTCGGTGCACGGTAGCATTCGGTACAGCATACAAGACGCAGTAGGGCCATCGTGCACCTATGGGACAAAGTCCCACTTTTCCTTACGCGTCGCCCACTCCAACAGTGCCTCGTCCGACGGCTTGATAGCCATCAACTCTGCATATTCTCTCACCACGACCAAGTCCTCTGGCGTATCGGATGAGCTTGTTGAAGCTCCCAGTGAAGCAGGGGGCGGGGAAGGTCCTTTGGGCACAAACGCAACCCCCTCCATTCCCGAGCTTCGTATCCCTCGCGTGCCCTCATGCCTTCGCGCCGCAGCGGAAGGTCTTCATAGAGCCTGTCGGGTTAGCCTTCTTCCAACGTTGCCACTTGGTGCCCTGGCATATGACGCTCCGGTAATAGACCCGCAGAGGCCATTTCGTCACAAGCATGCATTCGTCCTTCGACACGCGTGTAGGGACAGTAGTCTTGGTCCTTCGCCCCAGGGGCGGATGAGGACCCTGTTGCGCAGCGCACTTAAATAGGCATCGATCTCCCTGTATAGACCACGAGGTCCAAGTTTAAGCAATAATCGAAGGTAGGACAAAACGGGCAATCACAGCCAAAAGTATTCCATTCAAAAAAGAGGTCATTACACAAAAGGGTCAAACTCTAGAAAAAAAAGAAAGCGAAAAGCTGCTCCGAGACACACCAAACAAAAGCGGAGCACGCAAACTACAAAAAGTTCAGAGCCTAGTGTTCTAAACAGCAAGCGGGGGGCTCACACCTTGTCTCCGTGGGTGGACCCCCGCTTGCCAGCTTCACGATCCTCTGCCGGAGACTTCCCCTTCGCCTGTTAGGCCTGAATAGCCTTGAAGGACTTATAGCGGCGTCATGCCCGCACCATCGAAGTCCTTTCTGAGAACCTTGCTCACGCTTCCGCGTCTGGCGTCTTGCGGCAACAACCTCCTCGGCGATGGCCCGCAGCAATGGCCCAGCGGCGAGGGCATCGGTGGCGCACCCGCCTTGTCAAGGGACGTGAGCGTCGTCAACCAAGCGGCCTTCGCGCAATGGTCACCATAGGCGCGAGCCGCGGGAACGCACACTTCGCAGGCGCGCTAGAGGCGCTCCAAAGTTATGTCCATCACGTCCGGATGGTGGCACCTCGCTGAACGGACGGCTCTAAGCTCCGTCACAGCATCCTCCAGAGCCTCCATATCCTTCTAGGTGGAGAGACCAACAGTGGTCGATAACTCCCTCTCTGCTTGGATTTCTTCCTCGAGGAGGCTGGACACTCATGATCACGCACTTCACCGAGTGCGATGCGCTCCATGTTGCATCGCCACTTCACCCCGAAGTGCGGTGCTCTCCGCCTCGAGGATCGCCACCTAAGCCTCCAGAGTTTTCACCCTCTCGGAAAGAGTGTCGCGTTCGGAGTTCAAGACCTAGTTCCGGGCATGCGCCGCATCGGCCCTCTGCTGAATCTCCGCGTAGCCATGGGAGATATCAGCATTTAGGGCCCGCGACAACATCAAGGTCTCCGTGAGCAGCAAAATGTCAAGGTGTATACAAGCAATACAAGCAACGAAGAGGAGGTGTAGCATGCAAAACTAACCTTCGCAGCATTTGCCTCGATGCTGGCAAACATATCCTTCAGTGAAGCCTTCATAAGAAACTCCCGCACAAGCGGCGGGGCAGTAAAATCAGCAACCACCTCACAGACAACGGCAGCACCTACGCTCACTTTGAAATCGTTGCGGCACATCGGACCCAGGTCCACCGCGCCCATAGCAGCTGGAGCAGGTACGGCTGAAGGCGCTGACTCAGAACCCTCCTCGGCATCGTCATTATCACCGCCATCACTCAGCGCTGAGTAATCAACAGATTAAAATGCTAGCCAGCAACAATACAAAAAAATGCTCACCAGCAGCCAAGTACGGGGTAGTGATGAGGACATCAAACCTAAGGATGCATCCACCGCTTCAACCTACTGCACTGCATCCTCTACTTCAACAGCATCTTCTCCAATAGAACTACTTTCGGCTACTGCAATACCATATTACCCAATTGGATCGAGCTACGTCTACATGCCATGGTGCTACGTTTACATGCTATGGTACCACGTCTACATGCCATGGTACTATGTCTACATGTCATGGTGCTCTTGCATGTGCCAAGCAAAGTTCAAAATTTGGATCGTTTTGGAATCGATTCGGCCTCCGGAGAACAACACCGACTTCAAGCGTGCATAACTTTCACATCTGGTCCGTTGGAGGTCCACGAGGACTTGACGAAAGCTTATTTCGTCCTCTTTCCAACAGATCTAACCTCACCAAAAAATTCCTTCTATGCACGTCAAAATAATCAAAAGAAGATATCGTATCACCTGTTTGGGCCAATTTGGGCCTTGTAATAAATACTCAATTTGGCCCATATGCGGCGACCACCAGAAGTGCCTTGTTCATGTGAAACGATAAAACACGATTAGTACCACCCCTTAGTTCTATTAGATTTGTGGCTCCTCATCCCTATTTAAGGAGGCCACACTCCCTCTAGTTTCCTTGGATTTTGTTTATGTTTAGTTTGCCATCGTTGCAACTTGTATCTTTTGCGTGTGTCGACTAGACCACCCAATCAAGATCATATTAGAATCCCAATTCAATTCAAATATTTTAATTCCTATTTGCAATTTCAGATTGCTTTATCTTGTTCTTGCGTGCTTCTTGGTGTATCACGAGGAATCGACCTTCGATGGTCGAGTCATCAGGTATTAGTGCACGGTTGATAACGACTTGTCGGCGGTTCAAATGATTGCGTGGTTTTGAGCCTTGTGTGTTCATAGCTAGGATCGTGAGAGTTGAGCGACTACTACCGAACTTACCTTCTCATCGAAAGATCGGGCCAAAACAAGGACCTTTAGGTTCATCAGGTAGTAGGAACATCCCCGAGGCCTTTGAGGTCCGCTCCGTAAGCATGCGACGGAGTAGCCCTGCTGGAAGACTCCTCCGCAGCAAGGCTCGTCAAACTGATCATACCTATCGCCTTGTTCACCTGTGACATAGTACGACCGTCGACACCCTCTGCGTGCGAAGAGGCGTGATCATTGGAGGATGAGCTACTGGACACGGAGCGCTCAACCCGCTTCGGGGGGTCTTCAGCCAGCCTCCTGGTCGGCCACTCCTCGAAGTCCTCGAGACTGTGTGAAGGACCGACGCCATCGCAAGGCCGCACGGAGTGAAGGGGAGCCGCGGCAATTGGTCTGGCGACCTCGACCTCGGGCACGCGGGCGCGTTTCTTCTTCCCCGTGTCAGGGTCATCTCACTCAGGCAGATGAACCGATGCATCATATGCGTGGTTCAGTCGAGGCTCCCTCACAACCACGCGACGCCTCGAGTGCTCTTCACTCGTGTAGGGCCCCAACAAAACCTCCACGGCACACGCCGCTTCGGTGATGGGCACGATTGGCATAACAACCACATTCAGGTTAGTGCAAACGTCAGCGAACAAAAGCGGAGAAAATGAAAAGAATACCTTTACGGCTCTCCATGATCGGAGATGGGAGCCCGAATCAAGCCACGAGTTCAACTTCCACTCCTTGACCAAGGGCCAAATCCATGCGAGAACTCCTCCATCGGGTCCGCGTGAGCGATTCGCCTCATTGTATCAAGAAGGAGGTGAAGGAGGGCCTCCTCCCTTGAGCTAAGGTCAATCTCGGGGTGCGGTCAATTTGAATCAACTTGGACACGAGATCGAAGACCATCCTTATTTGGTGGTATGGTAGAACCACTTAGCGTCGGTCCAGTATCCATGATTGTCGTCGCGGAGTAGGAACATACATTTGGCACCGAGGCTTCGGTTGGAAGTTGACGCTGCCAAAATTAAGTGTCTTGCCCATCGTGAAGATAGGTGAAGAGGTGACCCTCGCCCCCCTTGACACCCACTCTAGCGGACCTTGGCATGCACTCGAAGACACCAAGCTTTACGATGGAGTTGGGCATCAATTACGCCAACTCCACTTCGTACAGCTGCAGCACCTCAGAGACCAGCTCGACGCAGGGAATCCGAAGGTCCGCATCAAGAAATGCAACAAAGATAACCACCTCGTCATCCGGGGGTAAGGCGAGTCTCAGGCTTCGAGAACCGGAACCGCCAAGATCCTCGAGCTTGCCCTCACCCACGAGTGTCTGAAGAACAAGGCTCATCGCAGTCGACCTCCCCAGGTCGCTCGTATACACAGGATCACCCCCTCCATCCTTGCTACGCTTTGTCATACCCGAAGAGTGCAAAACAAACTCTCCATAACTTCGCGAAGCGCCGCAAATAAAAGAAAAGCAAAGGACAAGATGGCGTGAGCGAGAGGATAGCGGCCGGGAGGGACACCTATTTATAGCCACCAAGAACACCAACAGACAAAATGGGGGGGGGGAAACCGAAGAGCCACGACCCAATACAACCTTGACACATGGCAAATACCACCACCCTAATGATATGCAACAACCACCCACCACGCGCGCCAAAGGCGTCATCATTACAAACGGCGACGGGACCCAGCGGATGCGGCACCGTGCGCGAAACCGCACCACTCAAGAAGGAATTCGAGGCAAACCCCCTCAGCACCAAAAAACTGGACAAAACGTTTCACCAGGCCGAAGGGGACAGTGTGCCTGGACCCTCCGGGGAAAAGGCGCGGTTTCAGCCATGATGAAGCAAGACATCAACTGCAAGGGGCTTGTCGTGAGGGGCAGCCCATCGCCCGACAACTTGGCAACGATGTGAAGCCACAAAGCTCGAGGGGGTGTTTGCCGCAGGTACAAGAAGTACCAGAGGTGGCTGAAGCCTCCAGAAGGGTTGCTGAGAAGGGTACATGAGGTACCAGGGCTTCTGAAACCTCGGAGGGTCGTGAAAGGTCTGAGGAGGTACCCGGGGCTGCCGAAGCCTCGGAGGGTCGGCCAGAAGATGCAGAGGAGGTACCCTAGGAGTGACGAAAGGCCCAGAAGGTCGGCCGAAGAATGCAGGGAGGAGGTATCAGAGGCGGCCCAAAAACCCGATGGGTCGTAGAAGGAGGCTCGAGGGTGCTCGAAGGGTGTCCAAAGTGGCCTGTCGGGGCGAAGGAAGAAGACAAGTGGACCCGAGCACACCGGTGGGTGAGCAGTCCTGAGAACCAAGTGGACGGAAGCTACACATAGGGGTAGGAAAGGACCTGCTTGTCCCTACAGACAGTACCTTCCTAGGGGTAGACATATGATCTCATATACTGCTAGTTGGCTATAAATAGCTAACTACCCCCATGAAGGAGAGCTTTTTTAAGACATTTATATACAACACATTTCCTGACAACCTATCCCCTCTCCGAGGACCCTTCGGATACCCCCGCGTATACTAGGGGTCCCCTCTTTCTACTATTTAGCCTTTTTGCTCTGACAGTATGCCTTTCCAAACAGAACCTTTCTAACACCTTTTGAGTGTAGGCTGACTGATGCACTAATATCCCTTCAGGGACATGCTCAAGCTGCAAACCTAGGCAATATTTGATTTTACCCAAATCTTTCATTTCGAACTCCGACTCCAGGTAATAACTTGCTTCCTTAATATCTTCTAAGGTTCCAATGATATTCAGATCATCTACATACACTGAGATTATACAAAATCCATTATGTGATTGTTGTATAAATACACAAGGATAATCCTCATTGTTCGTGTAGCCTTTCTTGTATAGAAAATCGTTTAAGCGATTATACCACATCCTTCTTGATTGCTTAAGTCTGTACAGTGATTTTCTGAGTTTCACACTGTACAGATTTCTATTTGCTCTGTCTTGGTTCAGGACAGGGATACCTTCAAGTACCTTCATATAAATGTCTGAATCCTAATTTTCATAAAGGTATGCAGTTACCACATCCATCAATTTCATTTCTAAATTCAAGTTCACTGCCATTGAGATTAAATATCTAAAGTTAACTCCGCCCATGACCGGGGAATAGGTTTCTTCATAATCAACTCCTAGACGTTGAGTGAAGCCTTGTGCAACGAGCCTTGCTTTATATCTTACAACTTCATTATTTTCATTTCTCTTTCAAACAAATACCCACTTATGCCATACGGGGTGCACATAGGGAGGCGTGCGGCTTATAGGCCTAAACACTTCTCTTTTATTCAGAGATAATAATTTTTTCTATTTCCTTCTTCCAATCTTTCCAATATGATCTTTTCTTACATTCAGCGAGCGATACAGGCTCTGGATCAAGATCGATGATTGTGGCAATTTTCTTTACAAAATAAATATCAACGTTGGCTGTTGTCCTATTCATGGAATCTCCCGTGGTCACATAGTTTATAGCTATTACATCATAGAGTGATTCTTCTAATGCTTCTATTTGCTCACCGCTACTTCCAATTACGGGGGCAAGTCCTTTTAGTTTTTTAGTTCAGATGTGTGCGCACACATCCCTGCTGGTTTCTCTCTCTGTGGGAATATTCAAATCCATTATACCTTTTTCTAAAGGTGTATCTTTGAGTGCAGTCTCAAGCCCGGCTCCCTTACGGTTTCAGAAAATTATGGTGATTGACTGTGTCAAATCCTTCTTATCCTTTTTCACTAAGCGTCCTCGGCTACTTGGGATTCAAGGGGCCAGAGTTCTCACCCTTTTATCTTGAGGCCTCTGGACAGGATTAGGGGTACCTTCAACATCCTTCGGTATTTCAACCCTCTTTGGTGCATTGCGTGCAGGCACATGCGACTTGGTCACTCTCTTCAAATCACTAAAGTGGTCAAGCAGTTGATTCGCTAATGCTTGCAAATCAATGATCTTCTGGACTTCTCTATTTGCTTCACTGGTGTGCGGGTCATGTGCATGGATTCTCGTGGCTTGCCATGTTATTTATCGATTTTTTTTTATCAAGACGTTGATTTCCCCCTATTGACGAGAAACTATCCTCATCAAATATGCTATCAGCGAAGCGGACAGTATGCAAATCTCCAGTCATAGGGTCCAAATACCTGATTATGGATGCTGTCTCATAACCAATGTATATCCCAGACTTTCGGAGAGGGCCCATTACAGTTCGCTGTGGTGGTGGTATAAGTACATAAATCTTGCAACCAAATCTACGAAGATGAGAAATTTTCGGTGCTGATCCTTGCACTAGTTGCATAGGTAAATGGATGTTATATGCCAATGGTGTGAAGTTGATGAGAGTTGTTGCGTGCAGGACTGTGTGTCCCTAACATGTAGTTGATAAATTACAATTATGTAAAAGCGGTCGGGCAATAAATTTAATTCTTTTAATTAATGCATCTGTTAGTCCATTCTGGGTATGTGGACATGCAGTACAGAATGCTCAACTTTAATTTCCATTGCCATGCAATAATTATCAAATGACTTCGAAGTAAATTCTCTAGTGTTGTCCATTCTGATGGACTTCACATGATGACCAAGGAAATTATTTTTAATTTGAATTATCTGTGAGATTAGTTTTGCAAAAGTATGGTTTCTCATAAACAATAAGCATACGTGCGACCATTTCGATGAAGCATCGATGAACACTATAAAATATCTAAATGACCGACAATGACTATATAGGACCACAAATATCTCCTGGATATTTTCGAGAATCTGAGGACTTCATTCTTGATTTTAAAGCGAAGGTCTAGTAATTAATTTTACGGTAGCTGCAGAACACACAAAATATTCTGATTTAGGAAATTCTTTACATCGATATTATGCCCCTGTGAATTGTTAATTATATTTCTGATCATCCTAAGACCTAGGTGACCTAATTTATCATGCCAGCGATAAAAAAAGTTCAGAGCTTCTAACTATGGTTTCGAGCGGTTATAAATTTGTAGGTGCCTTCATATTAGTGTAGTATAGCCTAGTCTCAAATAAAGGAAGTCGGTCTAATACCCTTTTTTCCAATTTCTTCACGCTTTGTGATGAGTAAGTATTCCTTACCATTCTCTTCTTCAGTCTCTATGTGAAAACCGTTAGCGTGAATATCCTTGAAACTTAGGAGAGTTCTAGTCGATTCTAGGTATAACAAGGCTTCTTTAATGACCAAAGTTGTGCCCATCGGGAGTATAATTATGGCCCTTCCTGATCCTATTATACAAGCATCACTGCCCGCGATTATCGTAAGACTACCAGTATTCTTACCAATCGACTGAAAGAATTTCGTCTCTCTCAAGATGGTATTCATTATGCCGTAATCAGCTAAGCACAATTCCTCCATAGGGCACCACGCGTGTTTTAACATAAAGTACTTTATTAATATATAGTAGGAAGCAATCAACATATAAATAAAATAATTGAAATATCAGAACATATCATGCTAATATTAACTGAATAAATGAATGAATTAAATAATAGCATCCAACCATCACGAGAAATAAATTGTTTAAGGCTCTACACGAGCATACAACCATCACCCATACAAAAGTAGAACTTATTCCATCCACACATAAAATAAATGACATTTAAAGTCTAAGTGCATTTTATGCACTAGACTGAGTCCACCAAGACGTTAGAGACTTCATGAGCTATCTTCTCAGGGGTGACATGCTCTTCTTGGGAAATCATGGCGATGCTGCTACAAAATTGTGGATATCATGGGGACATGCTCATGATCTTAGGATGATAGTACAATTGGCAATGGCGTTGAAGGTTTGTCGAATCATAGCGTTTTCGTGAAGTTCAAAGCTATTTGTCGAGCAAGTGGCGGTCTGGCCAAGCCAAGGGCGGTTAGGCAGAAGCTTTAAAATCGGTCGGCCGGCCATAATGAGATGTTGGATTTTGGAGCTGGGCCAAAAATAAAGGGTGTAGGCAAGAGAGTAGATTCTACTACACTTGGTATCATATTTTTTGGAGCTTCCAGGCAAAAGTTCTATTGGTTTGAAAATTCTAGTAGGTTTGGATTTTGGGGAGAAGTTGGCTAAGTCCCGGTGGCGGTCAAGCCGAGCCAACGGTGGTGGTCGAGGCCGGCCAAGGCGGTCGGGCCAAACAAAGTGGCGGTCTGACTAGTTTTTGGTTTGTTCATTGGCCAACTTGGTGGCGATGATTGCTTGGTTAGGTCATATTCATGGGTTTCATGGCATATGTGTTGCATGATGCATGTTTTGACTAACGTGGGTCAAGTTGTGAAGAATTTATTCCCGGAATCGATTTCTTTGTCTATTATTGTGCAGGTTGCTTAGATGTCAATGACGGTCAACGGCGAGGATGATCGGGACTAAGCTTGGAGGCTGAGGTCGAAACGGCCAGGGGATCTTAGAGTGAGGTCAATGGAGTCAAGCATGGCAAGAGGACAAAAGGTGACCGAGCAGGCGATTCGATGCGACGGAGTTGGATCAAGCGGCACGCGGGGTCGGTGCAAGTGCCATGGTGGTTTCGGTGGGGCCGGATGAGAGACTTCTTGACATGATGAGGCATTTGGATCAACCTACGTGGCGAAGCATGGGAGGTGCTTCACGAAGATGAGACTCGGTCCTCGAAAAAGATCGAGAAGGGGTATTTTGGTAATTTTACCAATATCATGTAGTGACCTTTGCCAACCCTCGGCGCAAGGCCGTGCGTGGAGAAGTGGATTAGGTCAAGAGGAGATGAAGACATCGCTTTCAAATACGTGCGTGTGTAACCCGTTTGTTGTGGGCCTTAACGGGAGCCCATTAGGGTTAACTCTTCTAGAAGGTTTAGCCTCCACTATAAATAGAGGAGGGAGGTGGCTGCGTCCCCTTCAACCCTTTTATTACATTGTAAACCCTAGTTTTGCTTTTGTGCTTAGGGAAGGATAATTGGAGGTTAGGGTTCTAGAGAGTTGGATTTGATTTTGTGCTCATGTATTGAGTCTTTGTCCTCCATTGATGGAGTGGCTGTAAACCAATACCATATCAAATCAATCCAAAGAAAGTTCTCTCAAAGATGAGTTCATCTGTTTTCTTTCTAGGATCATCTTGATCATCAATCACCCACGAGCAAGTCTTTAGATCATATTTCGATTTTGACTCAGTTTTTGAGCACTCTTCGTTCAAACTGAAAAAGATAAGAACCTTGGCATGGATCTATGCGATCCTTGATTGGAATAGGTTCCCAATATCTTAAAGAAGGTGTGTCTCAAATTTGGTAAGGTTTGGCCTTACGAATCAAAAGTTAGATCGATTTGAGTTTTGGTTTTGGAGTGATTTCTTTGTTCATTAGCACGGAGGTCGTGCCATGTATTGAGAGGTCAGACCGATTTCTAGTTGGAGGTCGGACCGCCCAACTCATTTAGGTTTTGAGTTTTTATGTTTTTGGTCTATTTGCTTCGGGGTTTTGATTGGATTCAATACAAGTCTTCCACTGTGCTTGTATATTGATCTTCATAGCTTTTATAGCTATTGGAGCGAAAATCGTATTGAATTCAATCAAGGTGAAAAAGAGATCGTGCTCCTATTCACCCCCCCCTCTAGTCGCATTTTCGGTCCAACAAATATCAAGGGGTTGTGGCTGTAAGAGTGGAGTCCACCTCCATCGGTGCGAGCAATTCTTTGTGAGTCCTCCCCTCGTGAAGGCAAAGTGGGTTTCAGGCTTCCATTTGCCGCCCTTCTTCTATTTGGCTTTAAAAGCGTCGACGACGTGCTATGGCTCTTCACAGATTCGTGACCAGTGCCCCACTTGCCACACTTGTAGTAGGTTTGATTTTGTTGACCATAAGGCTTGTCGTTCGCTTTGGCTTCTTTGGTCTTTTTTTCCTAGGAGCATTTGACTTGCCTTTACGGGTTGTGGCCTTGCCTTTCCTTCCTTTTCTTCACTATAGGCTTCCGCACCTTGAAGCTCCTAGTGTTGGCGTCCGCGAGCGTGAGCTCCAGTGGTTGGGCGGCGAAATTCTTCCGGAGAACGTCATCCTGAGCCTTTGCAACCTGCATAATATCAATCAATTCGACATACTCTTTGTAGCTGTCTTGACGATAGTTGCGTGCAGACTTCACTGCACTGGGGTGGAAGGTGGAGAACGCCTTCTCAATCTTCTACTCATCTGTGACTTGCTTGCTACAGAGTTGAAGATTGGTGCATATCCTGTGCAAGGCAGAATTATACTCTCCCACGGTCTTGAAGTCAGCAAACCTTAGTCGGTCCATTCCTACTTTTCCTGAGGAAGAATGGTGTACTTTAGTTTCTCGAATCGCTTCTTCAGTGCAGTCCACAAGGCTAGCGTGCTCTTCACTACCATGTACTCATTCTTGAGTGTGAGGCAGAGGTGGTGCCTGAGAAAGTGAAGTGCGTGATCATTTTCCTCAGGGGTGGGTTTGGCATCCTTCGATGCACCAATCCCAATAGCAGCGTAGAGTTTCCTGGCTCTAAGTACAACCTCTACCTCGAAAGCCCAAGTCAAGTAGTTCTGGCTATGCTGGGCCAGCTCCTCGAACTCCCGGTTTATGTTGCCTGTCATCTACATGTACATGCAACAAATGTATAAATTTACTGCAAGTAAAATGCAAGAAATAAATTGGATAATGGTACAAAATACTCTCATAATGTTCCAGAATTTTGTAAGCATTTTTCTATAAATTTACTATTAATTGCAATGAATACAGAAAACATAGAAAATAATAACAATAGTGCTAAACATGCTTCAAATGGTAAAAACGATTCAAAATTTGAATTCCTGAGGCCCTTTTATGCTAGAATATGAATTTTCAATGAATTTTGCAATTTCCAAAGGTTTATCAGCTATTTTTGATTAGAAAAAATTTAGCATATTTTCGATTCGAGAGCTTATTTGCAAAATTTCGGGATTTTCCATTTCTTCTGCGATTTTTTCTCGGTCAATTCGGCCCATTTAAAAAGGGTCTTGAGGTTAGGTTTTCCCTTCCTATTCTCGATTGGCGGCAACACGGGTAATGTGAGTTAGCGCGATTATGCGTGCGTGCGGCGGCGGCTCAGCAGGCGGCGCATGCGTATAGCAGCGCCTGGTAGCCTGGCGGCCGAGGCGGCATGGGCAGCAGTGGGAACAGCGGCTCATAGCGCCGCCTGGCGCGAGCCGATGGTGTGGCGACGTTCTTGCCAGGTAGCGCGCGGCTACGATGTGAGGACCCTGGCTTATTTGGCTTGTAATGCTTAGTCATCCATTGACCCTAGCATCACAAACAAAATAACCCGTGTCTTCGAGATATGTATACTTCCCAGAAATGCAGTATACACACCCTTTTACAAAATCATGCATCAATTCCATCCAAGACATAGAACCAAAGCACGATCTAGATTAAACAAAAGACATACATAAAAGAGAGTTATTACAAAAGGGGCCGACCGGCCAAATACAACTAAAAGAGTTAAATAAACAGCGGAAGCAAAAGCCATAAGATGGCGATAAACAAAAACCAATTAGTGTGCCTTTAACCCACAAGGCAACCAGCAAGACCGCCAACCTAGTCGTCCCATCCACGCACATCTCACAAAAGTAGGGCCCTTGGGGCTCAACCTCCTCTGCAACAAAATAATTAAGCAAAGCAAATGAGTACAAAAATGTACTCATAAGGTGACGTTTAGAGTAATAGACCTATACATATGCTACATGCAAGCTCATTTAAGTGGAGGCTGTAGGTTGTTTTCAACATAAAGCAAGTTTTCAATTGCAATATTTAAATAGATTCAAAGCAGTTTTGCAATTCATTTTTAATTTGCAATTAACAACGAGATAGCAACATAATGACAATAGCTAGATGAAAACAACAACCTGAAAGTGACTAACCCAATAGCCACCACAACAATAGCATGAATTACCCATTCATACCACCCATGTCAAATTTTAATTAAAAGTTGTAGTCTAATTCTTGCGGGAAATAACCAAGCTTGTCCATAACCTAGGACGAGGCTATTCGAATAGATTTAACCCTGCGGGGTGTACCAATGTACCCACATGAGACCGTCTTTTCACCACATGATTAAGCACACTTCCTTTGGTATGCAAAACGGGCTAAGTCCTCTGAGACATTTCTAATGGAGGATGCTAATTAAGAGCATGACAACCCAAAGGGTAGGATACCCGGCCCGACCTAAGCAAGCTGCGGGTGCTCCCAATCCCTATAAAAATATTTTAACCACCATCGACTCATAATTAACACTCCCCAAAGTACTTAGCCAAGAGGTCCCATATCCCCTCGTGTGGTTATACATAAAATTGTTCGGATCAATGGCGCAAGTAATTAGGTCCTTGGGGACTTAGGCACCATTCCACACACCATGAGATCACACCAACATCCATTGTGCCCAAGTCAATAATAGTTTTGTTTTCAATTTTATTTCTTTACAAAGTAACAAAGCACAAGTGCTGGACATAATGGAATAATAATTTTTGTGTGATCAAAGTTATCGACTAAGTCGATAACCGCCCAATTCTACCGTAAGCTAAGCATTTCTAAGCAACATCAACACGTAATCTACTAAGTGACAAGAGCTCATCCAACGAACTCTAAATCACAACAAGATATTCCTAGGCTTAGTAGTAGATAATGAACATTTACCTACAGAGTATGCATCTATAGGATCAACTAAACGATAATCATTTAACAACAAAATAGAGCATGCATACATACACTTTGCAAACAATATATTAGACTTTGAAAGTAATGGGATTAAACATGATCAAACTGCTTGCCTTACTGGAGCTGCTCACTATGCTGCAAAGGGTCATTCACGGGATCAACGCACTAAATCGGCACCAAGCTAAAAAAGCGAAAAAGAGCAGAGTAAAACGAGGAAAACCAAAAAGACTCCACAGAAAACTTTATCCAAATGCTTTGAAATTTTTACAGAAGAAAGAGCATGATTTTTAAGGAATTTAGAAATAAGAACCAATTGATTTGGATTCTCAATGCAAAAGTTATGGCCAAAACAATTTTGCTCAGCCTGGAAAATGCTGGAAAATTCAACTCGGTTATTGTTCATCCTAATTAAAATCTTTAGCACAATTTTTCAAAGAGGTTTTGCACCTGGGATTTTTTATAAGTAAGTAAAACACCTCATGAGATGAATAACACAACTGAGTTCACCTCATTTGGAGCTAGAATGCATTTTCTATGATTTTTCAAAGACATGCACATTAGAACAAAACAAAATGCACCCAAAAAGATTTTGACAATAGTGACATGCCTAAAACCTATTCCACCATTTAGGACACTAACATAGGAAGCCAACACAATTGGATTCACTCAAAAAGGATCTATAGAGAAATACTTATGCAATTTACAAGTTAAATGTAATTTTTAGAATAACAATTAAAGCCTATTTCTAAACCAATTTACCATTCCATTTTCTGGAGCCAAACTAAGCTTACAACCATTTTTAGATTAAATCTGAGTTCAAACCAGAGCTAACAAAATTTGAATCAACTCAAATGGAGCTAAAATGAAATAGTTATGCATTTTTGAAGTTTATTACCTTTTCTAGTTCACAAATAAATCCTTCGGGAATTTTCTAAACTCAAATCGACGTGGAAAATTGTGGGCCGTTGAGATTGAATCGGACGGCCCACAAGAAATGGGACAACGCGTGCGTGCCATTGCAGGATCGACAAGCCTTGGTAGTCGATGTTGCACAAGCAGTCGAGTTGAATCGCATGGCGGCGTTTGGAACTTCAGCAGCATAAAAGGGGCGGCGACTGTGGACCGTTGATCATGAGATAGATGGCTCACGACTGGGGCACTGCCTTCACCGAGGAGCTCAAGGAGCAACAATGGCGGCCGAGAGCTTCGGGTGAATGGAGCTCAAACAAGCATAGTGGGTGCAAGCCAGAGCTGCGGGGTGGTGAAAGGAAAGATAAGGAAGAGAGTGAGGGCTTAAGTGGCGAGGGAAGCGAAGGAGGAATGGGCGGATGCTCCCGTCAAACCCGTGCCATGGAAGCATTTGGTAGCGATGGGGCAGTGAGGTGAAGGAAGGCGACCGAGGCGAACACACGTTGGGCATTTAATCTTGTGAGAGAGACCGTTGGTGAGGGCGAGGTGACACAGCGCTTCGGCCCGCTTACGCTTGCATTGTCTTGGCCATGGCGACAGCGCTCGCATAGCGCGAGGAAGGGATGGCCAAGACCACCGTTGGATTCGATCGTGTGGCTCCGCGCGCCTTGAACGAACCAGCGAATCCTTACAGCATGGACCGTGCGATAAATCGGACGGCTCACGCGAAATCGCCCAGCGTCCGCGCCCAGTATGCTAGTTGACTCGGCCCGAGTCGGTTAGCTCGAGCAAAGTCGACTCGCGCCAAGGAACAGTGCAAACCGGTTATGGTTTAAAATTTGAAAGCTGAGTTTGGAAGAATTTTAGAGGTAGCAAACTAACTCCAAAAATTCTGAAATTTTCTTGGAGCTTTCTCACTCTAGGTTAACCTTGCATAAAATTTTTAGAGGTTTTATGCACATCATTTTTCTCCAAAAATTCTGCAAGGTTATGTTCTAGGGTTTGACCAATTGAAAAATTGGTTTGACTTGCCTCAAAATTTATCAAATAATTTCTAAAAATTATGAAATTTTTCAGAGGGTCACACATCATCCTAGAACCTAGAAAAATATTTTCCAAGATTGGCACAAGATTTGTGACAAAGTTGAATAAGGGTTTGACTTTAGTCAACGAGGAGATTTGTGTTTTTGAATTCCACAACTCTTGACAAGAATTATAGAAGAGTTCAAGAGTTTCAACATGTGAGAAAAGTTTTAATTTCTACTCATTTAATTACATTTGAAACACACACCCATAATTGGTTCCATTTGAAATACAAACCTAGATTTGGTTCCATTTGTACATTTGGGATATTCTGTGGCGTGCCTCGTCGCGGGAGGTGAGTATCTCGGATATGGGCGTCTTGGTGGCGGAGGCCCGTCTTGAGGCTGAGCAACATCGGCGGTGCTCGGCGGTGGCACGCCTCATGTGGGAGGCGGCCGGGTCGGTCTTGTGACCTTGAGGGCAACAGTGGTAGGCCGTGTAGGAGGCGAGTAACCTTCTTGGCGGTGCTCGTAGGGATCGACAATGGCGTGCCCTGGGGCGAAGCGGCGTATGGCGGCGGTCTTGTGAGGCGTGTACAAGCAGCTGACGCGAGGGCGTGTGGCGATGTGAAAGAGGCCGCAGCGGCGCTCGATCCTGTGCAGCTCCGCTCGCCAAAAGAATTTTTTTTCTTGCTCTTTCCATGATGCAATCAACAATTCATTTTTCAATCAATCTTTCGATTGGCATTGCACCAGCGACTACAAGTTGGCTCGCAGAGATTACATGAAATTTGCACCATGAAAAACATAAAACCATTCTAGAATGCGAAAATTGTAAGGAATAAAAACATTCTAGAAAGCAATTCAATCTACAAAAACAGTGTCATCGTCCGTTGATGATTACATTCTCAATCCTTCTAAAGGAGGCCTAGAAGTAGGCCAGAGAGCGTAGTCGTGCTGATAACGTGTTATGCAACCACCGTCGGCGAGTCCGGTCCGATGATCACTGTCATGGATGAAGATAAATCGCTCACATATAGAAAATAAAATTGACATAGAGATATGGGGCTTCTTTTCTCTTCTTTATTCCTTTCTTGATCAGTCATACATAATGATTGGTACCCCCTATATATAGACTAAAACCCTTCAAGGGATAGGGAGGAGCCCACCATGGGCCAAGGCCCCCCAGTTTCCCAATAAATAGCATTAGAATTGAACATGAGTGCGGCCAACAAACAACTAGACTACCGTAAAGGATGCTGCTTGTCAACAAGAGATTGAAACTAGTTGACAACCACATTGCCATGGCGTGGAGCGCCTCGATGGCGTCAGTGTCCAAAGGCCCTCAGAAGAGGGAGAGGTACCTTTGGAAGGCGTCCTCACCGGATTCTGCAATCCCATCTTTTGGTCATCCAATTTAGTGAATAAACTATTGAACGCGGGTAGGCTACGCTAGCACAAAATCAAACATCTACCGCGTAAACAAGGAACTTTCGCTAGTAATAAATCACAGGATTACCACTAGACGAGTAGACTCATAGCAGAAATAGAGTCGATGTAGCATATTGGTGCGGTGGTAGTTGTATTAGCCGCACGTATCCTCCTCCAGTTGCTTGTGATCATCATGAATTGCGGATCGTCCTAGTCTTGATGCTTCGCATCAACACCTCCAAAGTATCCTGCGTGCAGGCGGGGACACCCGCATATTGGAGTGCTAGCACCATTGCGTGGTATTGGATGAGGATGGTGTGGCCACTAGGGTTTTGTAAAAATTACTAATAACCCTATGCCACCGCCCCTCTATATATAGGCATTCATGATGGGTCTCGAACTTTGATGCCTATTAGGAACTCGTGGCCTACAAGAATTCGGATCACCATCTAAATTAAATCCTAGCCCTTTAAGCATGCGACCCTATAGGTTTATGTACACTTGAATATGGCCTGAGTACTCCTACTTGTCCACTAATCGGTAGCGGTCCATAGCAAGACATGCCGACTCCCAAGTATACGTAAAGATCATATCAGACGAACCTCAATAAAACTTATATGCATTTCTTTTTGCCTCACGATATCGGTCAAGCTCAAGGCGAGTACATGCCATCCTTGTTGGTTAGCTTGACCACTCTTTCTCGGTCACGTGACTCAAATTCCCCGACTATGATTAACTCTTTAACTGCGAGTAGCATGGCCATGGATTTCTGGAATCCAATCACTCGAGAGGCCTAGAGATATCTCTCCTGTTGCATGGAGGGGCAAATCCTATCTTGGTCGACCATGTCTCGTTGCATGCATCATGACAAAACCCGAAAGCTACCTTTATAACTACCTAGTTATGGAGTAACGTTTGACAACCCCTAAGTGAGCCATTACGCATCTCGAGTACGTGTGGCAACCTTAAGTCTAAGGACATAGCATACGCATTGTAAATGAGACCAATTGATGAAATGTAAGAATGCAAGCGTTCTCATGATGTCTCATGGTGGGTAGATCCAACCCCATATTAAGCTAACATGTATGCGTATTATTGGTTTGATATCTCCATATCTATGACCCGTGAAACATGGTCATCAAGCAATACATATGCTAGTTGTCGCGACCACTCTTGTCATGATGGGACGGGATCACCGAATGCTCTATGCAAGACCAGAGCTAGTCCCAAGATCGCGGCTAGCTCACCTGATGAAACAAATGTGGTAACAACCATCAACACAACTTTATTAATAAACAACGAGTTGATTACAAGAACGGCTTAGAGTCGACAAAACAAACCTGGCGGAAGACAAAGCGAGTAGACCACACGATTCGCCACGAGCAATCGTGCGGAGAAATGACCTAGTCATCCTAGTCCTCGAGCTCCTCGTAGACATCCTCTCCTACTTAGTTATTAGATTAAGCAGAGTGAGCACAACAACCATGCTCGCAAGTCACACCCGTCAAGTAACAGATTGTAATGCATGCAAGGATATCTCAAAGGAAGGCTTATAGAGTTGATTTGTATAAATCCATGTTTCTTTTCAAATACGTGTACTAAGTTCCAAAGCAGTTATACAATAACTAAAATTTATTTTCCAAATCTTAGTTTTATAGTCGGATAACATTCATCGACGAGTGGTGAAGGATACCCTCCTATCACAGGCTACCCGCCCAAAACCCATTTGGATAGACATCCAAAACCATTTCATAAAGTCTTTTGAAAACAAAACCAAAGTCTAAGTTGGAGCAGCTTTGTTAGCTTGTCCATAACCGTGGACACGACTATTCGAATAGTTTTATACTTTGCAGAGGTGTACAGCTTTACCCACACGACACGACTTCTCTAGTTTGTTTGGCATCATCGATACCCTTGCTTACTCTGGTAGGTAAGCGGTCTAGAAACACGTGACAAGGCCTTTATAGGCGTCATTCCATGTGGCCCCACGGCTAAGGTTTAGCCCCTTTGGACTAACCATCCGTCGGGTTCGGGCCCCTCTGCGCGGTGGGAATAAATAAAAGTAGGTCATCCGAGACACCCACTGGCCTGGATGGAGCGACCACGGTGAAAGCGTTGCAATTTAGTTAGCGAGTTACGCCCATGAGAACATGTGGTAATCGATAATGCATAGCAAAATACACTCGAAAGGCCGGTCATAAGCGGCTTGGCGACTTCCAACACGACGATGGGCCTCGATCATAGAAATGACTCGATCGTGCATGAACATGCACATCAAACAACCAATTCGTCCAAACATAAACCAATTTTCCTTTTTTCTTTGCTTTTCAAAAATATTTGCAAACTTCCACGACAACCCAATGTCATGGTTAAATCATTTAGACAACATTGGTCTTTCGCGATAAATTCCCCAAGTCAAGATCTTTGGGTCTAAGCTTTGACTAAGCATGATTTTTTTCAAAATACTCTAGTTTATACTACCGTATCAACTAGATTTTATCTAGGGTAACAAGGGGTAGTCGAATCAATAATCAAGTTTGGATGTACAAAGGAATTAGGAATAACTACAGGGTTAAAATAGGGATTTAAATTATTTGAACTTAAATAAACATGCAACAATAATTTGAAATAGAACTTAAATAATTTGAGATACTGAGATTCAATATGATCAAGGGTGTAACTTGTCTTGCTCGAAAGCTTGAGGATCTACTTCTTCGGAGCACTCGGGCTCTCCGAAGTCGTCGAAATCTACACGTGAGAACGAAGCAAATTCAAATAAAGACCAAATAAAATCCAAATGAACCTCAAAACAAACCAAACTAGAACCAACAGCAAGGCACTGAATTAGATGAATTAGGAACGGCTCTCGGGAGGAGGCTCGACTAGCTAGGAGGAGGTCCAACGGGTCGGGAGGAGGTCAGCGACTGTCGAGAGAGGTTCGATTAGTCGGAAGGAGGTCAAGCGAGAGGTGGTCGAGGAGGTCTGAGGAGGAGGTCTGAAGAGGTCAAGGAGGTCTGAGGAGGATCGACTACTCAGCGTGGTTGTCACGAAGAGTACAAAAGGATCTGACTATCGGCGTAGTCGTAAGAAGAATCGACTTCATAGCGTAGTCATAGAAACAAGGGAAGAGAACAAAGCATGGAGAAACTCTCCAAGGCCGAGAGAGGCGAAGGAGGAGAGGTTGGTGGGCGTGATCGAGGGGCAGCTGAGCGCTCCGGTGAATCCTTCGGCGGCGAGGTGGTTGAAGACGGCGTAGGCTCAATGGGTGATTGGCGATGGGAGGCGGCAGCGAGCTCTAGTAGGCGGTGGCGAAACTTCAAGCACAGTGGAACCGGACGAGAGTAAGAGAGTTGGGTGCGGAAAAAGGTGATGAAAGAGGGTCGTTCAGGCTTTTTATAGCCAGGGGAGATGGGGAGAGTCACTGAAAGACTCAAAGGCCCACACTATCAAGGGTAGTTGAGCGACATGACAGAGCATGGCTGGCAGGTGAAGGACGAGATGGGGGCAGGTTGGGAGGAGACAAGAGGAGAAAACAGGTACTGCAGAAGCGACAACATTTAATGCAACACAATGATATTTAATCTTGCTTGAGACCTTTGTGTCGGCGATGTGTGACAGGAGGAAAAAAGAAGGTGGCGAGGGTGACAAGTGGGGCTAGACAAAACTCGGGAGGGTGGTCCAACCAAAGGGGAGGTCGTGACCAAAGAGGTGGTTGTGACCGGTCTCCAGGACCACCCAGAGGTCTTTCAAGACCACCCGAAGGTCTCTAGGACCACTCGGGAGGTCTCCTAAGACACCCGGGAGGTCTCTTAGGACCACCCGGAGGTCTTGAACTGAGAGGGAGATCCAAACAAGAAGGGGGTCTAAAGAAGAAAGAGCTAGGCCGAGGAGAACACAGAGCGAACAAAGAAAGGAGATTAACACCAGAGAACTCAAACAAACTCAGAATAAACCAAACTTTTGGATTAGTTGAAGTTTGATTTAGTCATTTAAATCACTTTTAATTCCAAACTCTCAAGTTAAGTTTTAGAACTTCAACAAAACTAAATTATTCTTTTTATTTTGAAAATTTTCAAAAAGACCTAAAAATTGGGATGTTACACTAGTCTATTGATATGTGTCCTTATATGTTTTCGACTAGGAAACGTTTAAGAATAATCATCGCAGAAATATAGAGTTTCACAATCAAGTCACATACTTGATAATAAATATTAACGATATTATTCTAGAAATAAGATAACATATTATCCAATAAATTATGAACATTCTCACATGCGCTGCGTTTGCCATCCAGTAAATGCAGCTTCATCGTAACAAGCAGAAAGTCTGGAACTAAATGCAGTTACTTCTCACGGCTGCAACGCTGTTCCATCAGATCGTCGATCACACGGCGCAGATCGCGGTACGACGAGCCACCTTCCGCCACGGCCGCTTGAGCCTTCACGGCGAGCTCCTGTGCCCGGTACCTCGCCACCTCTCCTGGCCCTCCGGGCTCCATGAACCGCTCCACGGCCCGTGCCACCGCCTCCGCCGGCACCAACTCCTTCTCCTCGTTCCGCGTGCTCCGCACCCGGCGCCCTCCGGCCACACCGCTCCCCGATCCCCAGCACCTCCGTCAGCAACCTCTCCTCGATGAACTGGTCGAACACAAGCGGCCATGTCAGCATCGGCACGCCGGCCGCCGCGCCCTCCAGCAATGAGCTCGACCCACAATGTGTCAGGAACGCGCCGACGGCCGAGTGGGCCAGTATCGCGGTCTGCGGGGCCCATCCTCTGACGAGCAACCCCATGTCCCCGACGCGTTCCTCCCACCCGACCGGTGGCGCCCACTCGTCGGCCCTCACCACCCACAAGAACGGCTTCCCGGAGGCCTCGAGCCCAAGAGCCAGCTCACAAAGCTGAGCCTCCGAGATGTCAGCGTAGGTGCCGAAGCATACGTACACCACCGACCGGCTTGGCTTGGAGCCAAGCCACTTGATGCACGGGGAGTCGCCGGCGCCGGCGCTGGCCGGTGGCAACGGCAGCGAGAGGGGGCCGACGAAGTAGGCGCGCTTCACGTAGCCGTTGCGCGCGTACATCTCGCAGTACGGCTGCTCCATGTCCAAGAAAGTGTTCACGACGTGGCCGAAGCTGTCGCGTTGCGCCGACATGGCCAAGCTTCCATCGTCGGCTGCAGAGTGGTCATTCTTCTGGCGTTGGCTCCTCAGGAACTCTGGAAGCTCTGTCATCGGGATCCGTATCTCTGGTTCCGGAAATTGAGGAACGGTCACCACATCCACATGGGTGTCGTTGCTGAGGACGCCGGCGAGGTGGCGCATGGAGAGCACCGAGAAGACGCCGATGACGTGGAACGTGATACATGGCACGCCAAGGTCCGCGGCGACGCTGGTGTTCCAGTGAAAGTGCACGTCGCAGACGACGGCGTCCGGGTAGCGCTCCCTGATGAGCGCTTCCTGCGCCGGTCGCGTCAGCGCCCCGTCGAGTGCTGCTTCTTCGATGCGCCAAGCGTCGGCGGGAGCCGCCGCGGAGAGGTTCTCAACCCCCGGCGGGAGGCCGTCCACGTCCGGGAACGGGTAGGTGGCTATCTTGACCGCGCCGCTCGCCTCGGAGCCGTGCCGATCGAGGGCCGATCGAACGACGGAGACATTTGCGGGGGTGACGGCGACGGTGGGCTCGACGGCGCCCGGCCTGGCCGTGGCGAGGCGGACGGCGAAGTCGGCGGAGGGGCCGATGTGGCTGGTTGCGAAGAAGGGGAAGAGCAAGACGCGAAGCTTCTCGCTGTGCTTATCCGCGGTGGAAGCCATGAACTCAAAGGTGTGTGGTAGCTAGCTCTCAACCGTGCGTTGCCCGATCCAAATTTAAGGAGGTGAAAGGAAGCAGGCCATGCATGCGAGAGACAGGCTGTTAGATATTTTGAGGGTATTTTGGTAATTTCTCAATTAGAGAAAAGAAAAAAAATTAAAAAAAAGAAAAAAGAGGTGGGTCCTACCTGTCGATGGGAGAAAGAAAGAGATAAGACGCTGGAGACTTTGTCTCTGGCCCAAATCCCGTGTGGCACTGGTTGAGCTTGGGCGTGGCAGCGATTTCGAAGGGGAACAGCGCGGGAGGGCTGGCGGCCTGTGCGCCTCGACACCGGCCGTTGGCTGCTACCGCGTAGGGCTTTTCCTCCTCTCTCCTTAAGTCACATTAGTTCTTCTTCTTGATTACCTAAAAAATCAGTGAATTCCCTCCCCGATCTGGTGATTCTTCTTTCCTTCGATTTGTGTTCGGTTTTGGGTCTTTGGAGCTTCTGCGCTGTCGTGCTTGTCTCGGTGCCATCGGTAGTGAGGCCAGAACCTTTCTTCTTGCGCATCCCGTCGACTCCCTCTTGCGCCCTCTTCGTCTGTTGGGGGTTCTGTGAGGGATTTTGGTGTTGCACCGGTGAAGGTTTTTTCGGTGTGTGCTCTCTGGCTTGATCCTGCAAAGAGGGAAGAGCTTCGGTTCATTCGGTTTATTGTGACTGGTGCTCCTTGGTGCTTTCGGCCGAAGCATCTGGTGGTGGTTCTTGTGCGGCATATCTCCCTGTACCTCAACTTTGCAGTTTTGGTGTGTCTCGGATTGCGGAGATCGGCATTGTATCTCCGTCAACCTTGTCTGGTATTCGCGGCACAACGAGGCAATTGGTTTTCTGATACAACGCCCTTTGGCGTGCCTTGTCTAGTTCTTCTCGTTGGCTTTGAGTGCCTTCGACTCCGTGAGTATTGCAGCATTCCATTTTTCGTATCACTTTGCTTATGTGTTGTGCTAGTGGATATTTCAATATGTGATTGCCTTGTTTGTGACTAGCACCGGGAGATATTGAAAAGTGGTGTTTGTGGGCTCGGTTAACTGCTCGATGATGAATTGATGTCAATTCAGTCTGTTATATGTTATTCCTTTTCGGTCACTGATCTACATTTCTGTTGGTATTATATTGATGAATAGAATCTGTTGTTGTTGTCTAGCAAAGTTAAAGTTGATTGATTTGCTTGAACCTATCTGATTAGAATAACAAGTTTTATTTTGAGCTCAAGACCTAATATATAATTGTTATATTCAATTTGTTATTACATTTTGGCATAAGTGTTGTGAAGGTTAAGATTATATCTTGAGCAACTTGGCATCTGAGAGCAATAAACTGATGATTAAGTCTGAGCATTATGCTGATTTTAATTGTCCAGATGTTCTATGTTTTGATCATATCATCATGTTTAAATGGCATGGAAGATTTACATGTTTCTATATTAATTTTATCATTCAAATACCGCTGAAAATATATTTTAATTATAGTTAATACTGCTGAAATTAATTCTAAATATTTGCTAAAACAACTAATTTTACGAAGCAGGCAAGACGACGAGTGATCATAACTACACAACACACTATGAAACAGGACAAATGTGACGCTCGTTCGTTCGATCGATCTGGATCTGGTCCTCAGTACTTCCGAGATGAGATGCTCTTGTCTATGGAACCTCACATGCATTCGGACTTCCGTTGCGAAGTTTGAATACAGTGGCGCGACTCATTCGGGTACGTTGCACAGAGCAGAGATGCGGTTGTCGACCTCTCCGGAAGGCTCGGACCAACCCAAAAGTCTGCAAAAGTGTGTAACGCCGAAACATATTCAGAACATAATGAACTGCATTTTTTTTCTTTTGGTTTGGGTTTGGAATTTTGGATCCGTTCTGCCTATAAGAAGGCTCGGACCAGCCCAGAGAATTTTGGAACATATTCAGAACATACACGTGCCACGTTAATTTGCACATACAGGATAGAATAAGCATGCAGCGGTAGAAATAAATCCCACGAGATCTTCCCGCCGTTATCCGTTTGGGCCTATTTCAAATCATGACACGTGGCTATGCAACGATATAGTTGATTTATTATAGTATATATCATAAGATTGATGAGATCTAATAAGAAAAAAAAATATGCTTTTATGACAGCTCTTTTCGAGGCAAAACTATACATACCATTTTAATGTGATCAATCTAAATATTGAAAAATATATTGATAGCCAAAATTTAGAAAGTTTGACTGCACGTACTACAAAACAACATTCTTTTGTGATTGAAGGGAGCATACATAAGACAACCAGGTAGGGGCATGTGGTATACGTGGTGTGGGCTGGTGACACGAAGAGAAATTGCTGCTGTTGAGTTGATTTGAGTAGTACTCTCTCTGGTCATAAAAAGAAGTCATTTTGGATATTGACATAGTCCCCAAAATATAGTTTGACCACTCATTTCTACTATAACTAGTAGGGTGGTCCGCGTATTTGTATGGCTAGATTTGTTACGAAGTTTGTATAAATGTTTGAGAATATATTTACATAACTTGTAGGCTATTTAAACTTTTAAGATATCCTAAACATTGAAAATGGTAACAAAAGCTTGAAGAAAATTACAACATGAGGAACTTAATTAATTGAAATATGTGCTTTGATGGAAGAAAATCATTGAGCATAATAAGTTGTTGGGGTTTCTTAGAAACTAACTACTCTCCATCATACATAGCTCATGTAGTTGCATGCTCCTATTCTTACTCTGTTAGTTAATTCTTCCAAATTGTATCCACGCACATGTACCATAATTTAATATGAAGCAATACATTGATTATGTTTGTAGCGAATTATCTTATTAGTTTACATACGCATACACCGATGCACCATGGGCATACATCGATGCACCATGGGCGACCTACCTTGAATTTATCTTTCCTCACACGTCGGCTGCACCACCAAACTGCGTGGCTTCAATCTCTTCTCGTCGTCACAACTTTTTTGCTTCAACCTCCATCAGTAATCCCAAATCTTGATCGACCCCTCTCAGTTGTTGCCCCTTCTAATGTAATATTTTACCACATAGTTATCTTCTACTTCTCCCCAATTATTGTTTAATGCTAACTATTACGATATCAACACGCATACACATGCAACTGTCGTTGATCCCAGCTGGGGACATGTGTCACGCTCTCTCGGGTGACCCCGAGCATATTCCCTATGGCCGCGCCATCTCTACTATAAGTTTTTTGCTCCCCTGCCTCTGTACGTCCGCGTTTCTATTCGTATGGATCCATGCATATACATACGCATGCATGATGGTATACGTGTTTGACATCCTCTTCCCTCGTGTCGGTCACTCCCCTTCTTCGACGTTGTGGCTTTCTCACTAACCGCGGTGACCTCCTATCTTCACTAATGTTGGCATGTCTACTTTAGTCGTTGTCTAACGACATGGATAATCTTTTCGCCATTGTCGCCATCGACATGTCCCTTACCAGTGATGGCACACTCCTAGCAACCCTATGGCCCCATATCGACCATAGCTCGTCTTCAATGCAAAGCCATCTCCTCTCTGCCAGGGCTTCCCCACCATCGAGCTTCTTTATCACTACCTTCTTTAGTAACGCCGATGCTTACCACTTGTCATCACAACCCTTGACTCCTTCAACACTGTACTTTCTCTTCAATGGCTCCGGCAATCAGCAAGACATTGTCGACCCCTCCGCCGTCACCACCTCAACTCTTGGCTTCCCTGTGGATCAATGTTTTCTTGCTGAATAGATCGTTGCCATTGAACTCTTTTGTGGTCTCCTCCGATACTATTCATTCTAACATCGTTGTAACTTGTATTTTTAATCAAAATTTCAATTATATTTTATTTTTATTCCATAGGAAGCAACAATAGAAACACGTGATCTCGAGAGCAAATATGGTGGCTTCTTTTGTGTCACCACCGACACCAATCATGCCAACCTCATTATAATTTTTATTTTTATTCAACATTTTAGTTATTTTTTATTGGAGTTCGTATATAAATCAAATTTCTAAATTTATTTAATTTATTCTGAATTTTAATTATTTAGGGATTTTACTTCGGAATTTGTGGGGACCCCGGGTTATTTCATATGACTAAATCCTCCGGATCATATGAAATGAACTATGAGTCTCCAGGATCTGAAATTCAATTTAATTCAAGTTAAGTAGAGGACTTGACTCATTGTAGTAATCAATCCACATATTGCTCGAATGCATATGTATCAAATCGATTCTCAACAACCCAAGTCAACACTTAAATGAACCAAAGAGCATTTTAGAAATTCGGATATGTGTCTTGTGTTAGCTCCCAAGATCAATGGCTAACACGCACATATCCTTTAACAACATTGTACACAGTCATATACTAGGCATACACATATATTACAAGACATCCATACTAGGACTTATGTCCATAGTTACATAAATGGCCGACCGGCCAAATTTAAACATCAACATAAAGTACATAGCGGAAGAACAAGTATTATGACCAAAAATTCCAGCCAATTGTGCCCAAAACCCAAAGGCAACTAAGTGGAGGTAGAAGCAACATTATTCGTTAGCGTCACCATATTCGGCGCTAACGAATTGATCGATAGCGTATTATTCCTCACCTAAAACAAGTGGTCAATCCGATTGAGTACAAAGGGTACTCGCAAGTCTTACACAAAAATAAAATAAAGTATATGTGCTAGAGCTGTTCAAAGGATATGAGAGTATATATGTTAATGGCTGTCCAAAGGATGGTTGTAGTGGCATAAGTTTTGCATAAAAGCAATAAGTTTCTTTCCTACATATTCTAGTTTGCAAAGGCTATTTAGTAACCAAAATTTGGACCAAAGAATTTAAGTGGCATTGATATAGACATAGATCAAACAATACCAAAGTGACAGCCCACTTTGATAAACTAAAATGCATGACAAACCGGTCATGCCGATACCAAGTTGTAACCATGTCAAGTTTTAATTAAGAGTCCAACGATGATGTCATTCAAAACCAAGTGTTCGTCTATATCCGTGGACACGGCTATTCGAATAGATTACAAACCATGCAGGGGTGTACAACTTTACCCACACGACTCGATTAGCCCGTAAGCCTCCGGATAATGACACACTTCCTAAGGTATGTCGGCCGGGTAGATCGAGATTCGATACCTTTTAGCAAGAAAACCGTATTGAGTTGAATCACCCTTGCGAGATGAAATCCCACTTAGTACAAGCTACTGATAGAACTTGCTAAGCGGGGGCATGCAAGTTGTGTTGTGAATGCTGATCCAATAAATAGAAATAAAAATAGTTCTCCCTTGCACATTATAGATTGCAATCGGATCCCTACGAACACATGATCGCACACATGATGCCCTCACACCACCTGTGACTCAACCCCAATAAAATCCTCCCCTTACTTGACCAAACCAGCCCCAATCTAGCGTGTGGTAGTACCAGTGTTACTTGGAATTGACAGCCCAAAGTTCGGTCCTTAGCGATCCGGACAAATCTTTCCCACTAAACCCGATTCTCGTGTACGAAGGCACCCACACTACTAGTCACTTGTCCAGATCTAAACCATTTTTAATATACATATTTCAGACTCAAAAATCTGATTCAAGGATTTGAACAAAAAGCATAATAGTAAAATGTTAGGTGTTTCCCGATTGTGAGATAACCCGTCAACCAAAACTATTGTCTTGTCTAGACTTGCATGACTAAGCATTCATATAAAAGATAGATATCATCACAAAACTACTAACTTAAGCATAGATGTATGAATTTATCAAGGATAACTTGCAAGAGTCGAGGACATAGCTAGCTAGACTTACAAATTATTAATATAACCAAAATAGCATGCAAGCAAGTATAAGCGCAATTTAAAATACTAGATTATCAAAATGTGGGATCAATATGATGCAAGAGGATGCTTGCCTTGCTGATATTCCACTTGTTCACTCTCGGATGTGTAGTTGTTAATTTACGACACTTCGGGATCTAGAGTAACCGATAACAAATAAACACCGAGAAAAAACTCAAAAATTAAATTTGCTCAAACATGCATGAAATTTACACAGTAGTGAGATCATGATTTTATATGAATTCAGGTGAAAAGTTTAGTTCACTTGAAGTTCATATGAATTTTCTATGAATTTTACAAGGTTAAAGATATAAGTGTACAATTAATTCAAATATCAAAATTTTATATAACAGAGACATGTCTCAAACTTATTCCCAGTTAAAGTAAAGTAAAAATGAAAACTAAAAAAAATTATTTCACTCAATTTGGAGTTAAAATGAATTTTTTATGAATTTTTGAAGTTTAAATCATTTTCAGCGCAAAAGTAATTCATTTCAGAATTTCTAAATGGATTGATACTTTTTATACTCAACTGAAACTAGCCCCAGTTGCTTACATGTGGGGTCCAATGCATAGTGGTTTTCGTTTTCAAATAAAACCCAGGAAAACCCTACTGACATGTGGGGTTCACCTATCATACGCTCGGTTCACAACATAGTGCACGAACCAAAAGTCCATGAGTTTGGTCCAGTGGCTCATTACTCAGTGCACTGTGCACTTAAGGCCTTGGGCTCGCATGTTAGCGACACAATGTGAAACTAGGTTTAATTATCTCCCTCAATTTCTGTTCTTGGTCCCACCCGTCAGCGAAACATTACGCATTAACTTAAGATCGATTAATTGCTTAGCCGACATTAATCATTGGTTTAATCCTTAAACGACTGAGATTTGCTTAATGAGTGGGCTACAGTTCCGATCAGAACAGAGGAGCTTCTCAACGCGATTTTTCCCGGCTAATCGTCGATGTTGTGGTCCATGGCCGTGCGAACCAAGGGCAGAAATGGATTCCTCTTAGCTCACTGAACCTAGGGATGGCCGAAGCATGACCGGCGGTGAACCCTAGCGGCAGTGCGATGGAGAGATGTGTCGGCAAGCTAACAGCCAAAGTGCATGCGATGACTCGACAACGCATTGAAAAAACTAAAGTACCCAAAAGCATCTACGAAACATAAGGAACCTACCGGAGTTAAGAAAAGGTCCGAAGAGGCTCGGTGTTGCTTTGTCGACGTTGACCATACGGTGAGGATGAGAGCTCCACGTGGAGAGAAGAATCAGGTGAAAGGGAATGAAAAAGGATGGTCAGGATAGCTTAAGTATAGCTCACAGATGCTTTGAGAGAGATCAATCGAACAGAGGCTTTCTAGACCGGAGATGAGAACAAAAGAGCCGAAGTTGGCCGGAAATAGAGAAATTACAAATTCCCAATGATCCTATGAACCATTAAGTAAATTGATTGAGGGGTTTTGCTTCTAATATCAAAGGACATAAGATGACGTACTTAAGCAAGGATAGAACTCACCGGACAAGAAGATGATGCGGGGGCGGCACTTAGAGCGCGCTCTAGAGAAGCAAAAGACAAGCTCGTGGTCCTGATGCTTCACTACAACGCACTGCTTCAAATTAGCAGGACAAGAATGATATGCAAAGAGAAAGATAAAGACACAAGAGTGAGAGGATAACCCTCAGTGTACAAGGAGAATGGTCGAGCTCATCTACTCGGCCGAGAGGATGGTGATGATGTTTTGATGGACTTCCACGATAGAAAACGGCACGGAGTTACTTCGTGGAGTCTCTGGAATGATTGGCGAAGGCGGTGGTGAAATGACGTGTCCTTGCATGCACGGAGATGCACAGGAGACCGCTAGTGCTTGGGCGTGTTGGAGCTTGCGAAGGCGCTAGCGAGGCGGTGAGGACGAAGGGACTGACCGGTGGGGCCAACTCGTCAGGGACAAGGCGAAGCAACGAGTCGGAGGGTGGTTCGGTCGGAAGTTCAAGCAGGTTTGGTCCAATCAAGTCGATTGGGTTCGGTTCAAGTCTAACAGTTGACTGAGTTTGAATTACAATTTCTTTACTTTGAGTGAGTTGATTAAAATAGAAATAATTTTAGAAAATTCTGAAATTTTTTAGGGAGGTTACTGGGATGATATAGAACCCATAAATTTTCTAAACACACTGTTCAAGATTTAATTGCTTAATTTAAAATCCCTAACTGTAGATGTTAAAGAGTTGACCATAGATTTTCTCAAGGTCAAGTTGAACTCTAAAAATCTGAGAAGAAACATATTAATTCATGATAATTATTCTAGTATTTGAATAAATTGCTTTCCAGAGATCTTCATCAGCATTTATCACTATTTTATTTTGTAGCTAGGGTTTAAGTTCTATGTTTCATTTCGATTTGAAACTTTACAAATGCAATATTTGTGCATATGCTCCAAAAATAACATGTATGCTCATGAGATTCATCTAATTTCCAATTATTGAAAATGGGGATGTGACAAAATTCATATGGAAAACAAGTTGCAAATTTTATTTTATTTTTAATTGAGAATTTTAGTTCTTTTTCTTGGAATTCATATCCAGAATCAAATTGCTAATGTTTCTTTATTTTTATTCCAAAATACGAGTTATTTATGGATTTTACTTTGGAATTCGTATTGAAATCAAATTGCTAGTTTTGTTTTATTTTTATTCCTAATTTTAGTTATTTTTTATCAGATTTTGTATACAAATCTAATTGCCAATTATTGTTTTATTACGAATTATAATTATTGAATTAGAATTGAAATCAAATTACTTTTTTTATTTTATTTTGAGCTTCAAATTTTTTGTTGGATTTTGTATACAAATCTAATTTCCAATTTTAAATTTTATTTTGAATTATAATTATTTATGGATTTTACTTTGGAATTCATCTGGAAATAAAATTGCTTATTTTATTTTATTTTCCTTAAATTTCGGGTTTTATTGTACTTGACAAGGAATCTTTTAATTAGGAATTGGATGTAAATGAAATTGCTGATGTTTAATTCTAAATTTCAGTTTTATTGTACTTGACATAGACTCTTTCTTTTAATCTAAACTGTTATAATCTAGACCCATACGATCGGTGATTGTAGATCTTTCAGTTCTTCCACCGATTAACATGAGATTTTCTAGCACTTGAGTGCGAATGTTGTGGCTTCTTTTGACTATGCTTTAATAAGATAATAGATATATTTATAAAATGTAATAAAACTATAATATTATGAAAGTATTTTTTGAGACAAATATACATGTATCATTTTATGTGTCCAATCTAAATATTCAAAAGATCGATAATGATAACTAATGTTTGTGGTGCTTGATTGCACGTAACCAAAAATGAAGTCCTTTGGTGACTAGAGAAGTATCTTTTTTCTTTTGTGATTTGTTGTACCAAGCGTATATACTATATGAGGAAGCTGGTAGATATCGAGTTTTTGGCTTATTTGGCACCGTTTCGTGTCGAAATTGCAAAAATGTCAGACCCAGGAGAAACACCCCCAAATCCTCTGTGTATTATGAACTAGTCCCATGATCAGTAGCTAGTTCACACAGTAAAAAAATATGATAATATCCATAATTCACACAATTTTATTAATAAATATCAGAGTTGATTACAAAAGAGGCTTACAAGCCAACAATAAACAAACACAACGAAAGACGATGAAGAAGTAGTAGAGCCCAACTAATCTACCATAGGCAATCGACTTGGGTAGTAGCCTAGTCGTCACGATCCACACCAGTAGCGAAGTCCTTCTCATCTGAAATTTATTTGCATTAAGCAAGGGTGAGCACAAACAACTGTACTCCATAAGTTACACCCAATAACAGATTATAATACATGCATAGATATTATCAAAGGAAGGCTTATAGAGTTATTTGTGCAAAAGCAATATTTGACATTTTAAATACAATGCTAAGTTAAAAAGTTGTTATACTATATCTAAAATCAAATTTCATTTTTAATCATCAATTCTTGAGTGTAGGACAAACCTCCATACACAAAATAGTGAACGGCTAACCCCCTTATACCAGGCTTTCTGCCTAAATTTTTCACATGGAATAAACATCCATGAAATCATTTTTGTCAAACCATTTTTAAAACAAAATCATAGTCTAATCCGCTAAAGGCTTTGCTTAGTATGTTTATGACCGTGGATACGGCTATTCAAATAAACTGACACTGTGCAGAGGTTGTACAACTTTACCCATAAAATACAATCAACTTTTAATGTCCGTCTGACACACTTCCGAAGGTGTGCGACTAAGTGATTATCACAAGGCCTTTACAATGCGCCATCCCAAAGTAGTTATGCCCGCTAAGGTTTTGCTACCGTAGGCTTCACACCAAACGATAACTCCCTCTTGCGCCATGTGAGTATTAACAATAAGTCTTCACAACACCCATACAACCGAATGGTACAACCATATTGAAATATTGCAAATTAGTTAGCAGTGCATTCGATACAGGACTTGTGGTATACGGAAGGGCTTTACAATTCGCAGCTCGCAGACCGGTCCTTAATTGACTGGGCAACTTCCAAAATAATTCTTGGGCCTCAACCATTCACTGCATTAAGCTCGTGCATAAACCTGCACCCACCAACTATCCGTTTCACCTAAGTCCAAACCAGTTTTTGATTTTATTTCATTTTCCAAAATCATTTGCAAACTTCCATGGCACACCAATGCTATGGATACAATTTAAACCACATTTGATTTTTGACTGAAAAATCTCAAATCAAATATTTTTGGTCTAAGCGTTGACTAAGCATAATTTTTCAACATGTTCTAGTTCATACTAGTGTACCAACAAGATTTTTACTAAGGTATCAAAGAATGGATAATTCAATAACAAGATTAGCTATACAATGGAATTGGGAATAACTATAAAGCTTAAAACATGAATTTAAATTACTTGAATATAAATATGCATGTAGTAATAATTTAAAATAGAATTTAAATAATTTAAAATAATAGAATCAAATATGATCAAAGGATGTAACTCGCCTTGCTCAATTATTTGTTGTTCTTAAACGGCGTCGAAATCCAGTTCTCCGAAGTCGTCGAAATCTATACGCGAAAACGAGCCAATATTCAAATAAAATCCAAATAAAATCTAAAAATTATAAAATAAATACTGCAAGGAAGATATCGAAGTTATATGAATTTAGGAATAAGAATCGACAGATTTGGAGTTCGTATGAGGGAGAATGAACGTTCGAAAGTTCGGATATCGCATGAAATGATGAAATTCTGAAATTCACTATTCTAGTATTCATGTCTCCGTTTGATTGGTCTTTACTATTTATGGAATTACATCCATTGACCAGAGAGAAGAATGCATACAAATGACATGTGGGATCACTTGCTTTGCTAGAGAATGAACAGAGAAGCAAAGGAAGGAATGGAAAGGTCAATGACCCATGGGACCTCATGGTCATAGACTCAATAGAAAGCTTCACAGAGGACTTCACAAAATAAAAAAAAAACAGAGCACGCTCAGGCACTTTGGCCATGGCGGTGGCGCCGGCAAGGCAAGCGCAGGGACAACCGGTGAACTAGCAAAATGGGACCCCGGCGAGGTACTCTACCGATGGTGGTGGTGGTTTGGCCGGCGAGTAACGGTAGCGGCGGCTGCGACATCCGGGGTGGCGGTGCGCATGATCGAACAGCAGCGTCAGTATTCCAGAGATGTGGGGGATGAACGGAGGTGAGCACGGGCATGGCCTCGACCCAAGGAGTGCATAGGTGCGGTCAGTTTGGCAGGATACAATCCAAGGCGACGCCTCCATGGTGACCGGCGGGTTGACATCGGCGTTCCGGGAAAACGAAGAGGAGGTAGCGGGTGGGGTTTCAAGCAAAATGAAGAGGGGAACACGGGGAACTCAATGCTCGCCTCGGTGGTGGAGTGGCGTGCACGGGTGGCCGACGACGAGGAGAGAACCGATGGCGCGTTGTGGGCTCACGGTGGCAGCGATGCTCCGGCGACAAGAGGGTGAGCATGGTGTAGAACGTTGCGAGGCAAAGCTGGGGATGCGGTCGATGGTGGCGGGGCTCCAGTGTAGGTGGCGCAATCATTGTCGGAGAGAGCTTTGGCCGGCAAGACAAAAACGTTGATTGCAGAGAGGAGAAAGAGAGGGAGGACTTGAGATTTCGTGGGAGGGATGAGGATGAGAAGGGGCACCTAGGGCTGTCCTTTATAGAGGCTGGGGAGGTCTGAGGACGAAGATCAAGGCGACATGTCTTTCGGGCGGCATGGGCATTCTCGTTGATTCCGTGCGCGAGAATGAAGGGAGAGGCCGGGAATGGAGGTGGAGTGATGAGGGGGATTAAATGCAAATATGCAATTGATTTCAAGAGAAATGGTGGAGGAAATCTTGGGTTTTAATGAGCCCCATTTGGTGTTAATGGCGTCGGCCTAAATTGTTTCGATTACGGACGGAAGTGCGTACCGGGAAGAAGAAAGGAAAAGGAGGAGAGAGAAAGAAAGAAAGAAAAGGAAAAAAAAGGAAAAGGAAAAGGGGAGGGGGTGGAAATGAAAAGGAGAAAAAGGAAAGAAAAATTTTGGCTAAGAATTGGAATAAAATTATCAGAATTTTATTTCAGAGAAAATTCAAATATAAATTTGAATTTTGAAATTCGACCGAGATTTGAATTTGAGATGAATTCAAAACAAAAAATTGAATCCAGAATTGACCACAAAGGTATTTGATTTTGGAATAAGGATTTGAATTGAGACTATGAATTTGGCTTTTGATTTGGTGTTGATTTGAGATTCGAATTTTGATTTTCGAATTTGAGATAAAGCAATAAATCAAATAGACTTTTAGAAAATAGCAAATAAATTCCAAAAATTCTAAAACAAATCACATAAATTCCTTGAATTATTTTGGACTTAATAAAAATAATTTAAACTTAAAATTAGCTTTTATTTTTGTACAGTAATTATTTTTATTTTTACGAAAATGGGAAAAACCTTTTTAAATACCGTAAAATTCAAGAAATTAATTAAGATTTTCTTTTTCACTTTAAATCCAAGAAAATCCCAAAAAATCAATAATTTTTTTACTTTAAAAACTAAGAAATCAAATAATTGATTTTATTTTATTTATATTATTATCTTTAATCGAGAAAACTCTCGTAAATTACAAAAATCAAGAAAATTCTTTGTGACGAGGAAAATCCAATAAAATAATATCTTTATTAATTTTATTTTTAAGTATGAACTTTGGGATGTTACAAAAATAGCCCTCTTCCGACAAAAATGCAAAAATAGCATCATGCAAGACTGACGACATGTATGCGCTGTCGCGCCTTCCGTCATCAAAGATCGGCCTGTTGTGCCATGGTCGCCCTGCAACATATGAGCACAGTGCACGATACTATTTGATACTATTTACAACAATGTTTACTATATTATTTAACACTATTTTGACAATGTTTCTAAAACTATAGACGTCACATTTCAGTGTCATATCCATGTTAGAGTACTCTGGTGCCATGTACCCAATTTCATGAGTGTAAAATTTACATATTAATAATTTGATTGCACTCAGATATAAAAAGTTTAGTTTTTTGTGAAGGAAAGATATAACAATTATAATCACGTCATATATGTGGTTTTGGTGTAAGGAACGATCTAACTCCATATGACGCCGCCCTTGGCGATTCCTTGAGTTATGTCCAACCTCTTCCTCCAATCCAGCTTACTACGGAAACAAGGGTCTGTCAACTCCAGAAATGAGCAGATGAAGCCTTGTAGAGGTAGCAATACAATACATTTTTATGCATAGCAGACTGGCCTAGCTTGTTCCTCGTGTTGGCCACCCTTCAAAAGGCGCATTGGTGTGGTGCCAAAGGGGGAAACACAGAGAATATGTGCAACAATCTGTTGCCGTTGGATGGTGTGGTAGTGGTACAGTAGTCCCCTTTGAAGAGTCTTTGGCTAAAATGACACTGTTTTGTAATAAAATAACAAAAATAGCCTCTCTCCCATACGAATAAATTGGCAAAAATAGTAGGACCTGCACTAGTGGAGTTCGACATCCACACGGTCTGACCACAAAAACAGCTAGAAACAGCGTCAAATAGTATTGCAAATAGTGTCAAATACTGTTATGTATTGTGCAAGTTGCAAGGCAGCCACGGTGCGGCAAGGGCCTTGCAAGACGGCCACAACGCGACAGGGACGTGCAGGGCGGTGGGCGTGCGGTAGGTCGGTGTTGTGCGACAAAGTCGTGGCAGGGCACGTCCATGATGCTATTTTTACACTTTTGCTAGAGAGAGTTGTTTTTTCAATTTGACGTGAGAATGTGCCAAATAAACTAAAAATTCGGTTGATATCATGGAAGATTCAAGAGGTCTACGGAACGGGATGGCTGACGGCGGTCTAGTCCTGCAGAGATCGAGGCCCACAGCATGGGGACCTCGCTCGTCCAGAAGACTAAACTAATCTGCACGTTTCCCTCGCAGCAATTAAACAACAACAACTAATCGGCACGTAAGACTAGTCGTTCTGATTTCTGAATTCCTACGGAACGGGATGGCTGACGGCGGTCTAGTCTTGCAGAGATTGAGGTCGCATGGGGACTTCGCTCGTCCAGAAGACTAAACTAATCTGCACGTTTCCCTCGCAGCAATTAAACAACACCAGATGCATAGGTAGGGGTAAGGGTGGAGATGGATGGGTTAGGAGCGAACCTATCCTAACCCAAACCGTCCGAGTGACATTCTTAGGATCATAGAGCGATCTGTTTAAGGCCTAGTGTATCCGTTGGTTTACGAGGGTCGGCCCTTTTGAACATTGATCTCTACATAGGCCCTTTTGTTGAACATTGATCGCTCCACAGAAAAAAAGAACTAAATATTGGGGACAAATCATGGCTCAACAGAGGAAACTATTACAGAAATAGATCATATTACAACCCACAACCATTACTTATTCTATCATGCAAAATTAGACTAGCTAAAGCAAAATCTCGTGAGCTCCATTTAGCAGGAGGGGATGACAAAATTAGACTCTACATAGTAGCTTCGACTGAGACATCCAGAAACGCCTTCCCACGGACATGCTTAGCAAGGGGAGCTTAGACACCTAGCAGCTACATAAGAGCCAAAAGAAGAAACAATATCAGATTATGTGCTACTTACTGACATGTATATCAATCAACAGGCAAGTAAAATGGAGTCATACCAAAAATCAACATAGAAAGATAATTCAAGTTCAGTTTTCTTTTATGTTAAGCACAGAACAATAAAACAGAAACAACAAGAAAATTAATGGAGCAAGGTTGGCATGATCCTTTATGTGATGAGCTCCAGGTTTAGCTCAGCACCATGAACCCTTATTTAAGGCAAGCTAGCTAGCTGGAAGGAAAACAAAAATATAACAGGCACAAGAATTACCTTGCCGATTGCCATTGGAGTCTGAACTAAGAGCTCTGCGTACAGAGAATTGGTTTCTGCAAAGTCATTTCAGACTGCGAACCACAAGTTGGGCCACTACTAGATGTTGCAGTCTTACGAAATCATCCATAGAATCCAAACACTAAGTACTTCTATTAGCTCCTATCAATGAACACACAAGCATAGAGTGCTTCTGTTTCATAGAAAGTTGTAAACCTGAAATTTCGTCAAAGCATCTGTCAGGAAAGGCCACTGTTGAGTAGCATCTGCTGTAGCAGATTTTGTTGGGGCTAAACAATGCAATTACCATAAGTTCAGCACCTCTACTTGTAGTGAACCAATGAGGATAGCTTCAACCAATAAATAAGCAGCGGAATTAACAACAAGAACATGCACAAAGTGACACAGCGATTTACGTGGAAAACCTCCTCGATGTGAAGAGTAAAAACCATGAGGCTTGCACAGCCCACTCCCAAATCTTCCACTATAATCAACAATGGGTACAAGGAGTCTTCTCTAGAACATCTAGAGGTACATCACAGAAGCAACAACATCATCAAGATATAATCTTGGTATCATCATCAACAACCATACACAATTAACTACTAGAAACCCCTGTGTTCCCTGCCGTTTTATTATTTCCCTAGTAGTGGAAATCTAGACTAAGGGAAAGAACATATCCCTATGGTGAGATCAAAAAGCCGTAGGGAAACATATGTTCCCTATAGTTTAATGCAATTCGTAGGGAAATCCGGAGGAGAGGGCCCGCATGGTCTCTGCCAGCATGGAGTGGTGCTGAGGTGGAAATTTTCCCTACGGTGTGACTGAGAAACCGTAGGGACATAAATTTTATTTGCCCTCCAAAAAAAATTTAGCGCTCGCGGAAATCCTCCGCGGCTCCGCCCAAACTGGACTGCCTGCACAGTGCACACCCAAAAATTCTGCTATGCCCGCCGCCCCCAAATCCTCCCGCTCCCGCCGCTCCCAAATCCTCCCGCCGCCCCCTATCCTCCCGCTCCCGCCGGTCCTCCCGCTCCCGCCGCCCCCAATCCTCCCGCTCCCGCTGCTCCTCCCGCTCCCGCCTCCCCCTATCCTCCCGCTCCCGCCGCCCCCAATCCTCCCGCCGCCCCAATCCTCCGCTCCCGCCGCCCCAATCCTCCCGCGCTCCTCCGCTCCGCCGAGAAATCCCGCCTTCTACCCCAAACCCTCCCTTGCCGTCGGTCACTCTCCGTGAAACCTCCACCCCCAAATCCTCTCTCTACCCCAAATCCTCCACTTCACGAGATCCGACAGCGTCGCCGTGCTCCCCGCCTCCCGTCGCGCATCCTCATCCGGCGCGCCGCCATGCTTCGGGACCCGGCGGCGTCGGCGACGCCCTCGTGTTCCTCCGCGCTCCTCGACCACCGCGCGCTCCTCCGCGCGCTCCTCGACCACCGCTTTGCTCGACCACCGCCTCCGCCCCATCCTTGTCTTCATCCCACGGTGCCATCGCTTTCGAGGCAGCGACGTCGGCGACACCCTCGCGTGTTCGAGTCTCTTGCGTGTTCCAGAAAAAAATGCAATGTGGTTGCTGAAGTGCAAAATATTCACCCTACCAGAGCTGCTCGTGTTTCGTCACCTCCGTCAGCACCGAGCACAAGGTGGGTGCTATACCTGGATACTAACCTAGAGGCTTTTTCTCTTTGTTGCTATGCTGCTCCAGTTTAATGAGGATGTTGAATTGTAAACTTCATTCCGCAGACATGTATGTGTATTTGTTTGTCGATGTAGAGTCACCCGATATCTCAGATTTCTGCAAATGAAATTATAGATGGTGGTTTATCACCGGTGATTCGTTCTTCGCAGCGAACCACTGTTGTGCCTGCGAGCTTTTTCTCTTTATTGCTATCTTTGCTCGTAGTCGTTTTCGATAATTGAGCCAACCTGGTTTCGAAATTGCATCGCTAGGTGTTAAATGTCGGTGAGTAATGAAACTAACACTGACCCTTAGTTACTTGAGTAGCTATGTTTTTAGTCTCTCGACGATGTCGGTTTTCATCTAGCGACTTCTCTAAAGCTACATCGGTGATGGATCATCTTTGGGAATGAGTGTTTGCTAATAACCCGAATATCCCTTAACTAATTCTTCCAAGTGATTGTTTTTGCCATTACATTGCTCTTACCTAGAAGTACTAATTCTCTTCTGATGATTTGGTTTGTCGGTTTACGTGATGTTCGATACGCTATGCGAGTGCGTATTCTTGTGTCCATTCGGCTTATCTGCTCATACCCCTTTTAGAGGAATTTACCTATGTTACGATGCTCGCTAGGCGAAGTCTTTTTAAAGGGATTTATCTATGTTCTGATGCCTGCTATGCGAGGCTCTGTTCCTTTTATTCTCACTATCTAACGAGCCTCTGTTTCTTTGCTCTTTTCTGTGATTATAGGTTTTCTTTGTCTTCGAATCTTTACCGTCGTACTAATTACTTGACCTTGAAGTAAGTCTGAGATCTCTGTTTCTCTTTTCTATGTTCGGTGTGCCTTCCCTTGTTTCGTGATATTGAATCTTTGCTCTCTTTATAATAGATGCTTGTCTTTGTGATTATATCCCTATGATTTATTATAGAATATATTGAAGTATTAATATAGTTTTATCCCTCTTTATGATAGATACTTCGTGCCTCTTAGGTTTCTTCTCACCTACAGAACTGGTTTCGTTATTTGCCTTTCTAATTAGTTTTTTCCCCATGTTGTTATTTTGCTTTCTTTGTAGAATTTGCTTGTGGAAACAAAACAGTCGATCTGCTCTGTACTTTTCCAGACCTTTGTATGCACTGGTTATGAATTATTGTGCTCATAATGTGGTGATTGAGTAATGCTAGGCCATGGTCAATTTTTCTGTACATGGGTTGTACCTGTTTCTGCACTGGTTATGAATTATTGTGCTCATAATGTGGTGATTGAGTAACGCTAGGCCATGGTCTATCTGATACTGTTTTACACAAGTCATTTTCTTCTTATCCTTGGATCATCTCTGTCACATTTACTGATAAAAGGGTGATCTGAAGGTGATCGAAGTCTAGTAGGTTACCAAGGACAGAACCTCTACGTACACCAATAGCATCCGCAAGTAAGTTTGCATGTCATGCATTTTTTTGCAAGTCTGCAATCATCATATTTTATTTGTATTGTGGCTGGGTTTCTATGAAATATCTAAACAAGCATTCTTTCGTATTGCGGTTTGTCTTTTCTTAATAGGAGTAAATAGATTTCAGTTTGTTCTCGCAACATTAAACATGTCGGAGAAGACCGTAGTTGGATGTACAATGGATGGAATGATAATGGCTGTCATTCCCAAGAGTGGGTGCATAACACAAATGCTTTCTTGGATAATGCTTTTGATAGAGTTTCTAATCTTTGAAAAATTTGGAGTAGTATGTCCTTGTTCGGTTTGTGCATAATAGAATTAGACGGAAGAAAAACACGATGAGCATGCATCTCGTCAAAGAGGATTTATGCCTAGTTACACCAGATGGACCGAGCATGGTGAGCGTCCTATTAGGTCATTTACATTAGAAGAGACTTATAACACTGCCGACCGCTTAGATGACATGCTAGACAACTTGGGTGATGCTGTCATATGGATAGTGAGAGGATGAACCAACGATAGATGCTAAGGAATTCTATGCCATGTTATGCGCTTCACAAGAGCCGCTCCACAATTTCACTCAAGTCTCCGTCTAACGGCGATCACACGATTGATGGGAATTAAATCACAACACAATTTATCTGTGGAATGTATGGATAATTTACTTAGGCTTCTGGGTGATGTATTGCCACAGGGTCACAAAATGCATCCTCAGCAGCTGCAAAGCATCAACGTCGAGAACGAGAGGAATGTGAAAGAAGGCAATCTACTCGGGATGCTCGTGTAGCAAAGGAATATGCCTGACAAATGTTAGAGTGGAGTAGAAGTGTGCACAACTTCTACAATGACAGATGCGTAGATTTATGGAGGTGCAAACTATTATATAGCATTTTTTCTTTGGATAATAGTCATTGAGCTATCTTTAACCCGAGCATTATATCTTTTAATTGTAGAATGTGGCTCGACATCTTTGGAATGCCATGTCTTGCAATTCCGCTACCTCCGCCGCCACCGCCTCCTCCTACATTTGGAATTTCGCCTCTCAAACCCATCTCCTCAAAATGTATGTATGATGATCTGCGGTGCCCATGTCCATCTTAACATTGTCTCATAAATAAGCTTTTGCTTGGAGGTATGGAACGTTCCAAGTAGCTCCTTCAGCTGATTGACTTGTAGCTTTTGCTTGGAGGTATGGAACGTTCCAAGTAGCTCCTCCAGCTGATTGACTTGTAGCTGTAGGTAAACAACAATGAGTATACATTTTGCATATGGATTTTGCAGTCGTCGTAGATGTAAAGTTTTTTTTTCATATGGTCCCTATCTAGTAAAATGGTGCAGTCCTATCAACCCTTTTCTGGCTTATAAAAAAATAAATTGATATTTGATAGCCAAGGGTGGTAAATTTGAGTACTTGGTAACTTATAAAAATATTTTTCACACAGAACGTGAAACATGATATCGATGTGCAATTTAGACTTGTTAGACACTGTTATGAATTATTTTTGTGACGAGTAAAACTGCTGGGCAAATCTCAACAACTATTGATGTACCAGAGGCCATTAGAAATGAGTACCATAAGATCTCGCACATGCATTTCTCTATTACGGTAACAATTTTTATCGGATATAAAACTCGCACATGTATCACGGAGGATTGACTGGTGGGATAATTGCGAGGATCGTAAGATCGTTTTGGCCCTGTTCTAAAGTGCTCTCTAAGACCGACTTTTTTCATAGCATGGTCTTGTACTCTGTACAATTAATATTGTGTGTCCAATATGAGGCGACCGGTTAAAACATGAGCTTTGCATGACGGTGAGTGAGTCGTGAAGTCGTAACTAAGCAGGAGCAATGCCATATATTAATCGATCGATGGACTATTATGTGGTAGTCAAACATGGCAACTATTTTGCTCACTTTTACTGTTTTGGTGCTTGGCCTCTATTATTCCTTGGTTATTCCATCCTTAACTGTATATGCCTTAATTTCTAGTAACAGCCAGTCTATTAATTCATTGCTTGTGTCACTGATTTGTTCTTTTTTCTAAGAATGCGCAAGAGGGCTGCATATCATCCTTGCATTAAAGAAGAAGAAATAGTTCAAATTTTACAGCATCCTAGATCTTATATATAATTTGCCACTAAATATTAAGGTCTATTCTTTAAATTAAGCACTGACGACTAATAGGTCAAGCATATCCTAATATGTACAACAATTACACATGCATGGTACCTAGTTAATCTTAGTGTTGACAGCATATTGTTTCCTTCAATTCCACACGAATACTGTGTAACACCAATATGGGATGTCAATGGTGCCAATCATTAGTGATAGGTTGCAGACGAGATTCCTACCAACCGTCACAAACAAATCTAATAGAAACTGCTGACTGTTAATGTATATATGCTTGTCATATAGAGTTACTAGTCTATGTTAATTCCACAGCCTGTTAGCTCTATGTTTAGCTTGCTCTTTAGCTGTTAGGTATCTCCACCCTTCATTTTTAGGGTAATCAATGGTTGTCATTTCTTGGGCTTGTGGGCTGAGATGGGTCTTCATATGGAGGGATAGCTCAACAAACTCCCCCTCCCGACATCATGGAGGAATTAACACCTCATCTCAATCATGCCAGCCATTTGTCGGCATACCTCGAGTTTCTCTCTCGACACTACCTTGGTCAACATATCAGCCCCATTGTCATCAGTGTGATCCTTCTCAAGCTGCATTTGCTTAGAACTCAACACCTCTCGAATCCAATGGTATCGAACATCAATATGCTTCGACCTTGAGTGGAAACTAGAATTTTTGCTCAAGTGGATAGCACTTTAGTTGTCACAAAACAACATATACTTATCTTGATCAAGCCCAAGCTCACTAGTCAACCTTTTCAGCCACAATAGTTCCTTGCTCGCCTTAGTCGCTGCAATGAACTCAGCTTCAGTTGTAAACAATGCCACACATTTCTGCAACTTACTTTTCCATAACACAGCTCCCCCTGAATATGTAATCAGGTACCCTGAAGTAGATTTTCTGCTGTCAACATCTCGGCCATATCTGCATCCGTGTATGCAACTAGCACGAGCTCACTTTTTCCAAAGCAAAGCTTCATCTTTGTGCTGCCCCGGAGATATCTCATGATCCACTTCACGGCTTCCCAATGCGGCTTTCCAGGATTTGAGATAAATCTACTCACTGTACTAACTGCATGAGCAATGTCTGGCCTTGTACACACTATAGCATACATCAAGCTTCCAACTGCCGAGGCATATGGAACATTCTGCATTTCCTTCTTCATCTCATCAGTAGAAGGACATTGTTTGGTGCTCAACTTGAAATGAGCTGCAAGTGGACAGCTCACGGCTTTTGCATTGTCCAACCAAAACTTCTTAAGTACCTTCTCAATGTACTTCTCTTGTGACAGGTACAACTTGTTGGAGTTTCTATCTCTCTCAATTCTCATACCAAGAATTTTCTTTGTTGGCCCCAAGTCCTTCATAGCAAAGAACTTGCTCAACTATTTCTTCAGCATTGCAATCCTAGAGACATTCTTGCCAACAATCAAGATATCATTAACATAGAGCAACAAGATGATAAAATCATCACCTGAGAATCTCTGAAAGAACACACAATGGTCTGTGCTACACCTATTGTATCCTTGCTCCCCCATAACAGATTCAAACTTCATGTACCATTGTCTTGATGCTTGTTTTAGGCCATAAAGACTTTTCTTTAGCTTACACACATAGTCTTCTTTGCCCTTCTTAACAAACCCTTCAGGCTGCTCCATGTATATCTCTTCCTCCAAGTCTCCATGAAGAAAGGCTGTCTTCACATCCATTTGCTCAACCTCCAAGTTGTGACTAGCTGCAATGCCAAGAATCACCCGAATGGATGTCATCTTCACCACCGGAGAGAAGATCTCATCAAAGTCAATTCCTTTCCTTTGGCCAAATCCTTTCACAACTAGCCTCGTCTTGTATCTTGGATGTGACGTGTGCTCTTCTTGCTTGATTCTGTAGACCCACTTATTCTTCAATGCCTTCTTGCCATTTGGCAACTTCACTAGCTCATATGTATTATTCTTATGCAAGGAATCCATCTCCTCTTGCATAGCTTTCATCCACTCCTTATGCTCATCTTCAATTGCTTCTGTAAAGCACTCAGGTTCTAAACAATCAGACAATAACACCACATAATCATCTGACGAATACCTGCTAGAAGGTCTGCACACTCTGGTGGATCGTCTGAGTGGAACTTCCGTATTGGTGGTTGTTGATCTTGATTATCAAATTCAGTATTAAACTCGTCTTTCTTTGGGGAGCATTCTCACCACTGTACCATGCACATCATCTTGTGCATCATCTCGCAACATCGCCTTGACTTGTTGTGGAGCCGGGCTGCAGGCTGGGTCTAAATCAACATGCCTTCTTTGTTGAGGAACTTGCACCTTTGCCTTCACAATATCCTCAATTGTGCGGTTTTCAACAAACACAACATCACGACTTCGACAACTTTTTTGCTATAGAATCAAACGACTTGTGGCGAACTCATCCAAACCATAGCCAAGGAGTATGCATTGTCGTGTCTTTGCATCAAGTTTGGACCTTTCATCTTGGGGAATATGAACAAATTCCTTGCACCTAAACACTTTCAGGTGATCATAGGAGACATCCTTGTTGTACCACACCCTGTTAGGAACATCTCCCTACAAAGGATAACATAGTGAGAGATTAACAAGATAAACTGCAGTCATCAAAGCTTCACCCCAATAAGACTTTGGCAGCCTTGCATGTGACAACAAGCATCGAACTCTCTCCACCGATGTCCTGTTCATCCTCTCAGCAACGCCATTTAGTTGTGGTGTCTTAGGAGGAGTAAATTGATGTTTAATTCCTTGCTCCTTGCAATATGCATCAAATGGCCCAATGTATTCTCCTCCATTATCAGTACAAATGCACTTTATCTTCTTCTCAGTTTCTCTCTCAACTGAGGCTTGGAATTGCTTGAATGTACTCAGTACTTGATTTTTGGACTTCAAAGGATAAACCCAAACTTTTCTGGAAGAATCATCAATAAAAGGGACAAAGTACTTAGCACCACCAATTGACATTACCGACATCTTGCATACATCGTAATGCACCAAATCCAGCAAGTCTGGCTTCTTGTGAGGAGGATGACTTTTGAAAGCAACCCGGTGTTGCTTCCCCACTAGGCAATCTGTACAACTCTTCAATTGCACACTTGAAATCCCTGACAGAAGATTCTTCTTCACTAGCACAGCCATGCCCTTCTCACCCATGTGCCCAAGCCTCTTGTGCCATAGAACACAAGGATCATCATGTCCTAATGTATTGACAGAAACACAAGAGAGTTTAGCATGAACATGATACAAGAGTGAAACCATTTTACCTCTTGCGAATACCATGCTGCCCTTGGTGAGCTTGTACTGTCCATTTTCAGATCTGCTGGAATACTTCTCATTATCAAGCAATCCCACTGAAATTATGTTGAGTCGCAATTCTTCAACATGTCTCACAGACTTGAGAATTAATAGTGTACCATTAGCTGTCTCCAAATGCACATCTCCCTTTCCAATGATTTGTGCTCGATCATTGTTTCCCATCTTCACAATGCCAAAATCACCAGCAACATAATTTGTGAAGAGCCTTCTATGAGATGTAGCATGTATGGTAGCACCACTATCAGGTATCCAAGTCATGTTATCATCACCCACAAGGTTGATGGTTGCATCATCAGAAACAACAGTGATCCTTTCTTCAACAAAGGAACCAATCTTGCCATCAATATTTTCAAACAATGACTACCATCATGTCCTCAACCGGCTGAAATGTCGACCAACATCAACATCCTTTGTCACTATCTTGTTTCTGTGCCTTCTTCTTTTTCTTCTTATTCTCCCACTTGAGCTTTCAGCAGAACTTTCTAATGTGTCCCTTCTCATGGTAGTGATAGCACTCAACATCTGAAAATTTTCCTCTTGACTTGCTTCTACTTTCAGCTGAATTCTTCGGACCTCGGCTCTTGCTTCTCCCTCGTCACTCGGTGAACAACACCTCAGGTTATGAGGAGGAACTCTCCCTTTCAGCAAGTCTTCTTGACTCTTCATTTATCACTTTGGTCTTTACAAGGTTCCAAGAGACAGTACCATTTGGAGCTGAATTGCACAAAGTGACTTTGAGAGTTTCCCAAGTATCCGGCAAAGAACCAAATAGTAGCAAAGCCCTGACCTCATCATCGAATGAGATGCCCATGGAAGATAGCTGATTTATAGTGCCTTGAAATGCATTCATATGATCAGCCACAGAAGTGTCATCTCGGTACCTCAAATGCATCAATTGCTTGATCAAGAACATCTTATTGGTACCTTCCTTCTTAGCATACAATTCTTCCAATTTCTGCCATAAGGAGCGTGCATGTATCTCATCACTGATATGGTTTAACACATTGTCATCAACCCACTGTCGAATGAACCCACAAGCTTGACGATGAAGTACCTTCCACTCATCATCAGTTTTGTCATCCGGCTTCTCGGTGGCAAATACTGGCTTGTAATACTCTTTCACATAGAGCAAGTCCTCCATCTTACCTTTCCAAGCTTGGTAATTTGTACCATTCAGAGATATCATCCTGCTGGTATTCACCTCCATCTTTCACTGTAAGACAATCACCAAAGCAAACCTGAGCTCTGATACCACTTTGTTGGGGCTAAACAATGCAATTACCATAAGTTCAGCACCTCTACTTGTAGTGAACCAATGAGGATAGCTTCAACCAATAAATAAGTAGTGGAATTAACAACAAGAACATGCACAAAGTGACACAACAATTTACGTAGAAAACCTCCTCGATGTGAGGAGTAAAAACCACGGGGCTTACACAGCCCACTCCCAAATCTTCCACTATAATCAACAATGGGTACAAGGAGTCTTCTCTAGAACATCTAGAGGTACATCACAGAAGCAAGAACATCATCAATATATAATCTTGGTATCATCATCAACAATCATACACAATTAACAAGAGGTACACTAGCAGCCAAGCAGAGAACACACAGATTCTGTCCCCTTCGGTTATCAGCTCATATCTCACAAACCACAGATCCAAACTGCATAAAACTTGGCAGAAATGTGGATCCACGAGTCCCCAATAGACTATCTAAATTTCACCCAAATCGGACAAAGTTTCACCACTCAAACAGAACTTCTACCAAATCTGCTCAGTTCTGAATCTGCTGCTACCCGAACTGATAAAACCCCTCTCACATCAGCTGTTCCACTCAACCAATCCTCAATCTACCGTACAAATCAAAGAGCTACGAGTCAGGAACTCACAAACCAAATTTTAGGCAGATCCGACCACGTTTGCTACTCCGATCGACGTCTTGATGAAGACTGTACAGGATCACCTGAGATGGAACAGAACTCCTCTTCTCCCTTTCCCTCTTGTCTCTTGTTTTGGTTGTGTGCAAATGCTTCTCCTATCCTCAGCCACTCCTTCCAGCAGTAGCTCAAGGAAATAGCTAGGGTTTTTCTTTCCCTCACCAAGGAGAAGGTATCTACACCCTTCATTCTTAGGGTAATCAATGGTTGTCATTTCTTGGGCTTGTGGACTGAGATGGGTCTTCATATAGAGGGATAGCTCAACAGATTTCCGGGAGTCCACAAAAGCCTTCTGGTATTCATCAAGTACCTTCGTAAAATAATCATATATCAATAACTGGATCTCATGAAAGGACTATAAAGCAGTAATGCACTAACAAAGTTATTCTAGCTATGATAGTAAATCATACTATATAAATCACCATAGTATATTCAAGAATCAAATCGGACTGGCAAGAAGCCAGCTTATAGTGTATTCATTTGTACAACTTAAACATCTATCAGTTTTTTCTACTAATAATTTCATGAAATACTCCCTTATTGTTGGTCAAAACATCCTAGGCCAAATGCAAAGATACACAATACAGTAATTTCTAACTTACAGAATAGTTGTTAATACCTTATTCAAAAGTGAAAATGCACTTCGTACAGGATAGTGATCATCCATAAATGCCACCGCACAAAGGCCATTTTTGTTGTGTGAGTGAACCTTGTATTCTGCAAAAACAGGACAAAGTGCTTGCATGATCATACACTCAAAACAGCACACAGAACTATACAAGCATAATTTGCCATCCAATTTACAAAGAGAAGGTACCTGATCCAATAGGTTATAGTTGAAGATCATCTTCCTCAATGAAGTCGTAAATCGAATCCATCTTAAGTTGACAGGTACCTATGGTTCAAAAGGAAAGAAGAATTATTATATTTAAATTTCACATTGCATCCACGTTAAACGCAGCTTAGGATTAACAAGAACAAAAAACTGCAAAGAATCTATTCTCAGGAGAAACCCATGTTTATATGTCCAATTAATGGAAATTGCAAAGATATTCTATTTAAAGTTTTACCGGATTCTCTCAGCCAATCTTGTAGGCACACAAGTGCTTCAACTGTCTCAGGAGTCATTCGGCTTCGAAAATCAGAGACGACTCTCTGACCCGTGCTAAAAGCCGACTCGGATACTACTATTGAAGCAGGCACAACCAAAACATCCTTAGTCATTCGAGCAAGAGTGGGATATTCAAGATAATTCATTTTTCACCAGTTCAAGATATCAAAGTGACCACCTCGAGGGAGTAAGGGCTTTGCCAAATACGTCTCAAGTTCTAAGGACACCAAACTCGCCGAGCGAGCCTTAAGGCTAAGGTGATGATCCCAATCTATCATACGGTGGCTACCATCTGCACCCATCTCCACATCACCACTTCCTTGAGATACGAACTCTAAGTTGTCATTATTCAATTCAGCATATGCACTGAAGAACCGTCTGAACACCTTCTTCACTTTTACAAGTTTAGATGTAGCATTACTCCTGAAAGCTTGGAGAAAACGGAACTCGAGAAAGACAAACTTGAACTGTGGGTCCAAAATGACTGGAGTTGATAGTGCCATCCATGACAATTTCCAATATTTATTGAATTTTTTCTGCATGTATATAACCATGTCGTGAACACAAGAATCCACCTTGGAACCTTCTCTCTCTAAGGCAAGCTTGACTTCCCAAATCTCATGAAACCATAAGTTTGAGGTGGGGTACTTCAACCCTGAAACCGCTTCCGTAGTATCATAGAACACTTCCAATAGTCTACACAACACTTCTGCCCTTTCTCAATCATCAAAAGTTGGTGTGTAGACGTAGTTTGGATCTTGCAGCCCCAAAGAATCAAACGCTCTTCTAAATTCCATAGCTGTAGCAATCATATGTAGGTTGAGTTCCATCTGGTCGGAACATCAAGGCATGGGTGTAAGACTTGAGATATGCCCTGTTGTGTAACTATCTCTTCGAATCTTTCCTTCTGAGATTGGGAACCCGAATGTATTTCACACTCTCTTGAATCTTGTTAACAATGTGGTTGATAAATGACATGCCTGCTTGGCATATCAAATTTAGGATATGTGCTACGCAACGCTGATGCAAAAACATGCCGTCGCCAAGTAACACATGCTTAGCTAACAAGTTATCCTTCAACAACCTAGCCATTGCACCATTGTTGCTTGCATTGTCCAAATTGATTGCAAATAACTTGTTTTCACAGTTCCACTCTTGGATGGCCTTCAGGACTATGTTGAACATAGCTACACCAGTGTGAGGTGTCTCCAACACAGAGAATTTTATGATTCTCTTCTGTAACTTCCAATCATCATTGATGTAGTGGACGGTGATGCACATATAGCCCAAGGTCTGATTGGACATCCACATGTCCATCGTCAAGGAAATCCTTGAGTTTGAATTATTGAGTACCTCCTTAAGAGATTGTTTCTGCTCCTCAAATGCTTTGAGGCAATCATTCTTTAATGTTCTTCTTGATACCACCTTGAAGAGTGGATTTAGACTAGAGACAAACTTCCGAAACCCATCATACTCCACAACTGAAAATGGTAACTCATGCAACACAATCATTCTCACCAACTCTCTTCGTGTTACCTCAGGGTCAAAACTCCAATCCTTCAGAGTCACTCCATTTGGTGACATAACAATGGTATTCAATTGATCCACAACTCTAAGCGCCTCTTTCCTTTCTTTGCATCTCCTTAAATGATTGCGCAAAGCACTTGTTCCCTCCCCATGTTTAGCACCAATCTTTGCATTGCAATACTTGCATTGTCCCTTTATAACTACTCCATCGACACTGACAGACACATATTCTCTCCAAGCCTTAGACCTGAACTTTCTTCCACCTTCAACAAGTGAGGTCCCAACATCAACACAATCTTTGTCGTCCTCTTCATCACTTTCTTCGTCCTCACGTATTTCGGTATCAATAGCAATGACTACAAAGGAACATTGGGGAAAAAGATTATTTAAAAGGCTTAGGCTTTTACTAAAAAAGATTAGAGCTTTGCATTATCAATAGCAATGACTACAAATGAACATTGGGGTGCATACACATGTGGAAAAACCACACTCCACAATATATGTACCTTTTTAAAAAAAGAAGTAAATGAACTTTGTATTCTATGGTGCCAAACTGCCAATAAGCTAACGGGGCTACCAATTATTTTTCCTGAGAACACAATAGGGCTACCAATGTTATGCTGTGGAAAATACAAGTGTTATTTGAACAATATAACTCAATGTATCAAAACAACAGCCTACTGTTGTGGATTAAAAACACTGCCTACAAAACTCTATTTGGACCTAGTACAACCAAGAGATACTGCGGTTCCAATATACTGTGCAGCATACTCTATCCAGTGACTATACACTTACAACAGATCTCAACATAAATCAAGACAGATGCATGCAATCAATGATTACGTGCTTTATCTGTATGAATCTTGAGATACAATAGGACCAATATTATGCACGCAGGAAAAGTGCATGCTATCTGGTAGTAGTTCACCGAACAAGAGCAAAAGAAGAGAGAGCACACATGACAGCATCAAAGTCCTTGCATTGCAATTCCAGATTCAAACAATTTCTATTTTTAGTATCAAGCTTCAAGAGTTTATATAACTAAGTCTAATATTTATATAGCCTGGAGTTGTTACCTCAAGTGGTGTAGAAATTATTCAAGCATTTCTGAGAAATGCAACTTAGGCATGAATTTCTTGATATTCAGTGCCCATCTTGAAGTTGTCTAATGCTGTGCATGTTTAATAACAAGATAACTCTGGATTGAACTTTGAACTAAACATGTTGGGCTAAAGCACATTTTCATGCATAGGAGAATGAAAGCACATTGTCAGAACAGATCTAGCTAGCCAAGAAATCATGTCAGGAACTCAAAAAATCCACAACCAAACACATCAGCATGATTACTACTCCTGACCCCTTTCTTGACAACTCAACAACAACCAGAAGACATCATCGGTGTAGTAACAACTCACCATTAGGGGTACTGATGAGGGCAATCGGTGTAGCCGGAGACCTCATCACGGCAGAGAGCCTTGCCGCCGGAGACATCACCATGGTAGCCCTTGCTACCGGTGACGACGAAGAACAACCTTGCCGCCCTTCTTGAATCTGGATCTCGCCACCGCCGCCGCCGCCCTCCTCCTCACTCCCACCTTCGATCCGCCTTGATCCTCCACCCCCACTGCCGGCCGTCACCCTCTTCCTCTCTCGCTGCTCGTGCTCGGCCGCTGCACTATATTGGCTAGGCCGCTTCATGCTCGCTTCTTCTTCCAATTCTTGTCTGCGCAATAGAGGGATGCGGTGGATCGAGAGGCGGCGGGGTGGAGGTGCGTTTGGATTCTGTAGGATAGAGGGGGAGGAGGCTTAGAGCGTTAGCGAAGGTTAGGGTCGATCCGATGATCCAACAGAGCGTTTGGTTATTTGGGCTGTCGCCTTGATTTCCTACTAGATCGAACTAGTGGCCCATTTGGCCGAGTTTTTTGGAGCGGATCGGTGGTCCATTGGACCATCCTGATCCACGCCCACCCCTATGTAGGGGCAGCCGCTACACAGGACTATTCCGAATTAATTTCCGATGCTCTCCATTGTATGTCCCCAATGCTAAAAGCTACTAATTAAAAATCAACTTTAGCAGAAAAAATGCTAATAAGTACTAATCATGGCATCTTCAGCATCAACTTACTCCGAATAACATTGCTGAGTGAAAAACAAAACTGCTGTTCACACACGCTCGACGGGCAAATTTGCCGAAGGAATGAACAAGGCAGGGACAGGGTCGGTAGCTAGTGATGGCCATACACATACACATACACACAGGACACAGGAGTCTCTATCCGAGCTCATCGCACGAAACAACCCCTCCATCTGTAGTCAGCGTGAACCTGAAGCGGCTGCTCTTGCTTCGTTGAGATCATCGACGACGGCAGATCGCGGGGTCGCGCGGCGAGCGAGCCGCCTTCCGCCACGGTCGCGTGAGCCTTCGCGGCGAGCTCCTTCACCGTGCTCCTCGCGGCGTCTCCTGCGCCTCCGGGATGCATGAACTTCGACACGGCCCGTGCCACAGCGTCCGCAGGGACCGCCTCCTCTCCTCGTACCTCGTGCTCCGCACCCCGGCGCCCTCCGGCCACAGCCGCTGCCCGATCCCCAGCACTTCCGTCAGGAACCTCTCAGTGATGAATTGATGAACACCGGCCACTACTGTGATGTCGGACCGGATTTGTATTCAGACGTTTTCCGTGGTAGTCTCACGACCAGGAGCTAACTCACACAGTATAATTATCAGCGAATATCATATCCATATATACTTATAAGTAAAACAGTAGTTAATATTACAGGAACAAACATAAATAGCACTTAGGGCCAAGTTTTTACGGAACACGCCGATAGACCAATGAGTTCAGAGAGTAAACAGCAGCAGAAGATAAATAAACCAAAAAGGAAGGGACCTCTATAAGTTGTCATAGGCAATCGACTGAGGCCAGGACCTATTTATCGCCATCCTCTTCGTTTACATAAGGACCCATAGAAATATACATACTCCTGGTCTTTAGCTTCGTGAGTCTGAATATACATATTTGAGCAACCATAAGTACAAAGGTATTCAACCAACCCTCATAGCAAATGCAAGTATATAGATGCAAATCTTACTAAAGGAGGGATCTTATAGTTATTTTAGCACAAAGCATATTTTCTCAGATACTATTATTATTTTCCAAACCTTTGACTTAACCATTTTAACTCCAATTAAAAGTGTTGATTATAAGCGAGTTTCATCGTAAAACAAGGTTCCATTCACCCATTAATACTCAAGGTTTCATCCACATATATCATCGCTACAAACCAGTTTTTCGTTAACATGTCTCAATTCACATTTTATTAAAACTAACCAAGTGTGGCTTTCTACACAATACCCATAACCGGGGGAACATCTATTCGAATAGATTATACACTCTCAAAGATTATACAACTTTACCTACAAGATATGATCAACTCATAATGTTGGCCATGATACGCTTCCTTAGGTGTGCGATGGAGACGATCATAAGAAGGCTTTTCCCAATACCTAGTTCTGACACGACCCGCTCAGGGGGGAGGGGGACCACTCAACACTAGGATAGTGATCGTTACTGGGCGCCCCCCAAAATGCTCTGTTATGGGACGCATTTTCAATGAGGGACCTTTCGTTGTTAGGGAGTCGCTCGCCCTTCTCGATTCCAAATATACCAATGTGCAAGGGGTTTATACCGGAAACTAAGCAAGATAATTGGACAGGTCTATCCCATACTAGACTTGTGGTTGCACAATTTATTAGTTTAGAAATGCAACACATGATTCAATTATTAATCGACTCAAGCGAGACAATCCACAAACCCAACTCTCATGTATGCCTCTGCACCAATCTCATACCAACCACTTGCCCAAGTCTCCACCATTTTATATAACATTTTCCTGTCTCCAGTGATAATCCATATTACCACACTATGATTCATAATATATCCCAAGATCTTGCAATGACAAGGTTTGTATCATATTCAATTCAACCACTAAGAAGTGTCTAAGAACAACCAATAGTCATTATTGTTTAACTAAGGGAATTTACAACTGTAATAATTAACCTAAGGTGACAAGCTATAAGGGGTTATCAACAATATCAAGGATAGTAATAATCAACATTTGGCACAGCTAGGTATCAACCTTTAACATAGCATTTGGCATAGGGGAATACTAATATCAATGAGGTCGGCGATGCTACTACGCTATGGGCATCTACGTGCTTCATTGACTAACCTAGAGGTTTTGCGAGAGGATGAAGTCTATGGAAAAGGAGGGTCTCACTTGGAAACCATGTGAGGCAGCAGATTAGATGCGGCAGTGGCGTTGCGTGCTCCAGGTCGGCGACGGGGACGAAGGGCTTGTCGACGTCTCTGGTGCATGGAACAGAAAAAGGGTGTGTGCATTAGAGAGAGGAGATCAAGGCAACCAAGATGAGCGAGACAACATAGACAAAAGCTCACCGGACAAAGTGGGAGGAGGTGGCGACGGCGTGACGTACTCCGACTAACTTCGCGGACGGCGACGATACCCTTCTTTACTGTGAGGAAACAAGCACAGAGAAGACGAGTGTGAGGAAGAGGAACTTAAGGCGATCACATTGCACAAGAAGATGAGGGCAGAAACTCACTCTAGCGTTCGGGATTGGGGAAGGAGGTGAGTTCTTGTCCACCCGAGGCGGAGAAGAGGGGAAAATTGGGGAAGATGCAACAGAGAGCTTGACAAGCACGGTGACGCACTAAGCCAAGGCTTAAATTGGGAGGAGTGGTGGTGAGACGAACGCAATGACATGGCAACTCAGGCATGAGATCTCGTGTGTGGCGCTCAAGTGAACGGGTTGTGCTCTTGAGGTGACAAAATTGAGGCAGCGTGAGAGAGAGCAAGAGGCTTGAGGCGTAGGGCCTGACGCGGCTATGGCACATGCGACGCGAGCATACCGCACAACAGACGAGAGGCGAGTGAACTGGCGCACGCGAAAGATAAACAATTATTCACCGGTTTGTCTGACAGATAGGGCCAGAGTCCACATGTTAGCGAGTGCGGTGCAAGAGAGGGAGCGAGCGTGCTGGCGCTAACTGTGGCATGTGCGGAGATGGGCCTAGTAGGGTCTACGAGGGGGAAAGCGAGCGGCACTAGCACGTTCTTGTGAGCGTCTTTGGCGAACTAGAGGGAAGGGGCGGGGCCGGCGGGGTGGATTTGGCTCGAGATGAGATAGAGGGAAGAAAAAGGGGTTAAACTTTTAGTTTGGATTTTCATTATTGAATTTGAATGTGAAATTCAAATTCTGAGGAGATTTACACTACTACAAAAAGGCTAATACTGCTAAAAAAATGCTAATAGTAGACGCCTCATCATAGACGGTTGAGCAAAACCGTTGGTATTAAATATAATCACAGACGGTTTTAGTTTAGAAACCGTCTGTGTTACTAGCTGCGCTAAAAACCGTCTGTGAAGAGGTAATATCATAGACGGTTCATGTTGAAAACCCGTCTGTGATATTACTAAATATCACAGACGATTTTTTCTTAAAACTATCTATGATAATTAACTTATCACAGAAGGTTTGTATTAAAAACCGTATGTGATAATTTCACTTATTGCGCACCTGACCCACACAGATCTATCTTAAATTCCAGATCTGTTCTCACTTCTCACAGGCTGCTGCTTTGAGAAGGAGGGGCTTTGAGGCGATTTGGTGAGAGGAGACCACGGATTTGAGAAGAGTGATTGTAGATCCATTTATTCTTGACTATATATGGTTAGTAATTTGTTCCTAATTACATTATATTCTAGATCCAGCTTGGTAAAGGGGGAATTGAAGATGGTTTAGATCTAGCTTGATGTAGAGAGAAGATTATTTACATCTAGCATGGTTTAGGGTTTAGGGTTTAGCCAATTCATAGTCTATTTCTACTTTATTCAATTTAATTAATTATTGTTACATATAGCTACTTTAGATCATATATAGTGTACTAATTAATTAATTCAATATTTAACACTAAATTGTTATATGCGTAGCGTACTTGGACCGAAGCTGAATGTACGCTGAGAACTGTGTGAGTGAAGAGTACATTAATGACGTGTCTGCTTTTACAAGAGCTACCGAGGAGGATATGTTGAATAAGGAGGTGGAATATATGTATTGTCCATGCATTGACTACGAGAATATGAAGATGTTTAAGAACCGAGCGCAGATCGAAGCACACTTGATTCGAAGGGGTTTCAAAAAGGGGTATACACGTTGGACCAATCACGGTGAAGAGCATATTATACAGAAGGTAGTAATAATGACATCAGCGATTTAAGTAAACGATATGCCACCAGATGATGTCGATTGTGGTTCCGATTCGGATAGGCTACACGATGACAATCTGGATCAGATGCTTCGCGATACATAAGGGAACTATAGTGAGAGAGATATTTTGGTAAATTCGAGGGCTTGATGGAGGACTTAGAAACCTTTGTTCTTGCCGCAAGCGAGAATACACAAGGTTGTCATCCGTGCTTGAGCTGTTGAAATTGAAGGCAAGCAACGGTTGGTCCGATAAGAGTTTCACGACGCTGTTAGGTCTCTTAGTGGACATGTTTCCAAATAGAAACGAGTTGCCCAAAACCATCTACAAAGCCAAGAAGGTTCTTTGTCTATTGGGAATGGAACTAGAAAGAATACATGCATGTCCGAACGACTGTATCCTCTACCGTAAAGAGTACGCAAACATGCATGTATGTCCGGTGTGCAACGAATCCCGATACAAGCATAAGAATCAATCATATGACGGTGAGGTAATCGAGGTGAAGAAAGGACCTCTTACTAAGGTGGTGTGGTATCTTCCTGTAATTCCTCATTTGAAACTTTTTTTTTGCGAACCCAAAGGAGGCAAAACTGCTGCATTGGCACTCGAAGGAGCGTAAGAAAGATGGAAAGTTAAGACACCCTGCTGATTCCGCCCAGTGGAGAAACATCGATAGGTGGTTTGCAGACTTCGGTGCGGAATGGAGGAATATAAGGTTTGGATTGAGTACAGATGGAATGAATCCTTTCGGTAATAAGAGTAGCTGACATAGCACTTGGCCCATGACTCTCTATATCTACAACCTTCCTCTTTGTTTGTGTATGAAGCGAAAGTATATTTTATTGTGATACTTATCCAAGGGCTGAAGCAACATGAGAATGATATTGATGTGTGTAACAGCCCAAAATTTCAAATTTAGATTTTAGTTTAAAACTTATTTGAGTTTGTGAAATTTTCTGCATTTTAAAAACTATTCTTTAAATTGTTGAAAGCTAAAAAGAACTTCTAATTCAAAATCTATTATCAACTTTAAGTTAGAATTATTTTATTTGAGTCCAGAAGAATTCTAGAATCATCCAGAAATTTTCCTAGAATTTTTAGGATTTATTTGCTATTTTCTAGGACCTAAATGGATTAAACTGAATATTTAAAATAGAAAATCAAAAAGAAAATCGCAAACAGTGCTGGGAAAAATCTCCCTCGGCCCAAGGCGGCCCGCACCACCCACTCAGCCCCATCTAAGCGTGACCGTTGGATTTAAATCCAACGGCACTTGGCGCACCGCCACCTCTCTCTCTCTCTCCTCGCAGCTTTGGCCCCACCCCGCCACTCTCTCCTCTCTTTGTCTTGTGGCCCCTGACCCGTCCCTTCCTCGCCTTCGTCTCATGAGGTCAAAGCCTCGCCGCCATTATCACGCGACGGCGAAGCCAGAAGCGGCTCCATCCAACCGCCCCGCTCCTCGCGTCGTGCGCGTGCGACTCGGCGTGCCCAACCGCCTCCACCCCATGCGTTCCCCCATCTCATGGCGTCTTGCGCGAACCCGAACGCCGCCGCGCTGCCACAAGACGCCACGCGCGCCTCGGACCTCCCGGCCTCTATAAAGGAGAGCACAGGAGCCCCGCCACCCCGATCCCGGCCACCACCACTCCTCTCTCTCTCTACGTGCTGCTGAATTTGAGTTTTACTACGCCTTGCGGTCCCAGCTTGAAGCTTCAATTGGCCGCCGCCGCCGACGGGTCTCGCCGCCACTAATCGCATCGCCGACGCCTGCTAATGCTGCGCCCTCGCCTCGTCGGAGACCCCAGAAGCAGATGTCGCTTCAACCGTAAGCTGCGCTGCCGCTCTTCGCCGCCGCCGCCATCTCCGCCCCTCGTCGCGTGGGTGGCGCCCTAGACTCATGATCTCCTCCTCTTCCTAACGCACGCCACGCGCCGCCGTCATGCCTTTCAGAGCGTGGCGACCCTAGGTCCCATCGCGCGCCGCCGCCGCCACCGTGGCCTTGCCACGCGGCGCCACGCAGCACACGAGGCGCCACGTCGCCGCTTCGCCGACGTGGCGCACACGCCGCACACGCGTGCCACCCCACCCGTGAGCCAAGCAGTGGACTAAGTCCACGTGAGCCGTGTCTCGACACAAGGCCCACTGATCGCTTTTGTTTTTATTCATTTATTTAAATCCCGAAATTCCTTCTTTGGCGTCACCTTGCGCAATAATTAGATTTTCTTTTAGAAAAATAATTGAGAAAATTGATTTAAATCACAGATTTAGGATTTAATTTGTAAAATTCATAACTTTTGCATTCTAATTCCAAATTAGGTGATTCCAATTTCTAAAATTTGATAAAATTAATACCTAGCTAAATAAAGTATAAAAATTTGAATTGGAATAGGTTTAAACTGTCTGTTTGAATTTGAAATAATTTAAACCACTAATTTAGGAATTTAACTTGTAAAATTCATATCTTTTGAACCATAATTCCAAATTAGATGATTCAAATTGCTAAAATCTTAGAAAATTATTATCTAACTAAATAAAATATAGTTATTCAATTTGGAGATCAGTCTAGTTCTGTCTTAGAATTTAGAAATCCATTTGAATTCCAAATTTAAATTAAAATTTGTAAAATTCATATCATCTAATTTCAAGCTCCAAATTTAGTGAATTAAGTTTCTAAAATTTTATAAAAAGATTATCTAGCTTAATAAATTAGAATTTGTCTATTTGGAATTAGTTTAAATTATCATTTTTAAATTAAACTATTTAATTTGCAAATTTAGGATTTAAACTTGTAAAAGTTATATCTTTTATTTTCCTATCTCTAAATTGAATGTTTCAAACTTATAAAGTCTTATAAAATTGTTATCTAGTTAAATAAAATATAATTATTTTATTTGGAGTTAGTTTGAACTATTGTCTTGTCCTTATTTGAATTTCAATTGATTGTCGTATTTTCACGTTTAGATTACGACGATTCCGGGGAATTTGATTCTTCAGAAGAATTAGAATTTCAAGACTTCAGCGAAGGCAAGTTATACTTTGATCATCTTGTCCCTACTATTTTAAAGTTATTTAGATTCAGTTTTCAAATTATTAAATGCATGCATATTTTTATTCAAGTATTTTAAATTCTGTTTAAATGATTAGATATTCCAACTATCTGGTATGGCCAATATTGAATATTGAAATGTCATCCCTTGTCCCCATAGATAAATTGTTTGGAAATGCTTAGCAAATGCTTAGACCATGATTTTAATTTTTGGGAGGATTTAGCCAAATCATTACAAACTTGTTTCAACTTGAACCTATGGTATTGTTTTACCATAGAATTGTTGTAAAGGTGGTTTTACTAAATAAAATAAAGATGGTTTGGACTTGGGCGTAATGGATGAAAGGTGGGTGCGAGGTTTATGCACCGGTTTAATCTGGTTAGGATTAAAGCCTGTGGTTTTATTTGAAAGACGCCCAAGTCAATTAAGGACCGCCTTTGAGCGTTCCTTTGCTATGCCAAAACGTACCACCACATGTCCTGTATGGGAAGGACTCGGCTTAATAATTTGGGATACCTCATAGATATTCGTGCCATGTTGTATGAGTGGGTGTTGGTTAGACAAGAGTCCCACATGGCGCAAGAGGGGCTCCTGAGGATGGTTAGTCCAATGAAAGCGAAACCTTAGCGGGCATGAGTATTGTGAGGTAGATCATTGTAACGGCCTTGTGATATTTGCTCTGTCACACGCCTTAGGAAGCGTGGATTGGCCGACACAAAGGGTATAATATCTCGTGTGGGTAAAGCTGTACAAACTCTGCAGAGTAGAAACTATTCGAATAGCCGCGTCCGCGGTCATGGACATGCTAGCAAAGCCACTTTGAGTTAGACTTGTTTTTGGTTTTAAAATGGTTTCAACAGAGGTTTTCAGGATGGTTAGTCCTGTGGGAGAATTGGGCGGTTAGCCATTGTGATTGGAGGATATCCATCACCTTTCTTGGAGATTATCCACATTATTCAATTGTCGTTTAAATTATGATTTTAAATACTGTATGAAAACGGCCTTGCAATCTATTATGATTATTTGAACTAAAAGCTACGCTACATAAAATAACCCCGCCAAGATCCTTTGTTCACCTTATGCATGCATTACTGATTCCATATTGGGTGTAACTTGCGAGCACAGTAGTTGTGCTCATGCTTGCTTTATGCAACAAAATTTCGGAGAAGACCACTATCGGGACGGTGAGGACACCGACGCCTAAACTACGCCCCGCATTTATTACTGTGGCGGATCGTTCGCCTACTACTATCTTTTTACTTCATTGTGTTATTTACTTCTTTGTTTGGCTTCATGCCCAATTGTATCGAACTCTGATTTGCTGTCAATGAAATGCGAGACTTGGTTATGTTATCATTTTTGTAACTGTGTACACCGGAAATCCTGGACTGGTGTATGAACACAGAGGGTTCGGGATCTTTCGTTCCCGGGTCCGACAAAAGTGGTATCAGAGCCATGTCGTCTGTAGGACGTGGCCCTAGAATTGTCCTAAGGACTTATTTTCAAAAACTAAACTATTTTAAGTCTGTCTAGAGTCATTCTCCACCTTTCTCTTTAAAATGTTTACTAACTTATCTCTTTCTCAAAATTTTAGATGGCTGAAATACCGGACGCTACTTCCCACGTTGCCTTTACTGGAAATTGGGCCGAGATACTTTGGGAAATGATGCAGCACCTGGGTTACCGGAAGAGGCCAACCTTTCAAGGATTCAAGTACCAGGTGGAGGAACAACAGCTATGGAGAGTAGAGGTGCTCATCTACTCCAACCTTGCACCGGACACCGTCTTCCACGTCTTTGACGCCCGATCCGTGCGACACCTTTGATGATGGCATGCGATGATCGGCAAGGAGGCGATTCGCCACCTTCGCTACACCTACAACCATCGCCTTCATGGCACCGGTTTCATTATTACCCGATGCACATTCCAACCCGCTCGACAAGACTTTCAACTCCGCTAGAGACGAAGATTCCCGAACCGACACACGGTGGATCGGCTAAGGCTTTGGATTACGCCTACTGGAAACACCTTGAATGACTTGTTCACCGCTTCGTAATGCACTACAAGAAGTGAATAGAAGTCAAGATCGTAATCATGAGCTAGCTAGCTACAAGATCGGCGAGCTAGCCCGATGCACCAGACATACCCCTAGTACCCCATAGTTATAGTCTTTCCTTTAGTTCGATTTTAGTTGCGAATTGTGAGCTACTAATCCTTGTGGTAGCCATAATCTTGAATAAAAAAATCAATAAAAGAATTTCTTGAAAAATCTGCTGTTTGTCTTGTATGCTCTTTGTGTTCTTGGGCTATTAGAATTTACCTTTCCTGTCTCTGCTTATCTCCTAAATCTTTGGAGTTCTAGCAGATGGTGACCACCGTCTCAAGCGATGGCGATGTCCGAGGTCGGGGCAATGAAGACGCAGATTACCAGGAGGATCCCGTGCAGCAACCACCACCGCCACCAGCTGAAGGACCAGATTGGCGTCAGATGATGGAAAACCAGAATCATCTGATTAACCTCCTGGCTCAGTCCCTCAACAGCGTGCAGAATGTGCAGGCAACACCTCGGACTGCACCACCACCCCCACCTACGCAGAGATTGACCATGGCAGATTTCATGCGCATGCGCCCACCGACTTTCTCCAGCAGCACAGAGCCGATGGATGCCGACGACTGGATCCGTGCAATCGAAAAGAAGTTGGATATTGCATGATGTCTTGGTCGTGAGAGAGTCTGCTTGCCTCTCACCAACTCACCGTCCCTTGTCGTAATGGTGGGATAACTACAACATCTCCCATCCGATGTGAGACTATCTCTTGGGAGGAGTTTGTGCGGGCTTTCGCCATGCACATATCCCATGAGGATAATGACCCTAAAGAAGAAAGAGTTCCACGCGCTCAAATAAGGCAACCGCACGGTGGGTGAATACTGCACAAGTTCAACGACTTGCTCGCTATGCCCCAAAGCGTGGCTAGTGATGAAGAAAGGCAGAAAGGTTCATGGATGGTTTGAACGATGAGATCTCGACCCGGTGGTCTCCAATGACTACACCGACTTCCAAAGGCGGTTAGTGAATAAAGCTTTTCGCCAGAGGCCAAGCATCTGCAGATGGAGAACCGCAAGCGGAGGATGGCCGCTCAGAAGTTCAACTCTGGAGGGCAACCCAAGCCTCGCTTTGCTCAGCCTCAGCCACCTCAGAGTGGAAGGTTCCAGTCTTCTACACCCAGAGCTCCAAGACGAATACCTGGCGCTCCAACTCTTCCGGCTTCGCAACAATGCATCTGCGAGCGGCCAAGCAGAAGAACCCAACTTCATCAGCAGCAGGAGTAACATGCTTCCATTGCAACGAGACTGGACATTATGCCAACAAGTGCCCGAAGAAGCAGCAGTCTGCAACACCAATCAGGCTAGCATCAGGAGTACCAGCCACCGGCGGCACACCAAAGCCGGCGGGCCAGTTCACGAAGGGACGTGTGAATCACGTCACAGCAGAGGAGGCTCAGGCAGCACCAGATGTCGTCCTTGGTACGTTTCTCGTTAATATGATACCTGCATCAGTTCTGTTTGATTCCGGAGCTTCACATTCTTTTGTATCCAATAAGTTTGTGGGCAAAAATGGGTTACCTATTTCTCCATTAAGTAATCCTATGATAATCCATTCCCGAGCTCGAAATGAGAACCGATTCTTCATGCGAATTTTACCACTCGAGATATCAGGAGTTTCCTTCATGGCGGACTTGATAGTCTTGCATTCTCAAGGTCCGGATGTAATACTTGGAATGGGTAGCTAGCTAAGAATCAGGGCGGATAGATCGCGCCGATAGGTCTATCACTCTCACTAATGCGGAAGGAGTCACAGTTGAATTCAAGCCCAAGACCTGCACCGGTGGAAGTTCCATACTGACCAGCTTGGAGGAGTTAAAGCTTGAAGATATACCAATAGTGCAAGAATTCCCGGATGTTTTTCCCGATGATCTACCCGGCATGCCACCGGATAGGGACGTCATGTTCTTAATTGACTTAGTCCCAGGGACCGCTCCAATCTCGAAGCGACCTTACAGAATGCCGGCCAATGAATTGGCAGAGATGAAGAAACAGATTGAAGAGTTGCGGAGCAAGGGATATATTCGACCAGTTCATCACCTTGGGGAGCACTGTCTTGTTTGTTAAGAAGAAAGACAATGATATGAGGATGTGTGTGGATTACGATCGCTCAATGAGGTGACAATCAAGAATAAGTATCATTACCTAGGATTGATGATCCGTTCGATCAAGCTGAAAGGAGCAAGTGTCTTCTCGAAGATTGATTTGAGATCTGGTTATCACCAATCGAAGATTAGACGAGAAGATATTCCAAGACGACCTTCACCACGGATATGGATTGTATGAGTTCTGATAATGTCTTTCGGTTTGACAAACGCCCCTGCTTATTTCATGAATATGATGAACAAAGTGTTCATGGAATTCTTGGATAAGTTTGTGGTTGTTTTCATCGATGACATCCTTATCTATTCAAAGAATGAAGAAGAGCATGAGGACCATCTCAGGATAATTTTGGGAAAACTCAGAGAGCACCAGCTTTATGCCAAATTCAGTAAGTGCGAATTTTGGCTAAGTCAGGTGGCATTCCTTGGACATATTGTGTCCATAAGAGGATGGCGATAGATCCGACCAAAGTCGAAGCAAGAATGGATTGAAACAACCCAAGTCTGTCACCGATGTGAGAAGCTTCCTTGGATTGGTGGGTATTATCGCAGATTCATTGAAGGTTTCTCCAAGATAGCAAGACCAATGACTCAACTTCAAGAAGGAGCGAAATTTGAATGGACGGATGCTTGTGAGGAAAGTTTCCAAGAAGCGAAGACGAGATTAGTTTCAAGACGCAGTATTGGTCCTCTGGGACATCCATAAGGATTTTGTGATTTTTGTGGACGCATCCGTCAAGGACTGGGCGTAATCGATGCAAGAGGACAAGGTTGTCGCTTATGCATCTCGACAATTGCGACCACACGAAGGGAATTATCCAACTCACGACCTGGAGTTAGCAGCGATTGTACATGCATTGAAGATCTGGCGGCATTATCTCATTGGTAACCGCTGTGAAGTTTTCACGGATCATAAAAGTCTGAAGTACATCTTCACTCAGTCTGACCTTAATCTCCGACAGAGAAGATGGCTAGAATTGATAAAGGATTATGACCTTGGAATTCATTATCATCCGGGCAAGGCAAATGTAGTTGCAGATGCCTTGAGCAGAAAGGCTTATTGCAACACCATTTTGGTTCAGAAGAATCAGCCAGAGTTGTATGAAGAATTGAAGCATCTGAACTTGGAGATTGTTGAGCAAAGATGTGTGAATGCTTTGGAAGTTCAACCAACACTTCAGAGTCAGATCAAGGAAAAGCAACTAGTAGATGAAAACATCAAGGAGATCAAGAAGAATATGAGAAGAGGCAAAGCTTGAGGATTCACGAAGATGAGGAAGGAACAAGCAGTGTGGTCGGGAACCGCATCTGCGTCTCGGATCGGCAGGATTTAAAGCGATCGATTCTGAAGGAAGCCCATGAGTCGCTTTTATTCCATTCACCTGGCAATACCAAGATGTACCGGGATCTTAAGGAAAGATATTGGTGGGTCGAGATGAAACGGAAATTCTTGAGTTCAGAGTCGTTGTGATGTTTGTCACGAGTCAAGGCGAGAACATCAAAGACCCATTGGTTTGTTACAACCGCTACCGATCCCCGAGTGGAAGTGGGAAGAAGTTGGTATGGATTTCATCACCGGACTTCCTAGGACTCGATCCAGATGTGATTCCATCTGGGTGATAATTGATCGGTAACGAAAGTAGCTCATTTCCTTCCCGTCAAGACCACCTACCCGAGCGAAGAAGTTGGCGTAATTGTATATGGCCAAGATAGTGCATCGCATGGAGTACCCAAGAAGATCGTGGTCCGACAGAGGATCACGCTTACGCCAAGATTTTGGCAGAGTCTACATGAAGCTTTGGGAACCGTGACTCAATTTCAAAGATCTTGCATATCATCCATGAGACGGATGGCGGACGAACGAGTCAACCAGATTCTTGAAGACATGCTTGAGCCTGCGCCTTAGAGTCTGGAAAAAGTTGGGACAAGAATTTGCCCTATGAATTTTCAGATAACAATAGCTACCAAGCCGGTCTTGAGATGTCCCCATTTGAGGCTTTGTATGGCGAGAATGCGTAACTCCACTTCTATGGGATGAAGTGGGAGAGCATCGACTCTTTGGGCCAGAGTTGATCAAAGAAGTCGAAAGCAAGGTTAAGGCAATAAGAGAACATCTGAAAGTAGCTCAAACCCGATGAAGAAGAGTTATGCCGATAATCGTCGGCGAGAGTTGACCTTGCGAGAGGAGATTTTGTCTATCTCCGAAGTTACTCCACTCAGGAGTAAGAAGGTTCGAACCAAAGGAAAACTTGCACCCAGATTGTGGGACCTTACAAGATTTTGGCAAGAAGAGGTGAAGTTGCATATCATTTCGAGTTACCAAAGATCTTTGTCCATTGTACACAATGTCTTCCATGTTTCACACTAAAGAAGTGCCTTCGAGTGGGAAGATCGACCCTCCGAAAGCATTGAGCTTCAAGAGGACCTCACTTATGTGGAGCAACCGATCAAGATTCTGGACGTCGCAGAGCGTGTCACAAGGAACAAGATCATCCGTTCATACAAAGTCCAGTGGAGCCACCACCCGGAAAGTGAAGCCACTTGGGAGCGGGAAGAAGATATTAAAGCAGGGTATCCCCACCTTCTTGCCGGTCAATACTGAATCTCGGGGTCGAGATTCCCTTAAGGGGGGGAGGTTTGTAACAGCCCAAAATTTCAAATTTAGATTTTAGTTTAAAACTTATTTGAGTTTGTGAAATTTTCTGCATTTTAAAAACTATTCTTTAAATTGTTGAAAGCTAAAAAGAACTTCTAATTCAAAATCTATTATCAACTTTAAGTTAGAGTTATTTTATTTGAGTCCAGAAGAATTCTAGAATCATCCAGAAATTTTCCTAGAATTTTTAGGATTTATTTGCTATTTTCTAGGACCTAAATGGATTAAACTCAATATTTAAAATAGAAAATCAAAAGAAAATCGCATAAGCTGATGGGCCAAATCTCTCGGCCCAAGGCGGCCCGCACCACCCACGGCCCCATCTAAGCGGACTGCTGGATTTAAATCCAGCGACATGACCGCCACCTCTCTCTCTCTCTCTCACTCCGCACTTGGCCCCACCTGCCCGACCCTCTCCCTCTCCTTGCCTTGTGGCCCCGCTGACCCGCCCCTTCCTCGCTGCCGTCTCCATGAGGTCAAAGCCTCGCCGCCATTATCGCAAGACAGCGAAGCCAGAACGCTCCATCCAACCGCCCCTCCTCGCGTGTGCGCGCAGGCGACTCAGCGTCCAACCGCCTCCACCCCATGCGTTCCCCCATCTCCGCGGGCGTGCGACGAACGCCGCCAGAACCGCCGCAAGACGAACCCCACGACGCCCGCTTCGGACCTCCGGCCTCTATAAAGGAGAGCACCGGAGCCCTCGCCACCCCGATCCCGGCCACCACCCTCTCTCTCGCCTGTGCTCGCCGAATTTGAGTTTACTGCACGGGTCCGGCTTGAAGCTTCAATTGAGCCGCCGTCGACGCCGGGTCTCGCCGCCACTAATCGTGATCGCCGACGCTGCTGGCTTCGCCTCGCCTCGTCGGAGGACCCCGTAGGCGTGTCGCCTTCAGCCGTAGCCGCGCGCCGCTTCGCGCCGCCGCCGCCATCTCAAATCCCCTCTCGTCGCGTGGGTGGCGCCCTAGACTCGCATGATCTCCTCCTCTTCCTAACGCACGCCACCGCTTCGTAGTCATGCATCAGATGTGTGGCGACCCTAGGTCCGCTACGCCGCCGCCATCGCGGGTGGCCTTGCCACGCATGCGCCACTTTAAGCACCACGAGGCGCCACGTCGCTGCTTCACGACGTGGCGCACACGTCGCACACGCTGTTACCCCACCCGTGAGCCAAGCAGTGGACTAAGTCCACGTGAGCCGTGTCTCGACACAAGGGGCCACTACGCTTTTGTTTTTATTCATTTATTTAAATCCGAAATTCCCTTCAAGCGCCACCTTGCATAATAATTAGATTTTCTTTTAGAAAATAATTGAGAAAATTGATTTAAATCACAGATTTAGGATTTAATTTGTAAAATTCATAACTTTTGCATTCTAATTCCAAATTAGGTGATTCCAATTTCTAAAATTTGATAAAATTAATACCTAGCTAAATAAAGTATAAAAATTGGAATTGGAATAGGTTTAAACTGTCTGTTTGAATTTGAAATAATTTAAACCACTAATTTAGGAATTTAACTTGTAAAATTCATATCTTTTGAACCATAATTCCAAATTAGATGATTCAAATTGCTAAAATCTTAGAAAATTATTATCTAACTAAATAAAATATAGTTATTCAATTTGGAGTTCAGTCTAGTTCTGTCTTAGAATTTAGAAATCCATTTGAATTCCAAATTTAAATTAAAATTTGTAAAATTCATATCATCTAATTTCAAGCTCCAAATTTAGTGAATTAAGTTTCTAAAATTTTATAAAAGATTATCTAGCTTAATAAATCAGAATTTGTCTATTTGGAATTAGTTTAAATTATCATTTTTAAATTAAACTATTTAATTTGCAAATTTAGGATTTAAACTTGTAAAAGTTATATCTTTTATTTTCCTATCTCTAAATTGAATGTTTCAAACTTATAAAGTCTTATAAAATTGTTATCTAGTTAAATAAAATATAATTATTTTATTTGGAGTTAGTTTGAACTATTGTCTTGTCCTTATTTGAATTTCAATTGATTGTCGTATTTTCACGTTTAGATTATTTATTTATTTGGGAATTTGATTCTTCCGAAGAATTAGAATTTCAAGACTTCAGCGAAGGCAAGTTATACTTTGATCATCTTGTCCCTACTATTTTAAAGTTATTTAGATTCAGTTTTCAAATTATTAAATGCATGCATATTTTTATTCAAGTATTTTAAATTCCTGTTTAAATGATTAGATATTCCAACTATCCTGGTATGGCCAATATTGAATATTGAAATGTCATCCCTTGTCCCCATAGATAAATTGTTTGGAAATGCTTAGCAAATGCTTAGACCATGATTTTAATTTTTGGGGAGGATTTAGCCAAATCATTACAAACTTGTTTCAACTTGAACCTATGGTATTGTTTTACCATAGAATTGTTGTAAAGGTGGTTTTACTAAATAAAATAAAGATGGTTTGGACTTGGGCGTAATGGATGAAAGGTGGGTGCGAGGTTTATGCGGGTTTAATCTGGTTAGGATTAAAGCCTGTGGTTTTATTTGAAAGACGCCCAAGTCAATTAAGGACCGACCTTTGGCGTTCCTTTGCTATGCCAAAAGCGTACCACCACATGTCCTGTATGGGAAGGACTGGCTTAATAATTTGGGATACCTCATAGATATTCATGCCATGTTGTATGAGTGGGTGTTGGTTAGGCAGTAGTCCCACATGGCGCAAGAGGGGCTCCGGGAGGATGGTTAGTCAATGGAAGCGAAACCTTAGCGGGCATGAGTATTGTGAGGTAGATCATTATAACGACCTTGTGATATTTGTTTCTGTTACGCCTTAGGAAGCGTGGATTGGGTGACACAAAGGGTATAATATCTCGTGTGGGTAAAATTTGTACAAACTCGCAGAGTAGAAACTATTGAATAGCGGCGTCATGATCATGGACATGCTAGCAAAGCCACTTTGAGTTAGACTTGTTTTTGTTTTAAAATGGTTTCAACAGAGGTTTTCGGGATGGTTAGTCTGTGGGAGAATTAGGCGGTTAGCCATTGTGATTGGAGGATATCCATCACCTTTCTTGGAGGTTATCCACATTATTCAATTGTCGTTTAAATTATGATTTTAAATCTTGTATGAAAACGGCCTTGCAATCTATTATGATTATTTGAACTAAAAGCTAGCGCCACATAAAATAACCCCGCCGGTATCCTTTGTTCACCTTATGCATGCATTACTGATTCCATATTGGGTGTAACTTGCGAGCACAGTAGTTGTGCTCATGCTTGCTTTATGCAACAAAATTTCAGAGAAGACCACTATCGGGACGGTGAGGACAAGCGCTTAGGCTACGCCCAGGGCGATTACTGTGGCGGATCGTTCTGGCCTACTACTATCTTTTTACTTCCGCTGTGTTATTTACTTCTTTGTTTGGCTTCATGCCCAATTGTATCGAACTCGATTTCTTTGTCAATGAAATCACGAGACTTGGTTATGTTATCATTTTTGTAGCTGTACACCGAAATCTGGGTGGTGTATGAACACGAGAGGGTTCGGGATCTTTCGTTCCCGGGTCCGACAATGTGTACATATCACCATTGATGGAAGCTCTAAAAGTACTGTGGATCAAAGGGGTACATGTATGGGATGCGTACAAACGAAAGAACTTCACTTTATGTGCCTTGTTATTCTGCACCATAAATGATTATTCTGCCCTTGCTAACCTGTCGGGCCAGAGTACAAAAGGGGGCTAAAGACTGTACTCACTACTTAGATGATACCGAGAGTGTGTGGCTGAAGCACTTGCACAAAACCGTGTACATGCATCACCGTAGGTTCCTTCGGATGGCTCACCCATACCGCAAGATTAAGAAACAATTCGATGGAGAGAAGATAGACAGTTCAGCTCCAAGACATTTAAGCAGAAAAGGGGTCTATGATATGGTTAAGGATTTAGATGTTGTGCTCGGAAAAGGACGTAAATCGAGGACCCGTGAGAAGAATATCTGGAAGAAGAGATCAATATTTTGAGATTTACCTTATTGGGAGCACCTAGAAGTTCGCTACTACATTGACGTCATGCACGTAGAGAAGAATTTATATGACAGCTTGATTGGTCTTTTACTAAACATTCGTGACAAACCAAAGGATGGTGTCAACGCACAACTTGACTTGGTTGATATGAATATCAGACCTAAGTTAGAACCGACAAAGACCAATAAAGGATGAACGTACCTTCCCCCTGCTTATTACACTCTATCCAAGGCTGAGAGAACTGAACTGTGTTAGTGCTTGCATGGTGTGAAAGTTCCGTCTGATTACTCCGTCAACATGAAGAAACTTGTTTCAATGGAATATTTGAAGTTAATTAGCATGAAGTCTCATGATTGTCATGTGATGATGACACGAATGCTCCCTGTTGCAATTAGAAGTATTTTATCAATCAAGGTTCGAGAGACAATCATGAGGTTGTGTTATTTCTTCAACACAATTGCTCAGAAGGTCATTGATCCCGAAAGACTAGATGCTCTACAGGACGAGGTGGTGACGACTCTATGTCATCTCGAGATGTATTTTCCTCCGTCATTTTTCTATATCATGGTCCATCTCATTGTTCACATTGTGAGGGAGATAAAGATGTGTAGGCCTGTGTTCCTACGTAGCATATACCTATTCGAGAGGTTCATGGGAATTCTCAAGTCCTATATACGGAATCGATCTCGGTCGGAGGCCAGCATCGTCGAAGTTTGTGCAACTGAAGAGGTCATTGAGTTTTGCGTCGATTACATGGCTCAGGTCGAACCGATAGGTTTGCCTCGATCTCGCCATGAGGGGAGGCTCGAGGGTATCGGGACCATCGGAAGGAAAGAAATCACTCCAGATATGGATGTGTACACTCAAACCCATTTCACGATCTTGCAACACATGACTGAAGTGTCCATGTATATCTACTAGCACAAGAATATGCTTTGACAACGGAATCCAGAGTGACCGGATGTTTGGATCACGAGACAGCACAACAGTCGGTTCAACCAATGGTTGAAGGAGCGACTCGCTAGGAGCTCGTCAAGTGATATCTTGACATGGTTGGCAAAAGGGCCAACATTAACAGCCATGACATGGCAAGGATCGACATAAATCGTACATATTCTATCGTGGGCTCGGGATATAAAGAGCACTAACGAGCGTGGTATCGCACAGATCGTTCAAGTACCAATGGGTTGAGGAGCTCCTACTATGAGTTCATACAGGAGATTTGGGAGCTCAACTACGTGCTTTTCAAGATCCCCCTATTTCGATGTCATTGGGTCCATCTCCTACAGGCGAAGGTCGACAAGTACAGCATCACTACCGTGGACCTCAAACGTGTTGGATACAAAGACAAACCATTCGTACTCGCTAACCAAGTTGTTTAAGTCTTCTATGTAACCGACCAGGCAAATAAGAAGCGTCACATAGTTCTTCATAGAAAAAGGAGGATTGTCATAGTTGAGAATGTATTAGACGATGAAGAATACAATCAACTTGATAAGGAAAAACTGAATGGAACAAATTTTGCGGATTGGTCCCGCAACCTGAGAATTGTTCATAGGCAAGATAAAAAGAAACATGTTCTAGAGGAACCAATTCCAGATGTGCCTGCTGAAAATGCTGCTGCTACTCTTAAAACTGCCTATAAAAAGGCATGTGATGAGTCCCTTGATGTTAGCTGTCTCATGCTTGCTACTATGAACTCAGATATTCAAAAGCAGTTTGAGAACATAGAGGCCTGCGATATCATCGTGGCACTCAAAGGCATGTTTGAGACACAAACAAGAATTGAGAGACATGAGATCTCAAAGAAATTGTTTGGGAGTAAGCTAGCTGAGGGAAGTTCGATGAGCCCTCATGTGATCAAAATGGTTAGTTACACACAGATCTTGGAAAAACTTGTTTTTTCACTTAGCCAAGAGTTGGCTACAGATTTGATTCTTGCTTTGCTACCTTCAAGCTATGGGCAGTTCATTCTGAACTTCCATATGAATGGCTTAGACAAGAATCTCACCGAACTACATATGATGTTTAAGACTGCAGAGGACAACATTAAGAAAAGCAACTGTCATATGATAATAGTGCAAAAGAGTACAAGCTTCAAGAAGAAGGCTAAGACTAGGGTCAAAGGTAAAGGCAAGAAAGTTTTGAAGGAGATCCAAACTAACAAGCCTAAGCCCAAGAGTAAGTCTGGCCTGACTCAAGAGAATGAATGCTTTTACTGCAAAGAACCAGGCCATTGGAAAAGGAACTACAAGAAATACATGGCTGATTCGAAAAAGAATAGTGGAACTAAACCCTCCACTTCGGTATTAATGTTATAGATGTTTTTCTTGTCGACTCTTACGTTAACTCATGGGTATTTGATACGGATCGGTTGCTCATATTTGCAATTCGATCACGAGTCTAACAAAGAGTAGGAGAATTGCAAGGATGAAATGGATCTTCGCGTCGGGAATAAAGCAAGAGTTCTTTGCATTAGCCGTCGGGACTTTACCATTACTTTTGCCCTCATGATTTATTATGAAACTAAATAATTGTTATTGTGTTCCAGCCATGAGTAGAAACATCATCTCTGCATCATGTTTGATGGCAGAGGGTTATACATTCATTATAGAGAACAATGGTTGTTCTATATTTTTGAATGAAATGTTTTATGGCTATGCTCCTGTTTTGAATGGGTTGTATATTTTAAATCTTGATGATGCACCCGTCTATAATATTAATGCAAAGAGGCTTCGACCTAATAATTTGAATTCCACTTACATTTGGCATTATCGTTTGGGTCACGTAAGTGAGAAACGCATGAAGAAGCTCCATTATGATGGAATGCTAAACTCATTTGATTTGGAATCATTTGAAACATGCGATCCTTACCTTCTCGGAAAGATGACCAAGACATCTTTCACTGGTCGGAGTGAAAGGGCATCCGACCTGTTGGTACTCATACATACTGATGTGTGTGGACCAATGAGTACGACAGCTAGAGGTGGTTTTCAGTACTTCATTACTTTCACCGATGACTATAGTAGATATGGATATATCTATTTAATGAGGAATAAGTCAGAATCCTTTGAAAAGTTCAAGGAGTTCCAGAATGAGGTACAGAATCAACTTGGCAAGACAATCAAATCTTTACGATCTGATCGTGGATGTGAATTTTTGAGCCGTGAGTTTGGTGATCATTTGAAACAATGTGGAATTGTTCCACAGCTTTCACCACCAGCTACTCCACAATGGAATGGGGTGTCCGAGCGGCGTAATCGGACCTTGTTGGACATGGTTCGATCAATGATGAGCTAATCAGATCTACTGTTGTATTTTTGGGGTTACACTCTGAAAATTGCTGCTTTCACTTTAAATAGGGTACCATCTAAATCAGTAGATAAGACACCATATGAGATATGGACTGGGAAGAGTCCTAGTTTGTCTTTTCTAAAGATTTGGGGTTGTGATGTCTATGTTAAACAATTGACGTCTGACAAACTCACACCCAAGTCTGATAAGTGCTTCTTTGTGGGGTATCCTAAGAAAACTAAAGGATATTATTTTTATTATCGGGTTGATAACAAAGTGTTTGTTGCCCGTAATGGTGTCTTCTTGGAGAAAGAGTTTCTTTCCAAAGGAGTCAGTGGGAGCAAGGTGCAACTCGAAGAAATTCGGGAACCATCTAAAAATGTTTCAACTCCTACTGAACCTCTACAGGATAAACAAAACGTTGTTGAACCTGTAGATGAGGCATCAGCCCCACGTAGATAAAAAAAGGCCACGTCTATTGCCTATAAGGTATGGGCATGACGTATTATTGGTGAATAATGATGAGCCTAAAACTTATGTGGAAGCAATGATGGACCCAGACTCTGAGTCATGGCATGAGGCCATGAGATCCGAAATAAAGTCCATGTATGATAATCAAGTTTGGAACTTGGTTGATGCACCTAATGGTATTAAGACCATTGAGTGCAAGTGGATTTTTAAGAAAAAGATAGATATAGATGGAAATGTTCACATTCATAAGGCACGACTGGTTGTGAAGGGTTTCAGACAAATTCAAGGTGTTGATTATGATGAAACATTCTCTCCTGTCATGATGCTTAAGTCTATTCGGATCATTCTAGCTATTGCTGCATATTTCGACTATGAGATATGGCAAATGGATGTCAAAACGGCTTTCCTTAATGGAAACCTAAGTGAGGATGTGTGCATAACACAGCCTGAGGGTTTTGTCAATCCAAAGGAAGCTAGAAAGGTGTGCAAGCTAACTAAATCTATCTATGGATTGAAGCAAGCATATCGGAGTTGGAACATTCGTTTTGATGAAGTGGTCAAAGGGTTTGACTTCATTAAGAACGAAGAAGAACCTTATGTTTATAAGAAGGTTAGTGGGAGCAAGCTTGTGTTTCTGATCTTGTATGTAGATGACATACTCTTGGTCGGAAATAACATTCCAATGCTTGAATCTGTTAAAACTTCATTAAGAAATAGTTTCTCAATGAAAGATTTAGGAGATGCAGACATATATTCTTGGTATAAGGATCTATAGAGATAGATCTAAGAGGTTAATTAGGTTAAGCGGGATATGTACATAGACAAAGTGTTGAAACGGTTCAACATGCAAGATTCCAAGAAAGGCTTCTTTCCCATGGCACATGGCATTAATCTTAGCAAGAATCGGGCTGTCACGACCAGCGATGAGCGAGACAAGATGAGTAGAACTCCATATGCTTTGGCTGTTGGGTCTATCATGTATGCCATACTGTGTACACAACCAGATGTATCATATGCTCTAAGTGTTATGAGCAGATACCAAGCTGATCCCAGTGAAGGTCACTGGACAGCTGTGAAAAACATTCTTAAGTACTTGAGAAGGACTAAGGATGTGTTCCTAGTTTATGGCGGTGATGAAGAGCTCATTGTAAATGGTTACACCGATGCAAGCTTCCAAACCGACAAAGATGATTATCGTTCGCAATATGGTTTTGTATTTATTTTGAATGGAGGAGCAGTGAGTTGGAAAAGTTCCAAGCAAGAGACGGTTGCTGATTTTACGACAGAGGCCGAGCACATTGCGGCTTCTGAAGCTGCGAAAGAAGGTGTTTGGATAAGGAAGTTCCTTACTGAGTTGGGTGTGGTTTCGAGTGTCTTGAACTCGATGGATCTCTATTGTGACAACAATGGAGCCATTGCTCAGGCTAAGGAGCCTAGATCCCATCAGAAGTCCAAACATATACTCAGGCATTTTCATCTTATTCGCGAGTTAGTGAATAGAGGAGATATTAAGATATGCAAAGTTCATACGGATTTAAATGTTACTGATCCATTGACAAAGCCTCTCACACGGCCCAAGCATGAGGCGCACACAAGAGCTATCGGTATTAGATACCTGAATGATTGACTCTAGTGCAAGTGGGAGACTGTTGGAAATATGCCCTAGAGGCAATTATGTAGATGATTATATTTCATTATGTTCATAATATTGGATAATATTTTATCCTGTTCCTTGAATGAATCATTGGATATGGAGATTAACAACTATGTGACTTGTTGGTGAAACTCTTAAACTTATGTGATGTCGTTCTAAATGAATCCCTGGTCAGATGTCAATGGTCGGAACACCAGTGACTCATTGACCAAAGACATGTATTGATTAATGACCGTGTTTCACCGGTCATGGATATAGGGATATTGAATCAATAATATGAACACATGTTAGAGAACATGGGGTTGGATTGACCCACCTTGAGACACTATTGAGATTGTTATGATTCTATGTGTTGTTAGTTGGTCTCAAGCAGTGATGATGTATAATCCTTAGACCTGAGATCAGCATGGTTTCCTACATATGTAATAACACTCTTAGGGGTTGCCAATCGCTACTCGTAATTGGGTAGTTATAAAGGTAGCTTTCGGGTATGCTATAAAACATACGGAGGAATGTGACTAGTCGGATATGGGATTTGCCCCTCCTAACATAACAAGAGAGATGTCTCTGGGCCCCTCAAAGTGGTCGGATAAAGAAAGTGCATGGTCGTGCCGCTGGTGGTCGAAGAGTTCGACCACATAAGGCTATCCGACACTCGATCGAGAAAGTATTGAACAGTCCATGGATGACACAACATATCACCTGGAGTTCAACCAGACATCGTGAGGCAAAGGGAGCCTACACGAGTAGGTCACTTAGTTCGATCGATTCTGATTGGTCATTATAGAGATACGAGTGGTCAGAGGCGGTTGAGCGTAATCCGAGTGGTCATAACACGGTCGTGAGGAGCTCTGAATAGTCGTGACCAAATCTGAATCGGTCGTATAGAGATAGAACACGGTCATAAGTGATGAGGACCTGGTCGTAGATCATATTGCATTAAGGTTCGTCCGATATAATTTGTGTGTATTCGGAAATCGTTATGTCCTGCTAGGAACCGCTAACGACTCGTGATCGGAAAGATTTTCTGAGTCACAACCGATTACGCATAAACCTAATGGGTCACACACTTAACGGGTTGGAACAAACAAGTATGGATACGATTAGTCAAGCGTGTTGGGATAGGATCCGTCACGAGCACTATATAAGGAGATGCATGAGGTCATTTGGGAGGCGCGGGTGAGCGTAATGACGAGACACACGAAAGTCGTGAGTTGAGTTATTCCACCGAAACCCTAGCCGCCATCTTCCTGAGAGCTCTGCCATGCGACTTGGTGCTAGCACCCCAGCGTACGGTTGTTCCTTCCCTGGACGTGTGGATACCATAGAGGTGCTACTGCGGTTATTGTTGCACTTGAGGACAATCCGTGATCTTCATAAGGAACTATAAAGGTCACTGGAGGAGACGATCGACCACGACCACCGCATCGACGTGCTCGATGTTGGACGAGCGACTACGACCGCTACATCGACGCGCCCTTCGTTGGACCAGGCTGCTCCAACTCTTCTTCCATTGCTCTGCGCGTCTGGTGGTAACGATCTATGATCATCTACTTGCTTAGCTTCCTGGTTTACGTGGTAGAAAATTTTGATTTGTTGCTATCGTAGCCTACCCGTAATCCAACATATTTATCGCAGACGATTCTACTTTAGAACCGTCTGTGATGTCCAACCCTATATATATTCGGACTCTAGGGTTTGCCCGTGCTGCCCCACTCAAATGGTTAACTTTCTCTAACATCCCTCCTCCCTCGAGCCCGTCGCCGCCATCCTCGATGCCGCCTCCTCCTCAAGCCCTGCGCGCCTCCTCCCCAAGCATGAGCCGGCGCCTCCTCGAACCCGGCGCCCCTCCTCCCCTAGCCCGCCTCCTCCTCCCCGAGCCTGCGCCTCCCCTTCGACGTTGCTTTCTTTGCTCTGGTGCTCCTTGCTCGTCCTTCTCCTCGCCCAAAGGTAACCGATCTTTGAATCCATCTTTGAATATCTACATGACTCAGATTGTGTCAATGGCTTTGATTGCCATCTGCTTAATAGGGGTGGAAATCAAGTTGATTGTGTCAGCCCATATCTGAAATCGCCTTTTAAAATGAATCCATGCTGAATATCTACATTGCTCAGATTGCTCGGTGGCTTTGATTGCCATCTACTTATGAGTATCACTGACATTTCAATTTAATTACCCCTTTGCATTTGATATGTTCTAGTCAATGATTCATATTGTATTTATTTTAATACTGCTACTGGAATATATTGCAATATGGTGTGGTGGGCTTGAGATGAATGCTCTATGATGATAATAGTCTTGTACTAAAATTGTTTTGATAATCGGGTTTGAACTTGAGCTCTAATTGGAATGCTTACTACTATTGATTGATCTTTAGCATTTAGTCTGTTACTTTCGGTTGGTTAATTGGTTGAACCTCCAGGTTATGTGATCCTTAGCAATTCATAATACATGCTATACTGTCAATCAATTGGGCATATTGCTGAACTTGTTAAACTATGATCTTTTATACTGTCAGTAGATCAAGTTTTGTTGGTTGACTAGAGTGTTGTTTTGGTGATCATTTTGCTTTGATCTCATGTTGGCCAAAAGTATTATCTATTGCCTTTTGTTTAAAGATCGGCAGATAAGTAAAACACTATTTTAGAACTCAAAGTTTGAATTAATATTGTCAAATTCAATTAATGAAGAGTATAGACTAAAGTAGCGAGAAGGCCAAGATTAAATCTTCTGCAACTCTACATCTGAGAGCAATATCAAAATGTTAAATCTTAGCTTTATGCTGATTTCATTTGTTCACATGATGTTTGTGTTGAGCATATTATTCCTTTTAAATGACTTAGATGATTTACATGTTTATGTGTCAATTATGTCTTATATGTAGCATGTATGGATTTTTTTTTGTGGTAGCTATATAATTAATAAAAAAGTATCCTAATTTCTTCCTACATATCCCAATTATATCCTAATTATTTATTAATTGTGTGTATACTCATACGAGAATCTTATGATAATATGTTCTGCGTGTCGAACTTCTATTTCTTGTGAAGATGTGTAAGATCGAGGAGGCCGACTAGGGGGTGAATAGGCGGTTTTAAAATCTTTTAGCTAAACCGAGTTTTATGCGGAATTGTAAATCAATTCGGTTTTGCTCAATTAAAACATAAATCAACTAGTCTTGACTAAGTGCACCAACAATATAGGACTATTGATAATGATAGCAAACATACAAAGACATGTAAGCAATTTAATTCTAGAAATGTAAATTGCACAAAGTAAATCACAGCAGAGCAAACCACAATGACACAAGAAGCGTTTTACAGTGGTATTAGGAGACTTGCGGTCTCCCTAATCCACGTTGAGGTAAGCCAAACTAATTGGACCGGCTCCACAAATTAAGCCAAACACCTCAATTCCACTAGTGGTAGCTCTTTCCCGTTCTGGGTAAGTGACCTTCAACCTTCACAACACGACGGGCCTTCTCACAAGCTTCTTGAGAAGATCACCGGACCACGACGTCTCCACACCGTCTAGGTGTCGGCAAACACCAAGAGTAATAAGCCAAGCCCCTTGCTTGACTCTCACCACGTGCAACAAATGCACAAGCTCAAGTGGATATGAAATCCACCTCTAGATGCAATACATGCAACTAGAGACATCTCTCCTTGCTCACAAGGTGCAACACATGCACAATTGACAGGAGAAGCTCACACTAACTCAAGTGAATGAAATGGGATGCCACAGATTATCTCTCTACCGGCTAAGGGGGTATTTATAGCCACCAACACAAAAAACTAGCCGTTGAGAGCAGAAATCCCAAAAATCGAGATTCTTGTATCTGCATTGAGAAACTGTAGTACTACCGATTCTTGTTCAATGGTCAAAAAGGGTGCATTAAATGCTCAAAAACTAGTTGTTTTTTGTTTTGGTGCGGTAGTACCGCTATACGTACCCGGTATTACCGCTCGGTGGTAATACTACTCATCCCATGCGGTATTACTCCAGGCCAATTTTCAGCACAAACAACACTCGAGAAAAAGATCATAACTTTTGAATCTGATGTCGGAATTGAGTGATCTTGGACTCTATGGAAAGCTTATTTAGAGGGCTACACAGCCCACCTATTTTCTTGATCTCAAACATAGTTGATCAAATCAAAACGCACAACTCCAAAGAGCCAACACCATGGTTAGAGTCCAAGAAAATAGCAACGAGCAATTTTAGACCATGCCAAAGGGAAAATGCATGAATCCCAACAATTTGCAAAACATATTTACAAACTTAGATCATGCCACAAAGAGTAGGTACATGTACTTCAACCATTTACAAAACACATTTGCAAAGTATAGTTACATGCTACAAGGATTAGATGCATGAGCCTCAGCTATTTGCAAAACACATTCGCAAATAATAGCATCATGCCACGGAGAGCTAGAGCAAGCGAGATTGAGCTATCAACACATGATGAGACTCAAGCTACTAGACAAGACCCCTCTTAATAGTACGGTAATCCTACACTAACAATCCGGTCCTCCAAACAAACACCAAGACCGATAAAAGACTAGGAACACATCCTTAGACCTAGCTTGTCATACCTTTGCCTTGAGTATTTTCCTGAAGCTTGATGACGTACATCTTCACTTCAAGTCTAGGTCATCTTGTTGAAATGCATCAACCCATGATGCATCCTTTACTTGACCTCCATCAATACATGATGAGTCCTCTCTTGACTTGATGATCAACTCATGATCATCTACTCTTCAAGATCTTGATATGCATCAACACATGATGCATCCTCTTCTTGAACCTTGACTTGATGACGATCAACTCATGATGCCATCCAAAGTCCCCATTATCATGGAACATAATCTATTCATCCAACTCATGGAAAATGTTAGTCCCACAATGTAATTATCATTAAATACCAAAATATAGCCGTTCTTGCCAAAGCGGTACTACCATAACTAGAAATTGGTACTACAAGCAAGCGGTAATACCGCTCGGCTAGATCGGTATTACCGATTTCCAGAGGATTGAAAAACTCAAGAAAGCACTATCTCTGGAAATAACGTACCGCCATGTAAAACTCGGTATTACCGTATTCCGGTAGTATTGCTCAAAAATTGCGGTCATACCGATTTTGGAATTTTAAGAAAACTTCGAAAAACATGCACTCTGGAAAATACATACCTCCATGTAGATTTCGGTACTACCGACCTGCGGTAATACCGCTTATCACTTGCGGTCATACTGATTTTTCTGAACAGTTTTCCAGAAGCAAAACAAATGCAATGCATAACAAAAATGGCACAAAATAAACTTCAAGCAACTAGCCATAATTCTTGTATTGTCTTTGGATTGCCATTTTCATATTGTCATCCATAATCCGGGACTAAGCCTTTAAACAACTTAGCACACATGTTAGTCCCTTAACACAATGCAAATAATTGGATACAAAGCAATATGACTATATACGAACAACACAAGTTTTATATACTCAAAGGATATGTTTCAAAGTAGAGATCCCCAATATATGTGGATATAAAGAATATGGATCAATACTAATAAAACCATAAAACATAGAGTGAACTCCCCCTAAATGTGTGCATACACGAATGTGTAATAAAAACATATGCACATATTCAAGTCAAACTTTTAGTGGAGTTCAACCTATATTTTAGATATGAGGAATGCAACAAGATACAAGAATATGATGTCGAATGCATACCTCCATGATTTTCACCTATTCATCCAAATGAAACTAAATAATATCACAATCAACAAACATGTTAGTCTCACGTATAGATTTATCATTAATCACCAAAATACTCCATTAACTCATAATGGCGGGTCTAGATTCTTCAAGATGTCGTCCGCTCATTCTCTATCATCGTCGCCTCATGCGTCTGATGTGCCGTCCTCTGGAAAATCCAAGCATTATAGAAGAGGAATATTGAAAAGGCGAGGGCGATTTACCATTACGGATGTTGATGCGTTTGGGACCCTCCCAATCCTCGCCGAAGCGGCGTCGAAATCCGGAGAACGATTGAAATAGTTGCACGGAGCGGGTCAAGATCACCTATGATTCGTGGAAGGAGTTGACCAAAGCTAAGAAAGATCGCTAGTGACAAAAATTTCGAGATCGTTTGAGATCCGGGAAGGACACCATGCCTCCGTGTGACGACACGCAGCGTTACTAGCGGTGTGCAAAGTGTGGAAGAACTTCAAGAACATGCTTATCAAGCAATATGTTGTAACATCCAAAATTTTCAATTTTAGTTAAAAATAAAATTTAATTATTTTCCTTGGTTTTTGAATTTTACGGAATTTTAAAAGCTTTTTCCTATTTATGTTAAAGCCAAATTAAATTATCTACAAAAATTAAATACCAATTTTGAGTTGGAAATATTTTATTTAGGTCTAGGATATCTCAAGGAATTACGTGAATTTTTTCTAAATTTTTGGACTCCTTTAGCTATTTTCTAAAACCCTAAAGGTATTATTTCAATTTCTAAAAATGTTTAATCAAAAGAAAATTCCAAAACTCCTTCGAGCTGAAATCCATCGGCCCATTTCTCAGACACGCACCACGGCCCTACTCGTCGGCCCACCTCCTCCTGACAGCGTCCCCCCGCCTCCTCATTGTGGGTAGGCCAACCTGTCGACCTCCCTCTCCTCTCTTGGTCTTCTTCCCGGCTCGCTTGAACGCCACGATCGCCTCCCAAGCACGCCACGTCTCTAGCCGTGCGTCACCTCGCCTTTCTTCCCCGCGTGCCACCTGGCCCTTTCGGCTCGCCACACGTCCTTGGACCGCCTCCGTCCCTCAAAGCGCTGGAGAGCCCATCCACATGCCCATACACGTAGCCGCACCTCGGCCTTTGCCGCACCGCTTGCCCATGCCGCCTTCTCGCGTCTTCGCCTATTTAAGCACCAGCCATCCCCTTCTATCCCCTTCCTTCTCCCCTTTTTCCTTTCTTCTCGCCCGGAGCCGCGCCGCCCTCTTTTCCCCCTTTCTTCTTGGTGCCGTCGCATGCCGCCTCGCCAAATCCCTACTCGGTAATGCCCCGCCGCGCCATCCGCCATCCACGTGCACCTCTTCCTCCTCTTCCATTCCCCACCTCCATTCGTCTTTCCCGCCACCGAGATGCTCCACCACCGCCGCATCTCCAATGGTGCCGCCAGCCATCACCGCCCCGCCTCCTCGGACTTCCACCGGCCTTCCTGACCTTGCCTACGGCTACCGCGATGCCAGGCCTTTGCTCACGCTTGTGCTAACTTCCTCCCCGCGCCTCTCCACCGCTGACGCCATCTTGTGGCCGTGCGCGCCGCCACCGCCACAAGGGCCGCCGCCACTAGTCCTGTGCTACCCCGCCGCCGCCGCCACTTCACGTTGCCTCCTCGAAGTCCCAGCCACTCGTTTTGGTCGTTGGCCAAGCCCTTCACGCCGCCCTCGCCGCCGGCCGCCCCCTTGCCCTAAGCCGCTCGACCTCGCTCTGCTCAGCTCTCTCTCTGTTGGCTCTCTCTTTGTGCCGGTTCTTGCGTATGTATGAATGACAATTAGTGATTAACTAAGTGATTAGGAAGGCAGTTAAGTTTTAGATTGTTAACCTTAGGTCATTGCTATTTTTTTGATTAATGTGTCTTTACACATAGGAGCTTACATTAATTAGTAACACTATTGCTTAGTTAAGTGGTTAGTTAGGGTCCAGATAATAGGATGTTTAGCTAGTAGCTTTTCATTTGATTAATTGATCTAATTAGTGAATAAGATAAATAATGGTTAGGAAAACCTATTAAGTACAATTGTATTTTTCTGTGGTTATTCTTTTAGGTGACTAACTTAGATAATTAAAGGTTAGATAGTAGGCCATTAGCTCTTATCAAAAGAGCAAAGCTTATTAGGAGTTGTTGATAAGATAGTTAGTTTAATAATTAATCAGTGTCAGTCCAGTTTAGCAGAAGCTTGTTATTTGTGTAGCTAGTAAAGGATTTCAGGTAGCTAAGTTAACTAGAACTGGTTGGCATACCAAACACACATTCATCTTCCTGTTCTCCATCTCTCTCTAGCAAGAGGGGCCCACAAAAATCAACATTCCTGTTGTCCCAAATCCTGAAATGGAATATTTCAGTATATTCCATTTTCTATGTTTCTATCATTTCATGTGATCGCAATCTTCCGGACGTTCGTTCTCCCTCATACGAACTCTGAATCCGTCGATTCTTGTTCCTAAATTCATCTAAAGTCAATACCTTTCCATCATTACTAATTTTATAATTTTTGGATTTTATTTGGATTTTATTTGAATTTGGCTCGTTTTCGTGTGTAGATTGCGACGACTCCGGAGAAACCGATCTTTTTGAAGAGTTAGATCCTCAAGCATACGAGTAAGGCAAGTTACATTCTTTGATCATATTTGATCCCAGTATGTCAAATTATTTAAATTCTGTTTTAAATTATTATTGCATGCGCGTTTCTATTCACTGTAATTTAAATACCTGTTTTTAAATTATAGTCATGCCTAAATCCCTTGTACTGCCAATCTTGACCTTGAAATGAATCTACCTTGACACCTTAGATAAAAATCTAGTTGATACAATAGTATGAGCTAGAACATGTTGAAAAACTTTATGCTTAGCCATGCTTAGACCAAAAATATTGAATTTGGGGAAATTTAGCCAACTATTCAAAAATGATTTTGTTGAGCCTATGGTATTGTTTTACCATAGGACTTTTGCAAATGATTTTTGAAAAGAAAAAAAATAAAAATTGGTTTGGACTTGGGCGAAATGGATGTTTGGTGGATGCAGGTTTATGCACGGGCTCAATCCGAGTATGGGTTGAAGCCCAAGGGTTCTTTTGGAAGTCGCCCAAGTCGATTAAGGACCGGTCTTGAGCCGCATCTTGCTAAGCCACATTGTACCACCACATGTCCTGAATGGGCAGGACTTGGCTAAATAATTTGTATCATTTCACCATCGTTGTGTCATCCAGTTGCGTGGGTGTCTTTTATGACCTACTTTTATATATTCTCACATAGCGCAAGAGGGGGCTTGATCCGGCGGATGGTTCAATCCAAAGGAGGCGAAACCATAGCGAGGCGGGACTATGGTGGGATGATACATTGTAAAGGCCTTGTGATAATGACTTAGTCGCACACCTTCGGTAGTGTGTCAGACGGACATTATAAGTCAATTGTCTCTTGTGGGTAAAACTGTACAACCTCTGCAGAGTGTAAAACCATTCGAATAGCCATGTCCACAGTCAAGGACATGCTAGCAAAGCCACTCAAAGTTAGATTTTGGTTTTGGTTTCAAAAGACTTTGTCAACTGATGTTTCCAAATGAGAAATTGGGCGGGTAGCCATGTGATAGGAGGGTATCCTTCACCACACTTGTGTGAATGTTATCTGACTATAAAACTTGAGATTTAGAAAATGAATTTTAGTTATGGAATAAACTGCTTTGGAACTTAGTACAAGTATTGAAAGAAAACATCACTTTATGTAAAATAAACCCTATAAGCCATCCTTTGTTATACCCTCGTGCATTATAATCTGTTGTTGGGTGTAACTTGCGAAGTACATTTATTTGTACTCACCTTGCTTAATAAAATATTGATCAGGAGAGGACTACTACGAGGAGAATGAGAATGTGGACGACTAGGCTCGCCCAGACGATTGCCTATGGCAAATCGTGTGGTCTCTACTACTACTTCCACTTTTGCTTCCACGGTTTCTTCGAACCGTCTATATTTGTTGGTCTGTGATAACGGTTATCCTGAGCGGTTCCGCTCATGATCGCGACTATCCTGCAGCGGTTTTTTGTTGAAACCGTCGTGAAGGCTATTATCACGAGCGGTTTTCATCAAAAACCGCTCGTGATCGAGAATATCACGAGCGGTTTTCATTAAAACCGCTGCGTGAAGGTTATATCACGAGCGGTTCTTGTTGAACCGTCTATGATGATTTTCACAAAGCGGTTCTTATTTAGAACCGCTCGTGATAACCTTTTTCGGAAAAAAAAAAAAACCGGCAATTTGCTAAAACTCAGAGGCCGTTTAGAGGCCCTAAACGACCTTTTTGGGGTTTTCACTTTTTCGAGATCTCGCGAAGAGAATTTGACTTTGACTTATGGATTTTCGGATTGAGCTTTTGTTAGCTTTCCAACAAGCCAAAGAACGCGTCTGTCGGAGTTCGTATGCAAAAGTTATGATGATTTTACCGAACGGCAGCGCGATCTACCATCCATATTTTTGCCCAAACCAAACAACTCAACATGAACTACACACATCACAAGAGCATCACCCACATCATAGTAGCATCAACTCGTTAATCCACATCACAAAGCAAAGGGGGAGTAGAGAGTGAGGTCGTGGGAGGCCGGGCAGTGGAGGAGGCCAAGGCGACGAGGTGGGAGGCCGGTGGACAGCGAGGTCGAGGGAAAGGAGGAGGCCGGGGTGATGGTTGGATGAGGCCGTGACGATGAGGCCGGACGAGTTGGAGGAGGCATGAGCGACAAGCTCGGCGGTGGCATGAGCGACAAGCTCGGCGGGCCGGGCGCAAGGTGTGAGGAGGAGAAATGGCAAAGGAGGAGAAATGGCAGAGGAGGAGATGGAGGAGGAGAGACCGCAGAGGAGGAGATGGAGGTTATATAAGCGAGTTTGCAGCCGCCCATTATGTTTAAATTTTCGCTTCCGCCCAACAATCGAGACGGTTCTTGTTAAGAAATGCGTGATAACACCTATCCTGAGCGGTTTTTAATAGAACCGTCAGGATCATTCCTGACGGTTCTATTAAAGAACCGCTGCAGCGACCTGAACCTCCAGAGCTGCGGGCGGCGGAAGCGTGGCGATAGCGGTAGAGGAAAGTAGGATATCACAAACGGTTCTTAATACCAGAACCGTGCGTGATAACTAATTATCATAGGCGGTTCTTATTGAGCGAACCGTGCGTGATTGGTCTGGATTATCACAGACGGTTTGTGAATAGAACCGCTCAGTGATAATTCCTGACAGTTCTATTAATGAACCGCTCGTGATAATGATTATCACGCAGCGGTTCTAAATAAGAACCGCTCGTGATAGGCCTCTAGGCGGTAGTGCGGTTTGGCGGCGCCGGACCCGCAGTGTCGAACGAGCCAACCACGAGGCGGTTCCAAAGGAACCGTCTGTGATGGGGCGTCTACTATAGCCTGTTTTGTAGTAGTGTTCCACTGTATCTTACTTTTGGACTTATGCTCCTTTTGTAATAAACATGCACTTTGTGAATATATCACGTATTATGGTTATGTTTTCACCTTTTGTTTAAACTATGTACTCTAGCTACTGATCATGGGACTAGAGCGGAATGCATAGAGGATCCGGGATCCTTCACTCCCGAGTTCGACATATGTGGAGAGGGATCTAACGCCCTTCCAGAAGTATTCGTTCATGGAACCGTACTAGCAAGACTCTGTGGCGAAGAGGACGACAGATGATTTTAGGAGTAAAAGTAGCGCACAAGATCCTCGGGCAAAAACACGCACCTCCACAGACTTGGCACCACTGGGTATGCGGGTAAAATCCCGCAATGGAGGGAGGAGGACGAGCAGGCAATCCGTTGGGAGGCCTCCCCGCCATTTGCTGGGATCCCTAATGAGCGCGCCCAAAACTGGATAAGAGCAAGGTCCTCTACCGTGTCTTCGGGGGCCATCTCCTTTCCAAACCCTGTAGACGAGGAAGTGTCCTAGCGTCTGGTAAGATATCGAACTACCTAGTTTGTAATTACTCTATAACTTCATAGGAAGTGCAATAACATGTTGGGCTATTGCAGGAAGCGATGAGTGCACAATCTTCCCAAGGCTCGTTCCAGGTAGTCAGGGAGAAAGATATACTATCCGTGGTCCTGGAAAACAAGGAGCACCCGGGTCGCACGAGAGGACTTGGTCTTTATGTTCCATAGAAACAGGGGTTTTCAAAGGACTCCGAAGCGTACCGGAGTAGGAAGAAAGCCAAAATCGAGCGTGATGCACAGCTACGAGAGGAGATTCGTGAATCCCTCAGAGAGGAGATCACTGATGCCATCAGAGATGAGATACAATGCCAGATAGAGAGCATTGAGGAAAGGCTTAGGGGAAATCAGTTGTAAGCCCCCACCACTACTGTGCTAGCCAGCCCCTCAGCCGTCAGAGTAGCTGCGCGTCCTATCCTACCTCAAAAAGCAACGACATATTTCCTATCGATGACATCCTGGTAATAATTATTATCTCTGCAATGCTCGATCCATTGATAGGCCTGTTGGAGTAGCTAATTTTGTATCGTTATGTAGGTGGCTACAAAGTGCAGGCTCCAAGTGAGATATGTCTCCGTTGGCCTGGACATTGCTTGGGGCTAGGTGTATCCATCCGGTGCCGGGGCCTTGGCGCATGGTGTAAATCTAGCACCGGGTTTCGCAAAAGTGAATGTGGACGGTGTTCATGCCAATTTTGAGGTTGTCCCGCTGTAGATGCCCCCAAATGATAAGGTCGTGACTCTAGGGCAAGCCATTGGAACATTCATCCAGTGGCCCAAGAGGGACATCTGCCTGAAGCTACCTGCATCGGTGTCAACTTCACAGGAAAGTCCTGCAACGGTGCCAAGTCCATGGGAGCTATCTGCACCAGAGCTACCTGCACTAGAGTTACCTGCACTGATGCGGCAAGGACCCAGTGCATCAGATGCACCTACACCTCGTGCCCGGTTGACTCCCGTGAAGTCGACCTCTAAAAAGCGAGGCGGCAATGGCAAATCGAAGAAGCCCGATGATATCCCCTTCTTGTCGTTGGTCCGGAAATTCATGATACGTGAGCCGTTGGTTGACCCGGTAGAGCGCCTCCTACCCCTAGGATTGGCTTGCTAGAGATTGCATGCATAGTACATGGAACAGGCCAACAAGACAGATGGACAACGGTGCTCGGGTGTCAACCTCAAGTTCAAGCAGCAGCATCTTAACCAAGAGGTTCAAGACTGTGTCTTCGCGGTGACTTTCGAGGACTTGTTCTTTCTTTTCAACCTCGATGCCTCACTCATGTGATGCTGGACACTGTAAGTGTGTACAATCACGATCTACGTTCGTGTAATAATGATAAATGTTATATATAACTCCTTGCTTTTGTGTGTGTGTGTATACACATGATTTCTGATGCCAAATCACCGGTAGGTTACCTCGACCCACACTTGGTCTCCATGCAAAGTATCGAGGAGGATGCATCCTTCGTCGAGAGTTACATGACGACGTCATTGCTGGCTCACCACGATAAGGAATTCATACTTTTGCCCTACAACCAGGGGTAAGTGATGCACTAGTAGCTATACTTGTTGATTTGTACTTTATAAGCAACACGAACTTAGGTTTAATGACCATGGTGACATACCTGTGTAGGTTCTACTTGATTCTAATTGTAATTATACCAAAATGGAACAAGGTAATATACCTTGATTCCCTAAAGAGGGCCAAACACGACTTCGCAGTTGTCTGATAATTAATAGATAGGTAAACATATTTCCTCCACAGATAACTCTATTGTAGTCTTTCCTTCCTTTGCAATGGCTAAGGCTAACTTTTTAGAATCATGTAGGTCGCTCGTCGTATACTTTGCTACTGGGGGGAGATCCAAGGGAGGGATCCTACGACACGATCTAAATTTCCTGGTATTCGCTAGTACACATTAATCCTATATAACACTTCATAGTAATGCCTCTCGAACTAACCAATTCTATTTTTGTAATGCCACTAGTAGCCGCTGGGCAACACCTGTGGATACTATGTTTGCCACAACATGTAACTACTCCTCGGTTCCGCGATTACCAATGATCCTCCAATTTATCAATCTTAAAATAATTATTTCATACTTATCAATTTATATATATTCACGACTTTAATCTTCCTAGCGACAGGTTGCGACCATCACTGCAACTGCATTGGAATAGGCCGAGATCAACTTCATTCGAGCACAGTTGGCGTCCTTCTTGTTGCGTGAGGTCATAAACCAAAAAGGGGAGTTCCACAATGTAGATTGAACTTGATTGGGATAAGATTGAACTTAATGGTACATGTGTGTATTTGTTCACGAATGGTTAATTTTAGTTCATTTGAGTTAATTGATTTGTGAAATGGATGTGCTTGTTTCTAAAATGAATGTGAATTGGATGCATACATGTACTTGTTGTGTTTCTGCTTGTTTCAGAGGGCATGGCTAGTATTTTCTGACCTGGGGCTAGCCAATAAATAGAAATAGATTTAGCAATACAAAATAATATCACAGACGATTTCTTAGGAAAAACCATCTGTGCTAAATCAGCTATCACAGACGGTTTTATCTACAAATCGTCTGTGATACATCAGCTATCACGAATGGTTTCATTTACAAACCCTCTGTGATACATCAGCTATCATAGATGGTTTTATCTACAAACCATCTGTGATAGTCAACTATCACAGACGGTTCTGAGTTAATAACCATCTATGATAGTATGCATCACAGACGGTTTTGAGTTAATAACCGTCTATAATAGTCTACATCACAGACGGTTCAAAAACCGTCTATGATGACCTCATGTCATTACTGACTTATAAACTCAGACAGCTCACGAAACCGTTTGTGATGATGTTTTTGAACTGTCTGTGATGACCTTTTTTGTAGTAGTGTTAGCACACCATTTAACTTGCAGATTTTTATAATTTCAAGAGTAAATTTCACTTTGAACCATGTAATCTCATCATGGTTTCACTTTGCACCATCCTTAGCAAATCATTTCACTTTGCACCACCTCTTTTTACTTTTTGTTTCACTTTGCACCACGGGAACTTTCTATCAGTGAGAGCGAAACATGGGAGGCGTGCGGAGAGCTTGCCGGCAGCGAGACACGACTGGCGAGGTTGCAGCAGCCCAAAAATAGAGAAAGTGAGTTGTTTTGCCTCGTCACCGTTGCCATGGCCACCGCTGGCGATACCCCAACTATTCTTCTCCGCTTTCGACCCATTTCCTAGCTCCATCTAACTCACATCTCTCCATCTCGTGCCTCGCCGACACCTCCCACATCGTCGTTCACCATCGGCGATCACCGAAGAAGGTGACGAAATCCTTACCCTAGTGCAAAGTGCAACACATGGTAAGAAGATGTGGTGCAAAATGAAAATATTTGCTAAGGGTGGTGCAAAGTGAAACCATGGTAAGATTACATAGTCCAAAGTAAAATTTACTCTAATTTCAATTTGGTGCAATGAATTTGATTTACCTTTTTGAATTGCAAGCCAACCTTTTAGAATTTCTCAAAATGCAACAATTTTTTTTGAAATCCAAGAAATTCATGCTAGCTTTAAATTATTCAAAATTGGGTTGTTAAAGCTACTGTCTCCAAGATCGAGTCCCATCTGCAGTGCGTCACGAACACCCCCACCATTGGGTGCCCCAGTATCGCTGTCTACGGAGCCCACGCTATGATCGCGGAGAGGTTCTCAATGCCCAGAGTCCACGGACAGGAACGGGTTGGTTGCTACGTCAACTGCGGCACTGTTGGATCCACGTTGGGCGAGGGCTGATCGGACGAACGAGACGTTCGTCGGGGGAAAAAATGGGGTGGTACGGGGCCTCTCCGTGAGGCCCCTCCATCCGACCGTCCATCTCACCTTCGATCCCGGCCTCGGGGCGGGCCTCACGGAGGCCCCGTCCCAGAGGATTTCCTTCCCGTTCACCGGGGTGACGACGAAGGTGGCCTCAACGGTGTCTAGCCTAGCCGTGGCAAGGTGGAAGGTGAGGTCGATGAAGGGACCGATGCGGCTGGTGACAAAGAAGGGGAAGAGCAAGATGTACAACCTTTTGCTCTACATAGCAGAAGCGATTGTTTGCAGTTTTTTTGTAGAAATTTTACGGTACATTTTATTGGTAGTATATGGTGGTAGTATAAATTAAATCTAATCGTTAATTTGTTAAGGGCAGAATAGCTTTTTCTTTGTATTTATAATTTTGTTCATGGGGGTATTATGGAATTTTGCAATTAGGGTTGAAAATATTACTCTTATTGTCGTTGATACGAGATCGGACAGTAAACTTGTGGCACCCCCGGTCGAACGAGTCGACCGTCGGGGGTGTGATGGGGACCTCAACGAGAATCAAACACCACAATCCATCCTCATGTATTGCATATGTATAGTAGTTATTACCATATGCCCCCTCTCATTTACATGGAGCCTATTTATAGAGTGGGAGAAGGAGGCATGCGAAGTTACATCATTGCCCTTGGGACATAGCTTGTCCCGGGGTACCTTTGTCCATTTCGCCAAGTGGGTCCCGCCACCTTCAAGTGGGTTCGCCGGTGTTTCGTACCCCAGTGAGGTTGGCCTCCGAACCCCGTCTAGGGTCAGTCCCCGGATCTCGTCCGGAGTGGGTTTACTGATGTGTCGTACCTCGGTGAGGTTGGCCCACGGACCCCGTCTGGGGTTAGCCATTCCTCATCCTAGTCGATCTTCGTGCCTCATCTAGGGTTGGTCCCTAGACCTCGTCTAAAGTGGGTTCCCCAATGTGTCGCACCTCGGCGAGGTTGGCCCCCGGACACTGTTCGGGGTTAGCCCCCGGACCTCGTTTGGGGTCGGTCTCCTGGCCTCGTCTGAGGCTGGTCTCCGGGCCTCGTTCGGGACTAGTACTCAGATCTCGCTCGGAGTACGTTCGTCGATGTGTCGTACCTCGGCGAGGTTCGCGCCCGTACCCCCACCGGGGTTGGTCTCTGAGCCTCGTTCGGGGTCAGTCCCTGAATCTCGTCCAAAGTGGGTTTACCAATGTGTCGCACCTCGACGAGATTGGCCCCCGGAATCCATCCGGGATTAGTCCCCGGACCTCGTTCGGGGTCAGTCTCCGGGCCTCGTCCGGGGTCAGTCCCCGGACCTCGTCTGGAGTGGGTTCGCCGATGTGTCGTACCTCGAAGAGGTTGGGCCCCAGGCCTCATCCAGGGTCGGTCTCTGGGCCTCGTTCGATGTTGGGTCCTGGACCTCGTTCGGAGTAGGTTCGCCGATATGTCGCTCCTTGGCGAGCTTGATCCCTGGGCACCGCCCAGGGTTTGCCCCCGAACCTCGTTTGGGGTGGATCCACCGTACCTTCACAAGGTTACCGTCGGCTCGAGGTTGTGTGGGGACCCTTCCCTGACAGTAGCCACTCGTCGATCCAGGTAGTCGTCAACTGCCTGCCTGGGACAGCACATAGACTTGTAAGATGGGTCGACATGTGGCTTTGGGTCAACGATTCTACTGATAACCTGCGGTGCACTCCAACACTATGTTAATTTACCTTATCACTCACGTGAATTCAAGGCGACGAGTTTGGCATGCACCCCGATGTGGGTTCCGTTGGTCTTCACTGAAGGGTCAATGCTCCACCGGGACAATTTTGGGTCATGTCGGGGGGTTCACCGTCATGTGAAAAAGGGTGTAGAGTCACATAGAGTCGTGGGATCATGCGTTGGCTGGCCGAGACGTTGAAGCTACGTGGAGGAGTTCTTGACTCATGACTTTAGAGGCATGAAGGTACGAGTTGGAGCGCCAATCTAGACTCGTGTGGGCGTGGCCGAGGCTTAGCCCTCAGGAGCAACAGAATGCCGATGTGTGCAAGGTTGACTCGTGTGATTCTGCAGCAATGGGTGTGGCCGACTTGTTAGTCCGAGATGCGTAGAGCCATCAAGTGAATGGGCTGTTGCGTGCAGATGCGTCTAGATGTGCATGGGTGGACCTCTTTTCCTAGGTGCGATGGTGGCTTTAAAGTGCGGGAGACCAACAGGTGCGTGCATACCAACTGGTACAAACTCGATGGGCGACATATTGCGATGTGGTCGGTCGATATGCATCAACACGTTGAGATGTGCCAGGTCGACGTGTCCCGAGGGCCAACCTGACGAGGCTTGGCCCTCGAGGCGAGGGGATATGGGCTAGGATGTTATTTGCTTGACTCACTGAGACATGACACGCGAAATGGAATAGCACGCATCAAGGTGCCATTGCTCGGCTCATGGAGGATTGGCCTACGGAGCGAGGAGCACTCGATGTAGAGCTTTGTTCGGCAGAGGGAGTGCTCCCGAGGCTGATCACACCGCACCGAGGCGACGTGTTGGCACTTGCCAAGGTACAACCGCCAATCAAAGAGGGGTCTCTTAATCGAGGGGACTCCAATAGAGCTGAGATGGGTTCGGTCTGGAGAGTGTCATCGAGGCTAGTCATACCAAGCCGAGGCGAAGCTGTTGAGGAATGTTGTCCCTCGCTAGGAAAACTGGTCTCGCGATTAGAGGGGTGCACTGAGGCCCGAAGCACTCGAGGTTGGTGGGTTGCCTATGGAGCGAGTAGGCGTGCACTGAAGCACGTGTTAATCGACTCACCGAGGATTTACCTTCAAGGTAGGGAGATATGCTTCCAAACACGAGGAAGTTGACTCGTCGAGGTGTGGCATATAGTGCAAGGAGTGCTCGACTCACTGAGATATGGCCTACAATGTGAGGAGCGCTCCACTCACCAAGAGTTAACTATTGGCTGGTTCTCGTTGAGGAGGTAAGTTATTACCCCATCTCCCATCGAACAAACTTAGCGCTCGAGACAAAGCTCGATAGCACTTTGGTTCCTTGAGTTCCAGAGTATTTTATGGAATTTTCTATAAATTTTTGGAGTTTATTTGCTATTTCTTTGAGCTTGATTTGCTTTAATCCTTTTTCTAAAATTCGGAAAGTCATTTAGATTCTGGGTTTTCCTTTGGGCCAAAATCCTTTCTTTTGGGTCGTTTTATTTTCCTTTCGACCAGATCCGTTTTCTTTCCGTTCATAGTTCTGCTCTTTCTGGCCCGCCAAATTTGACCCATTCTCCTTTTCGTCCAAGTCATGTCATCGCCAATGCAAACACCCACCTCCTCCTTTCGCTATCGTGCGGGGCCTAAATCGGTCATTATCGATCGCCATGTCATCGTCGTCTTCATCCTCGAGACTCCTGTTTTGAGTCCGAGTTGAACACGCTGTCGTCGTAGTCCAAACCCAAATACTCCTCTCACAGCCCTATTTAAGAGCACCACCAACGTCCAAATATTTGCCTCGTCCACCTCTCCCGAAGCCCCAACTCGGCCTCATCGATTGCCTCATCATTTCACCGAATTTCTGCCAAGAAACAGTCACCGCCGAAGCTCCTCGTCGACGGATTCCGACGCCGTCTTTGATCCTCTGATCGTGCCTCCGCCTCCATTGGATTTGCCTCGCCGCATTCTAGCCAGTGCCCACCTCATCGTCCTCGGGAATTCGCCGAGTCGACGTCACTACCATCCCGTCCATCTCCGGCCAAGTCGCCTCCATTCAATCTCCTCGCCGGTGAGACTCCTCACCATCCCGAGCGCGTCAAAGTACGTTCCTGGGTCTTCTCTTCTGATCCCCTCTCTTTTTGTTGTCTCTCCGCCACTGTGCCATGTCGCCACTGTGACCTTTCTTCTCCAATGCCGGTCGTCGATGCGTCGTTGTCCCCGTTGCTCTCCGGACACCCCGCTTGTCCCATCGTGTCCCCCTCGCCGCCGCCATGCCCGTGCTCCCCTTGGTTTCCTTCAGGCACCGTCGAACCACTATAGATGCCACTCTGCCATAGTCACTATCGTCGCCACCTCATCGTTGCTCTTGCCGCGCCACTACCACCCAAAGAACCGCCGTGATCATAGGTATCCATTTTTGCCCTTGGCCACCACATGTCTTGTCTAGGTAGGACTTGGCTTAATAATTTGTGATACCTCATTGTTATTTGTGCCATATTGTTTGTGTGGGTGTCGGTCAGACAGTAGTCCTACCTGGCGCAAGACGGGGCTCCCGGAGGACGGTCAGTCCAATGGAAGCGAAACCTTAGCGGGCATAAATACTTTAAGGTAGAACATTGTAACGGCCTCGTGATAATTGCTTAGTCACACGCCTTCGGAAGTGTGGATTGGCCGACATAAAGAGCAAATTATCTCATGTGGGTAAAGCTGTACCAACTCTGCAGAGCAGAAAACAATTCAAATAGCCGCGTCCGCAGCCATAGATATGCTAGCAAAGCCACTTTAAATTAGACTTTGTTTTTGGTTTTAAAATGATTTCAACAGATGACTTCAGGATGGTTAGTCCTTGTGTAAAATTTAGGTGGTTAGCCATGTGATAGGGGGGTATCCTTCACCATTCAAATATGGAGGTTATCCACACTATAAAACTGTCATTCTAAATATGATTTTAGATATAGTATAAAAATGGGTTTGGTAATTAATACGGGTATTTAAACTGAAAATGCTGCTTTATGCAAAATAAATCCTGCTAGTGTCATTTGTCTATTTTATGCATGCATCATAACTCAATATTGGGTGTAACTTACAAGCGCGGAAGTTGTGCTCACTCTTACTGAATAATATTTATTCAGGAGAAGACTTCTATCAGGACGGTGAGGACCCAGATGCTTAGGCTACGCCCCCAGACGATTGTTTGTGGCAAGTCGTGTGGCCTACTACTATTGCTTTGCTTCTGTTGTGTTATTTGTTTATTTGGCCTCATGCCCACTTTGTATTAAAACTCTGAATTATTATTGTTATATAATTTCCATGATATGATTGTGGTATCATTTTGTTTGACTGTGTATACTAGAAATCCTGGACTGGTATACGAACACAGAGAATTTGGGATCCTTCGTTCCCGAGTTCGACAAAAGTGGTACTTCTGTCGGACCCGGGATTAACAACCCAAATCCTCTGTGCATTTCTGAACTAGTCCTATGATCAGTAGCTAGTTCACACAGTAAACAGATATTGGTAACATCCATAAAGCGCACAATATTATTAATAATCAATAGAGTTTAACACAAAAGAGGCTTACAAGTTTAACAATAAAGAACACAAATAAAGGCTTAAGAAGTAGTGGAGTCGGTGATTCGCCACAGTAATCGATCAGTAGCGACCTAGTCGTCGAGATCCACACCGGTAGCAAAGTCCTTCTCTGAAATTTATTTGCATAAAGCAAGGATGAGCACAACTTACGTGCTCGCAAGTTACACCCAATAACAGAGTTAATGCATGCATGGATATAACAAAGGAAGACTTATTGGTTAAATTTGCATAAAGCAATGTTTTCTTTAAATACTTGTACTAAGTTCCAAAGCAGTTATTCCATAACTAAAATTCATTTTATAAATTCTCACTTTTATAATCAGATAACATTCACACATGAATGGTGAAGGATACCCTCCTATCACATGGCTTCCCGCCCAATTTCCATTTGGATAGAAATCCAAAATCATTTGTGTTAAATCATTTTGAAATCAAAACCAAGTCTAACTTTGAGTGGCTTTGCCAAGCATGTCCATGACCATGAACACGGCTATTCAAATAGTTTTACACTCTACAGAGGTTGTACAGCTTTACCCACAAGACACGACTTCTCTAGTTTGTTCGGCATATATCTATGCCACCGCTCACTACCTTAGGTAAGCAGTCTAGAGCACGTGTCAAGGCCTTTACAATGCTTCATCCCACCGTAGTCCCGCCTCGCTAAGGATTCACCCCCTTTGGACTGACCATCCGCCGGGTTCAGGCCCCCTCTTGCGTTAGGTGGGAATTCATAAAAGTAGGTCATACAAGACACCCACGCAACCAGATGGCACGACCACGGTGAAACATTGCAAATTAGTCAGCCAGGTCTCGCCCATACTCAGGACTTGTGGTTGCACGATGGGGCTAGCAAGATGCGGCTCGAAGACCGGTCCTTAACTGACTTGGGCAACTTCCAAAAACCCTAGGCCTTAATCCTACCCAGATTAAGCCCGTACATAAACCTGCACCCATCAACCATTCATTTTTGCCCAAGTCCAAACCGTCATTTAATTTTATTTCAATTTTTCAAAGCATTTGTAAACTCTCATGACACACCAATGCCATAGATACAATTTAAACAACATTTGATTTTTGGCTGAAATTCCCCAAATCAAACATTTTTTTTGTCTAAGCATGTCTTTGCATCATATTTTTCAAATGATCCTAGTTCATACTATCGTATCAACTAGGTTTTATCTAGGGTGACAATATATTCGATTCAAATATCAACATTGGCCATACAAATGATTTAGACATATCTATAAATTTTAAAACAGGAATTTAAATTACTGAATATATATAGCATGCAGTAATAATTTAAAACAGAATTTAAATAATTTAAAATAATAGGTGCAAATATGGTCAAAGATGTAACTTACCTTGCTCAATTAATTTCTCTCAAACGGCGTCGAAATCTGACTCTCCGAAGTCGTCGAAATCTATACGCGAAAATAAGCTAAATTCAAACAAAATTCAAATGAAGATTCAAATGAACTCCAAATTAAATAATTTTAGTTTAGTTAGCTAGGTAATGAATTTATATGAATTTAAAAATTTGAATCGACGAAATCAAAGTTCGTATGAAGGAGAACGAACCCTGAGAAGTTTCAGAATTATATGAAATGGTGCATTTGGTTTTTTTTTTCCGAATTTGGAAATATTCTCCCAAAGAAAATTCGAATTAATACGTCAGCATGCTGTCATCGCTGAATTTCCGTTCGGTTAAAGAAATGTGCCACCTCACGGCCATAGAAAACATTATTTTGAGATTTGAGATGATCTACGATTATCTATCTGATTACGACAAGTGATATCGATAACACCGATATGAAATATGTCTTTAATTTGCAGATTGATTAGCAAAATGGAGAGCCGCCTCATGTCCTGTCTTGTGTCCTGTTGGGTCACAGGACTAAACTAACAATAAGTTAATAGCCTAATACCAGCTAGCAGTAGCAGTAGCAGACTAGCACCCATCTAGGCCGATTGGGAACCGTATTTACAGTTTTAATCATATAAAACTGTATTTACAAAATATCAAGCCAGGTGCACGATCACCGCACGACATTGACGCTGGCATATGGTCGTGCACCAGCGCCCGCCCGTCTGCCGACGCTGCGTGGTCCGCCCGCTGCCCCCCGGCTCACTCGGTCCCGCCACGTCGGTGGCTGGCGTGGTGGTCTTGTGCCCATTGCCAGGCGCATGGCCACCCCTGCCTGTGAAATTTAAAATTTTGTTGGCGCAGGCCAACCACGCGCCAGCCAATCATTGAGTGATTAGTTGATGGTAATCAGTTGTTAGGTGAGTTAGTGTTAATTAGTGGCTGAAATTTCAAGAAATTTTAAAATATAGCAAATGAGTCTAAAAAATTATGAATTTTTTTGTGGAGCCTCCTGACACCATGTACTTGCTTGTGTAAATTTTATATTATTTTATTCATTCAGAATTTTTATCGCTATTTCGTATAAGTGTCATATTCGTACGAAATAGCGATAAAACTTTTGAACGAATAAAATTATAAAAAATTTATACAAACAAGTACACTGTGTTAGGAGGCTCCATAAAAAATTTCATAATTTTTTGACTCATTTACTATATTTTAAAATTCATTCAAATTTCATATCCTAATTAACTAAGCTAACCTAATTAGCTAATTGGTTTGGCTGGGTGGCTATGCCTGATCGTGTTGCAAGATAGCCACCGCAAGGCCAACGTGTGACGTATGGACCGGTGAGCGGGGGCAAGCGGCGGCCACGATCGACGGGCGGGCGCCGCACACGGTGGTTGGCGCTTAACGCCTAATGTCGCGACGGTGGTCGTGCGCCCGCTTGACATTTTGCAAATATAGTTTTTATACAGTCAAAACTGTAAATGCGAAGTTCCAAATCGACCAGATCGCAAAAAATTCCACCCATCTAACGCCTGAAATATTTTGTACAAAAGTATCTACGTTTCGGCTGCTCTCCATTGTTTGCTGCCGTAATGCAATTTTCAGTTTCGTAAACTTTATAACAGCAAAATTAAGCAGAAAAGAAGCGGTACCAATCAGTAGTAGTCCTGCATGGACTCTTCAGCACCAATATTTTTCATCCCAAGTCCCAACAGTTGCTGACTAAGAACAGAACTGCTCTTTATAAAACACCGACAAAATAAACTCAAAAGTGATGAACAAATCAGGGTAAACTGTAGCACTGGCCAAACAGATAGATATACAGGCGGACACAGAAGCTGAGCTCACTGCACTAAACAGTTGTTCAGAAGCTGCCAAGAGTAATTATTTTCTCACGGGTGCAACTCGGACTTCGTCCCTGCAGCAGCCGCCCGCCCTTGCTTCCGTGAGATCATCTATCAGACGACGCAGATCGTGGCGCGACGAGCCGCCTTCCGCCACGGCCTCGCGAGCCTTCACGGCGAGCTCCTTTACCCTGCTCCTAGCCACGTCCCCTGCACCTCCGGGTTCCATGAACTTCGCCACCGCCCGTGCCACAGCCTCCGCGGGGACCACCTCCTTGTCATCGTTCCTCCTGCTCCGCACCCCGGCGCCCTCCGGCCACAGCTGATCCCCGATCACCAGCACTTCCGTCAGCAGCCTCTCGGTGATAAATTGCTCGAACACCATCGGCCACGTTAAGACCGGGACGCCCGCAGCGACCGCCTCCAACACCGAGTTCCACCCGCACTGTGTCACGAAGGCGCCCACCGCTGGGTGCGCCAGTATCGCCGTCTGCGGGGCCCATCCTCTGACGACCATTCCCTTGTCCCCTACCCTCTCCTCCCACCCCTCCGGAGGAACCCACTTGTCGGCTCTCACCACCCACAAGAACGGCTTCCCGGCGGCTTCTAGGCCGAGAGCAAGCTCACGTAGCTGAGCGTCCGAGACGTGAGTCAAGCTGCCGAAGCAGACGTACACCACTGACCTGCTCGGCTTCGAGCCCAGCCAAGCGATGCACGGCGAGTCGCCGGCCGACGATAACGGCAGAGAGAGGGGCCCCACGAAGTAGGCACGCTTCACATATCCGTTGCGCACGTACATCTGGCTGTACTCAGGCTCGAGGTCCAAGAATGTGTGGACGGCGAGGCCAAAGCAGCTATCTTGCGCCGAATGGATTCGGTTGATTGTGGTGTTGTCAAGCTTCGGTTGGATCCTAAAAACCTCCGGCAGTTCGGTCCAGGGGATCCGTATGTCGGGGCCAGGAAACCCAGGAACGGTCACCACCTGGGTGTCATTCTTGACGGCGCCACCAAGGTGGCGCGTGGCGAGCGTCGAGAAAGTGCCGATGGCGTGGAACGTAACGCACGGCACGCCGATATCGCTAGCGATGCCGGTGTTCCAGAAGAAGTGGATATCGGTGACAACGGCGTCCGGGGACAGCTCCCTGATGAGGGATTCCTGCGCCGGCCGCATCAGCGTCTCGTTCGTGGCTGCAGCATCGATGCGCCACGCGTCAGCGGCCGCGGCCGCGGAGAGGTTCTCGACGCCCGGCGGGAGGCCATCCACGGCCGGGAAAGGGTAGGTCGCTACCCTGACCGCGGAAGTATCGGAGCCACGCCGGGCGAGGGCTGATCGGACGACAGAGACGTTCGCCGGGGTGACGGCGACCGTGGACTCTACGGCGCCTGGCATGACCGCGGAGAGGTGGAAGGCGAAGTCGGTGAAGGGGCCGATGTGACTCGTCGCGAAGAAGGGGATGAGCAGGACGCGCAGCTTCTTGGTGCACCTATCAGAAGCCATTGGTACTTTCGCTTTGGACTCCGTAGTGTGACTGTGTGAGTAGATGCTGATGGAGGAGAGGATATTGAGGACTCTGCTGAAGAAAAATGGTGAAAGATTTATAGCTTGCAAGATAATAGTAGATATGTGGCTTTCTATACGCACATGCGATTCATGCGCCTCCTGGCTAGTAGTAGTAGGTGACGCATATGGCCTAGCGGCTTATGTAGGTGACACTTAGGGCACATACGAGCAGTAGGTGATGCTTATGGCCTAGCGGCTTATCATCATGTGGGCATCTACCTTGGGCAAGTGGCTTCATTTTTAATTGCGGTGGCTTGCCGCGCGTGGAGAAGAGCAGTAGCAAGACGTGCAAGTTTTCTTTTCTCTTTCTCAAATCGGGAAATCTGTCATTTTCCCGGGACTTCCATTTATTTGCCATTAAGCTTTCGGTAATTGATATTTTACTCCATCTTCCTTACGCTCATTACTTTTTTTGTTATTTTGAACGACTTTGTCCATGTCTTCCCCATCACCTTCTTCTTCCGTCCTTCTCTTTCTCTTCTTTCATCCCGATCCCCTCTCCCTTCTTTTTCCTCCACCATATCTCCTCGACTCGACTCTCTTCCCATCCGCCGAGACGGATCCAGCCGATCCCCACCGAGCCACCGCCACCCCTCGGCCCAATCTACACCGCATGGAGAGGCACGAGGTTAGGGTGGCTCACCACATCGATCTGCTGTGCGGCGGCGGATGCCTCCTCGGACCCCACGGTGCGTGCGGGCCACACGAACCGAAGCAGCACCGCTAGCTCCCCGGAGCGCATCGCGGTGCGGTACAGCGTGTTGTGCAACGACTTGGCCACTACCTCCCCGGGCGCCTTGAGGATGGTGGTCACCACCAACGCCTTGCCTCCGGGGAACTTCACGAGCGCATCCGCCCCGCCATACCCACCGACGCCGCCCTGCGCGCCTCTGTAACATCCTAGATTTCGAGTTCATTTGAAGCCTTTAAAAATAAAAATAACCATTTGAATTTTTTTTGCTTAAGTTAAAGTTTAATATGAATTTTCAAAAATCAAAATAATTAATTGTGATTAATCTAAACTTCAATTAAATTCAAAACCATTTATTTTGGTTCCTTGAGTTCCAGAGCATTTTATGGAATTTTCTATAAATTTTTGGAGTTTATTTGCTATTTCTTTGAGCTCGATTTGCTTTAATCCTTTTTCTAAAATTCGGAAAGTCATTTAAATTCTGGATTTTCCTTTGGCCAAAATCCTTTCTTTTGGGTCGTTTTATTTTCCTTTCGACCCAGTCCCATTTTCTTTCCCGTCAGCCCGTTCCTCTCTTTCTCGGCCAAATTACCACTTCAAACCCATTCTCCTTTTCGTCCAAGTCATGTCATCGCTGCAGCCCAGCCCACCTCCTCCTTTCGCTATCGTGCAGGCCCACCTCGTCAGTCATTGTCGATCGCCATGTCATCGTCGTCTTCATCCTGGAGACTCCTGTTTTGAGTCTGAGTTGAACACGCTGTCGTCGTAGTCCAAACCCAAATACTCCTCTCATAGCCCCATTAAAGAGCACCACCTACGTCCAAATCTTTGCCTCGTCCACCTCTCCTGAAGCCCCAACTCGGCCTCATCGATTGCCTCATCATTTCGCCGGATTTCCGCCAAGAAACAGTCACCGCAGAAGCTCCTCGTCGACGGATTCCGACGCCATCTTTGATCCTCCGATCATGCCTCCGCCTCCATTGGATTTGCCTCACCGCATTCTAGCCAGTGCCCACCTCATCGTCCCCGGGAATTCGCCGAGTCGCCGTCACTACCATCCCCTCCATCTCCGGCCGAGCCGCCTCCATTCGATCTCCTCGCCGGTGAGACTCCTCACCATCCCGAGCGCGTCAAAGTGCGTTCCCGAGTCTTCTTCTCGATCCCTCTCTTTTGTTGTCTCTCCACCATCGCGCTATGTCGCCATCAGGACGTTTCTTCTCCGACGCCGGTTGTCGATGCGTCATTATCCCCGTTGCTCTCTGGACACCCCACTTGTCCCATCGTGTTCCCCTCGCTGCCGCCATGCCCGTGCTCCCCTTGGTTTCCTTCAGGCACCATCGAACCACCATAGATGATGCTCTGCCATAGTCACTGTCGTCGCCACCTCATCGTTGCTCTTGCCGCGCCACTGCCACCCAAAGAACCGACGTGATCACAGGTATCCGTTTTTGCCCTTGGCCACCACATGTCTTGTCTGGGTAGGACTTGGCTTAATAATTTGTGATACCTCATTGTTATTTGTGCCATATTGTTTGTATGGGTGTCGGTCAGACAGTAGTCCCACCTGGCGCAAGATGGGGCTCCCGGAGGACGGTCAATCCAATGGAAGCGAAACCTTAGCGGGCATAAATACTTTAAGGTAGAACATTGTAACGGTCTCGTGATAATTGCTTAGTCACACGCCTTCGGAAGCGTGGATTAGCCGACATAAAGAGCAAATTATATCATGTGGGTAAGTCAGATCAACTCGCAGAGTAGAAAATAATTGAATAGTCTGCGTCATGACCATGGATATGCTAGCAAAGCTACTTTAAATTAGACTTTGTTTTTTGTTTTAAAATGATTTCAACAGATGATTTCAGGATGGTTAGTCCTTGTGGTAAAATTTGGGTGGTTAGCCATGTGATAGGAGGGTATCCTTCACCATTCAAATATGGAGGTTATCCACACTATAAAACTGTCATTCTAAATCTGATTTTAGATATAGTATAAAAATAGGCTTGGTAATTAATATGGGTATTTAAATCGAAAATGTCGCTTTATGCAAAATAAACCCCGCCAGTGTCATTTGTCTATTTTATGCATGCATCATAACTCAATATTGGGTGTAACTTAGCCGAAAGTTGTGCTCACTTCATGAATAATATTTATTCAGAGAAGACTTCTATCAGACGGTGAGGACCAGACGCTTAGGTTACGCTTCAGACGATTGCCTCGTGGCAAGTCGTAGGCCTACTACTATCGCTTTGCTTCCGTTGCGTTATTTGTTTATTTGGCCTCAGGCCCACTTTGTACTAAAACTCTGAATTATTATTGTTATATAATTTCCGTGATATGATTGTGGTATCATTTTGTTTGACTGTGTATATTGGAAATACTGGACTGGTGTATGAACACAGAGAATTTGGGATCCTTCGTTCCTGGGTTCGACAAAAGTGGTACTTCTGTTGGACCCGGGATTAACAACCCAAATCCTCTGTGCATTTCTGAACTAGTCCCATGATCAGTAGCTAGTTCACACAATAAACAGATATTGGTAACATCCATAAATCGCACAATATTATTAATAATCAATAGAGTTTAATACAAAAGAGGCTTACAAGCCAGCAATAAAGAACATAGCGAAAGACGAAGAAGTAGTGGAGTCCAGCTGATCTACCACAGGCAATCGACTAGGGTAGCGCCTAGTCGTCGAGATCCACACCGTAGCAAAGTCCTTCTCTGAAATTTATTTGCATAAAGCAAGGATGAGCACAACTTCCGTGCTCGCAAGTTACACCCAATAACAGAGTTAATGCATGCATGGATATAACAAAGGAAGACTTATTGGTTAAATTTGTATAAAGCAATGTTTTCTTTAAATACTTGTACTAAGTTCCAAAGCAGTTATTCCATAACTAAAATTCATTTTATAAATTCTCACTTTTATAGTCAGATAACATTCACACATGAATGGTGAAGGATACCCTCCTATCACATGGCTTCCTGCCCAATTTCCATTTGGATAGAAATCCAAAATCATTTGTGTTAAATCATTTTGAAATCAAAACCAAATCTAACTTTGAATGGCTTTGCTAAGCATATCCATGACCATGGACACGGCTATTCAATAGTTTTACACTCTCAGAGGTTGTACTGACTTTACCCACAAGACACGACTTCTCTAGTTTGTTCTAAGATATATCTATGCCACCGCTCACTACCTTGGGTAAGCAGTCTAGAGCACGTGTCAAGGCCTTTACAATGCTTCATCCCACCGTAGTCCCACCTCGCTAAGGATTCACCCCCTTTGGACTGACCATCCGCCGGGTTCGGGCCCCCTCTTGTGTCAGGTGGGAATTCATAAAAGTAGGTCATACAAGACACCCACGCAACCAGATGGCACGATCACGGTGAAACGTTGCAAATTAGTCAACTAGGTCCCGCCCATACTCAGGACATGTGGTTGCACGATGGGACTAGCAAGATGCGGCTCGAAGACCGGTCCTTAACTGACTTGGACAACTTCCAAAAATCCTGGGCCTTAATCCTACCCAGATTAAGCCCGTACATAAACCTCCCACCAACCATCAATTTTTGCCCAAGTCCAAACCATCATTTAATTTTATTTCAATTTTTCAAAGCATTTGTAAACTCTCATGACACACCAATGCCATGGGTACAATTTAAACAACATTTGATTTTTGGCTGAAATTCCCCAAATCAAACATTTTTGGTATAAGCATGTCTTTGCATCATATTTTCAAATGATTCTAGTTCATACTATCGTATCAACTAGGTTTTATCTAGGGTGACAATATATTCGATTCAAATATCAACATTGACCATACAAAGGATTTAGGCATATCTATAAATTTTAAAACAGGAATTTAATTTACTGAATATATATAGCATGCAGTAATAATTTAAAACGGGATTTAAATAATTTGAAATAATAGGTGCAAATATGGTCAAAGATGTAACTTGTCTTGCTCAATTAGTTTCTCTCAAACGGTGTCGAAATCTGACTCTCCGAAGTCGTCGAAATCTATACGCGAAAATAAGCTAAATTCAAACAAAATTTAAATGAAGATTCAAATAAACTCTAAATTAAATAATTTTAGTTTAGTTAGCTAGATAATGAATTTATATGAATTTAGAAATTTGAATCGATGAAATCGGAGTTCGTATGAAGGAGAACGAACCCTGAGAAGTTTCAGAATTACATGAAATGATGAATTTGGTTTTTTTTTTCCGAATTTGAAAATATTCTCTCAAAGAAAATTCGAATTAATGCATCAGCATGATGTCACCGCTGAATTTTCGTTCGGTTAAAGAAATGTGCCACCTCACGGCCATAGAAAACATTATATTGAGATTTGAGATGATCTACGATTATCTATCTGATTACGACAAGTGATATCGATAACACCGATATGAAATATGTCATTAATTTGCAGGTTGATTAGCAAAATGGAGAGCAGGCCTCATGTCCTGTCTTGTGTCCTGTTGGGTCATAGGACTAAACTAACAATAAGTTAATAGCCTAATACCAGCTAGCAGTAGCAGTAGCATACTAGCACTCATCTAACACCTGAAATATTTTATTCAACCCAGTTAAAACATGCCTAACCATGTGCAGTAGTACGTGCAATCTCCAAGAATCATTGTAGTGTTAACGTCCCACTCGTGTAGGCAGGTCTTATTCCGAAATTCCGATGCTTTTTGCACAAAAGTATCTACGTTTCGGCTGCTCTCCATTGTTTGCTCCCGTAATGCAATTTTCAGTTTCGTAAACTTTATAACAGCAAAATTAAGCAGAAAAGAAGCGGTACCAATCAGTAGTAGTCCTGCATGGACTCTTCAGCACCAATATTTTTCATCCCAAGTCCCAACAGTTGCTGACTAAGAACAGAACTGCTCTTTATAAAACACCGACAAAATAAACTCAAAAGTGATGAACAAATCAGGGTAAACTGTAGCACTGGCCAAACAGATAGATATACAGGCGGACACAGAAGCTGAGCTCACTGCACTAAACAGTTGTTCAGAAGCTGCCAAGAGTAATTATTTTCTCACGGGTGCAACTCGGACTTCGTCCCTGCAGCAGCCGCCCTTGCTTCCGTGAGATCATCGATGCGCCACGCGTAGGTGACACTCATGGCACATACCAGCAGTAGGTGATACCTATGGCCTAGCGGCTTATGTAGGTGGCACACATGGCACATACCAGCAGTAGGTGATACCTATGGCCTAGCGGCTTCTCATGTTGGCATCTAGCTTGGCCAAGTGGCTTCACTTTTAATTGCTGTGGCTTGCCGCGCGTGGAGAAGAGCAGTAGCAAGACGTGCAAGTTTTCTTTTCTCTTTCTCAAATCGGGAAATCTGTCATTTTCCTGGCCTTACATTTATTTGCCATTAAGCTTTCGGTAATTGATATTTTACTCCACCTTTCTTACGCTCATTACTTATTTTGTTATTTTGAACGGCTTTGTCTGTGTCTTCCCCATCACCTTCTTCTTCTCTGTCCTTCTCTTTCTCTTCTTTCATCCCGATCCCCTCTCCCTTCTTCTTCCTCCACCATATCTCCTCCCACCTCCTCTCTTCCCATCTGGCCAAGACGGATCCAGCCAGTCCCCACCGAGCCACCGCCACCCCCCACAGCCCAATCTACACCACATGGAGAGGCACGAGGTTAGGGTGGCTCACCACGTCGATCCGCTGTGCGGCGGCGGGCGACGCCTCGGACCCCACGGTGCATGCGGGCCACACAAACCGAGCAAGACCGCTAGCTCCCGAGCGATCGCAAGAAGATAAACAGGTTGTGCGACGACTTGGCCACTACCTCCCGGCGCCGAGGATGGCGACCACCACCAACGCCGCCTCCAGGAACTTCACGAGCGATCCGCCCGCCATACCCACCGACTCGCCTGCGGCCTCAGAACATCCTAGATTTTGAGTTCATTTGAAGCCTTTAAAAATAAAAATAACCATTTGAATTTTTTTTTGCTTAAGTTAAAGCTTAATATGAATTTTCAAAAATCAAAATAATTTATTGTGATTAATCTAAACTTCAATTAAATTCAAAACTATTTATTTTGGTTCCTTGAGTTCCAGAGTATTTTATGGAATTTTCTATGAATTTTGGAGTTTATTTGCTATTTCTTTGAGCTCGATTTGCTTTAATCCTTTTTCTAAAATTCGGAAAGTCATATAAATTCTGGATTTTCGTTTGGGCCGAAATCCTTTCTTTTAAGTCGTTTTATTTTCCTTTCGACCCAGTCCGTTTTCTTTCTTGTTAGCTCGTTCCTCTCTTTCCTGGCCCAGCCATTAGCCCAACCCATTCTCCTTTTCGTCCAAGTCGTGCCATCGCTGCAGCCCAGCCCACCTCCTCCTTTCGCTGTCGTGCGGGCCCGCCTCATTAGTCATTGTCGGCCGCCATGTCATCGTCATCTTCATCCCGAGACTCGGTTGCGAGTCCAGTGAACACGCCGCCGCAAATTCAAACCCAAATACTCCTCTCATAGCCCTATTTAAGAGCACCACCTGTGTTCAAATCTTTGCCTCGTCCACCTCTATTGAAGCCCCAACTCGACCTCATCGATTGCCTCGTCATTTCGCCGGATTTTCGACAAGAAACAGCCACCGCCGAAGCTCCTCGTCGACGAATTCTGACGCCGTCTTTGATCCTCCGGTCGTGCCTCACCGCATTCTAGCCAGTGCCCACCTCATCGTCCCCGGGAATTCGCCGAATCACCGTCACTACCATCCCCTCCATCTCCGGCTGAGCTGCCTTCGTTCGATCTCCTCGCCGGTGAGACTCCTCGCCATCCTGAGCGCGTCAAAGTGTGTTCCCGGGTCTTCTCTTCCGATCCCCTCTCTTTTTGTTGTCTCTCCGCCACTATGCCATGTCACCACCGTGACCTTTCTTCTCCAACGCCGGTCATCGATGCGTCATCGTCCCTGTTGCTCTCCGAACACCCCGCTTGCCCCATCGTATTCCCCTCGCTGCTGCCATGCTCGTGCTCCCCTTGGTTTCCTTCAGGCGCCGTCAAACCACCATAGACGCCGCTCTGCCATAGTCACTATCGTCACCACCTCATCGCTGCTCTTGCCGCGCCACCGCCACCCAAAGAACCACCGTGATCACGGGTATCCGTTTTTGCCCTTGGCCGCCACTCCCTCGCTGTAGTTCATCGCCGATGCCGTGCGCTAGCACCACCAGGTTGCTCCTCTATTCCTCCTTTGTTATTAGTCAACCACCTCAGCTTTGTGCCCACGTGTCGTCCTTGTCAAGACTCGCATGTGACCCTTGTGCACCAGTCCCATCAGAGACTGAGCCATCCGTAGACTTGATCCATAGACCAAGGCCCACTTGTCAGCCACTCCAACCTTTTTTTTTGTATTTTCTTTAATTTGGAAATTTAGAAAAAAAAATCCTATAGGGCCCATCTGTCAGCCATTAGGAAGTTCTTTATTTCAATCCAAGGAATATTCTCTCGAATATTCTTTTTCTCTCTTTTTCCTTTCCAAAGAAATCTTCGAGAGTTCTGTTTCGTCGTCTCAACTCCGATTCAATCCGCTCAAGTTCCAAAATTCATCTAAAATTGAGCTCTTTCTTTTAGAGTTGGTTTTGTTTTGTTTTTGGATTTTATTTGAATTTCTTTTAGATTTATTTGTGCTTTGCTCGTTATTTTCTCTCTCATTTAGACGATATGTTTCAATGAGCAGGAGCATAAACAAGTTTTATAGATCCAAGTGTGGTAACTGAGCAAACCCAAGGCAAGTCGTATAGTCCTTTGATTATATTGAACCTATGATTCTAAAATTATATTGTTTTATATCAAATTGCATGCTATCTTTATATCAACTGTTTTTGGGAGTAGTTGATCACCTGTTTACTATTATGTCTCCATTGATTATTTGAATATCATGAATCATTTATCACCATAAGATGATCATTATTAGTTGGACATATTTGTATCACCAACATGGGTTATCGTATGGATGATTAGTCATGCTTAGTTACAATGGACTCATGATCACATGTTCAATATTGATAATTTGACTTAATGATATATATAGAATTGTGGTGTGATGCCATTGTTGTGCAATTGTGGTGTGATGTCACTGTTGTACCAATTGTCGTGTGATGCTGCTATTATAAAATTTTGTGTCATGGTAGGGATTGTCATTGGTTTAGTTGAATAAAATGATTTATGCTCAGGCGAGTGATCGTGCAGTAAAGGGGTGTGTGAGACACATTATTTTGGATGAGGTAGTCTCGCCTGGGTAACTTGTTAATGACTTAATCCTGTACGCCATTGAACTGAGCTATATCGTACAACCACTTGTCTAGTATGGTATGGACCTAGCTAACTAATTAGCAATATCTTAGCTTAGTTCTATTTTTGGAAGTGTGAGTTCCGAGATGGATATTCACAATGGGGCAAGAGGGGGCCATGTCTGGTCGTGATAACATTCAGTGTTGAAATCTTAGCAAGTATAATTGGGTTAAGGAGGAGCTTTGTAAAGATCTTGTGATGATCACTTAGTCTCACACCTACAGAAGTATGGTCAGACACTGTAAGTTGATTTATCTTTTGTGGGTAAAATTGTGCAATCTCTGCAAAGTTAAAACTGTTTAAATAGCTGTGTCCCCGGTTAAAGACAATGCTTGGGGAAGGGGGTCACACGAGAGGTAGAGTTTCTTTATAAAAATGTGCCAGAAGGTGAATGGGAGATTCACTTGGTGAATGGGATGTTCACTTGGTGGATGGGATGTTCACTTGGTGGTTTGGTTGGAAAGTGAACAGGAGGTTCACTGGTTATTTCAAAGCAATTGTTTATTTATTTATCATTATTTTCAATGACGCATTTCAATCTATTTACTGTATTTACCGTCAATACTGCTTTCTGCAAAAGAACCATAAGTTATTCCTTTGATAAAGCCTTGCATGAAGATTAATTGCATAATGTTTCCTATGACTTGTTGATTATTTTATGTACTCACGACTTTAAACTTTGCTTCTCGCTTGAAGAATATTAAGTCGCTCAAGAGTTCTACTGAAGAAGGGTTCTTTGAAGACTTTGCGAATTAGGATACGTTCTCCACTCGACACTGTAGGCATGTTGATTGGTCTTTCCAAGTTTTTCATTCTCACGCAAGAGTTTATTTGTTTCTTTAGCCTGCGTGGTAAGTTAAGTAAACGTTGACCATAAGGTCCAATTATTATTACTATTTGTTATTTTCATATCTTTTTAGTTATATCGATAAATTGATGGTATTCCATCGATGTTTCCTGTGTGAGCTAGCTACTGATTTGTGGCTAGTTCAAAATGCACAGAGAGTTTCAGATGTGCAAATCTGGGTCCCGACGGCCTCCCACCCCAAGCCGCTCGACGATCGGGCCGAGGTACGGCATAAACAAGACCGAGCCGTTCGGTGATTGGCACGATGTACAACAGCCATACGGAGGCAAGCCGAGGCGCGGGAGGTGGTTCAGCGGTTCACGCAGCGCCAAGCGGAGGTAGCAGTGGAGCAGGTTGTCGATGTCTGGGACTCTCATCATAGAACGGACAAACAAAGAATATAATAAAGAAAAATGGAGATTACTATCTGTTTGCCAAGGGACTTGAAATGGTGAATGTGTATTACAAAGAGTATGCTCTAATTATAGGGAAAATGGCTGTGAATACACATGGATTAGGGCTTAGATGTGAATCTATGTTATAAGGGCACATAGGTCGGGCTATTTATAGTTTTACAAGCGTCGGCAGTTAACTGCGATGGTGCCTCTTCGCGCCAAAGGTTGCGTCTCTTCATGCCAATCATCGTGTCCCTTTGTGATGACCATTATAGCCGATATCACTATGTGCAACTATTATTAATCACACATGGGTAACCGCCTTCTAGGACCTCCTCTGCAGGGGAGAGGTCCTGGAGGAGATCCTGAGGAGGTCCCGAAGAGGTCCTAGAGGAGGTCTTAGTGGGACTCTAGAGGGAATTTCGGGGACGAGCTAAGAGAAGATCTTTAGGCCCATGTTCTGAATGCGTAATCGATCTTAGGCCCAGAAAGCTAACTTGGGCCCAGCAAAACCTTGCTTATTTGTTAATAAGCGAATAAAGATATACTTGGATAATTGATTGGTCAATAATCCTTGTCACAGGTACGCGAGGAGGATGCCAAGAATGGCTCGAGCTCCATGCGAGCAGAGGCTCCATGCGTTGCCTTCTCCATTTGTGGATGGGTAGCATGTCAGTAGATCCACGACTACAGCTCTGGGATGGTAGTGGAAGACAGTATCATGTAGCTCACACGCGTAGATGTTGCAGATCCCGAGGATGGTAAAGCGTGACGACTCTTGGACTCCTTCCATGAAGTTGATCCTTCTGACGGAGATGTCCAAAGGCTGGCTGGCTTTAGTGTCCCTCCTTGCGTAGACAGTCAAACAGCAGATCACTCCACGATCTCGCCCGTTGACCACCATATGGTTGCCTTGATACATTGGACGATCAAAGCCTCCAAGTACCTGCAACAGCTTCCAAAGCTCTGCGGCAAGTCCGCCCCTGCGCTTACCGTAGCTCTGAACATGAGGCATCTGTCAAGACAGACAAGAGGGTAAGAATCAAGTTAAAACAGTGGGGAGAGGAAAAAATAGCAATAGTTGAGTCAAGAAAGACATGAGAGGAGTTAAGTAGTTCAATTAATCTTACGAGTTAATTTTTGCTTTAGAAAATAATTTGGACACTCTAAGACGCTCGATCTAACTAAAGTCAAGACTTACAATCAAGATGGCTCGATACCACCTCTGTCGGGACCCAAAATGCACTGACCCTCGTGTATAATGCACTAGTCTAGGATCAAGCTTAGTACACACAAGGTCAACATAGATGAATATCGATCCACACAAGACGATTAATAGCATAAACGAGTAATTTGATTGACAAATAATGGTTTTGACCTTATGGTCGAGTTTACACTTATTAAGACACGCAGGGCTGATAGAGAATTAAATAGCAGCGGAACAGAAATCTTCAGCGGAATCCCATCAATTCACCACAGGCAACCGACCGATCAAGACCCTACGATCAAGCACCTTCGTTGAACCCTCCTCAAAGCGGTGATGACTCCTCCTCTTCGTTGATTTGATTTAGCAAGCATGAGTACACAACCGCACTCGCAAGTCATACCACGTAATGCAATTATACATGATGGCTTATTCCAAAGGAATGACTTATGTGGTTATTTTATGAAATGCAACATTTGCAATTTGAATATGAATAATAGATTGAAAGCATAAAGTAAAACAAATAACAATATTAATTTAACAGTTTGATTTCACAAAGACACATAGCTAAACAAGCTATTCACATAGCCTTATGACATAGATCACATAGCCCCCTTCCCAAATATTTTATGAAAATCTACCCCTCGTGTGAAATCCCCGAGCATGTCCATGACCGCGGACGCGGTTATTAGAATAGATTGATTTAACACTCTGTAGAGGTTGTACACTTTACCCACAAGATACAACTAGTGTTGTAAGCACTAATCATAACAAAATATTTCAGAAACTTCATCTCAAGCATTGATACTCCCAGTGTGGTTACGAACCGTCACACCAAACTATACACAGCAATTGGTACGACACACACCGTTGGACAGGGAAACGGCGAACCGTCCCGCGATGTAACTAATTGGTAGCACACCTCCACCCATGCAACACAGCCTAACCTACTTCCTAAGTAACAATGTCAAGAATCCATAACTTACTAAGTTAGGCCCGTCCCATACCAGACATGTGACCGTACAATAAAGCTCAGTTCAATGGCGCACAAAGTTAAGTCCTTAATTGACCAAGGCAAGACTTCCAATTTCACTATAAATCCCTATACACATAGCTTATCAAGCACATGCACACAGCTCCACCATAACAATACACAGTACCACTTGCCTCTGTCTAAATCCTTTTCCAGCCTGTTGGCTAAGTGCAACACATGCCATCAACGAGTAATAGCACATAGTACACATAGTTTTATCACTTAGTTCCATAATCACTTAGTCAAGTTTATAATAGCAACTTACATGAAATGATGACTCGTGGCATGGCTAAGCAAACTAATCGTATCTAACCAATCCACGTTGGTGCTACAATAATACCAACTAAATAAACCAATCTAGGGTGACAAAAGATTATGACATAACAACTAGACAAAGTGGATATAACAAATTGGATTAATAACTAAAACCAAAAGCATTTAAATAAATACTTAAAGTAAATGCAATAATTTGAAACAATATAACTTTTAAAACTAGGCTCAATATGATTAAAGGTATAAATTGCCTTGGAATAGGTCTAGGTACTGATCTTGCTCTTGAGATGCTCCCTCTTCTTCAAATCTTCCCGAAGTATCGACGTCTACTCACAAACAGAGCAAACAAACAAAACAAATAAATAATAGAGGCAAAACAAACTCCAAAAAATAAATAAAAATCCTAGATAAATAGATCTTGAATTTAGATAAATTTAGAAATTTGAATGGGCTCAATCGGAGTTCAGATGCAAAAGATATGAGCTTTGAAAGTTTGAATCTAAAAGAAACCCTAAAAAGGATTATTCCAAATTATTTTCCTATTGGAAATTCGGATTTATGACGTCATCAAGGAATTATCAGCTGAAAACAAATGAAAGAAAAAGAAAATAGATGTGGGTCCACTGTCATAGACATGGCTCACAAGGACTGAGTCCATGGACCCTTGGATCTGGTGGGATGTTTGAGTGTGCCACGTGGCATTGCCACTTGGACGCCACGCGAGCAACCAAGGTGATGTGGCGTAGATGTGGTGGTGAGGTGGCTTGGTGATCTGGCGTCCACATCGGCAGTGATGACAACGGCGGTGAGCGCTTTTGGACCGGTCGGCAACAGCGAACCAGGGCACGGCGGCGATTGAACTGAGCTGGTTGGAGCATATAAGTCATACTCCTGGCCTATTCATGAGTTTCCTAGAAATTACCCTATTTCATAGACTGTGACTAGCAGTCGGGCTCATATAGGTGTGTTCTTTCAAGACTGCTCTGTAGGATAGCATCTTTGCTTTAACAAGCCACAGAACACATTAAGATAAAAATTAACCTGCCATACAGATTTAGGAGAGAATTGCATTTCCAATGGAGTGGGTCTATAAAGGTACTCTCCTCCCAGTTAACCAATAGCTTGTTTCGCCAATCCTACTTCACGGGATCTCCGATCACATAGGATGGGTTACCACTATGGTATAACTCACGTGGGTCTCAAACCCATCTCCCTCGATGCATTGTCTATCACATTTCGTGATAAACCCTTTGTGAAGGATCGCCAGATTCTTAGTCATTTGGATATAATCCAAAGCTATTACTCGGAGTTTTCATTTTCCGACATGAATTCAGTCTTCTCTTCACATGTCTTGATGATTTCATATTATCCTTAGAATCGTTCACCTTGACAATCACAACCGATTGTCACAGCTTCATCGAATAGCCAAGACGGTTTTTCAACCACCGCAAATCCATCAAGAGCTCACGGCCATTCGGCTTCAACAAAGGGCAAGATCTAATGTCGTGAGTTCTCGCTTCCATTGTTGACCTCGTTAAGATGGTCTCGCTTGTAAGACTTCCATGAAACGGCGCCACCTCCAAGTAACAAGACATATCCACTTGTGGCCTTAATCTCATCAAGATCGATATCCAGCTTTGAATCGCCATAACCCTCCAAAGACAGGGTACCGGTATAATGAATGCCATAGCTCATAGTACCCTTTAGATAGCGCATTACCCTCTCAAGAGCATGCCAATGATCATCTCCGGATTGAAACAAACCGCTTAGTTTGCTCACAAAGAACGAGATGTCGTGCCCGGTACCACTAGCTAAATACATGAGTGAACCAATTATCCGAGAATATCTCAATTGGTCTCGGCTATTCTCCGATTCTTCCTAAGCAACACGCTAGCATCATAAGGTGTTGGAGAGGGTTTGTAGTCGCTATAACCAAAACGACTCAGAACCTTTTCTACATAATGGGATTGTAACAATGTAATCCCACCATCATCACCTCTCAACGACTTGATGTTCAAGATAACATCACTACTCCCTGGATCTTTCGCCTCAAAAATTCGAGACAAGAGATCCTTGACCTCCTTAATCACATTAAGGTTGGTCCCAAAAATCAGTATATCATCAACATACAGACATAGAATGACTCCCTCGCCCCCACCATGGTGATAATACACACATCTATCAGCTTCATTCACAACAAAGCCTGCAGATGTTAAAGTTCTGTCGAACTTTTCATGCCACTGCTTAGGTGCTTGTTTAAGACCATACAAAGATTTCAACAACTTGCACACCTTTCCTTCTTGACCATCTACTACAAATCCATCCTGGCCGATCCGTAAATTTCCTCGTCCAACTCTCCATTTAGGAAAGTCGTCTTAACGTCCATCCGATGAACGAGAAGAATGTGTGAGGCACCAGAGATAGTAGTACTTAATAGTGGTCAATCTAGCCACAGTGAATAAGTATCAAAAAATCTTCACCTTCCTTTTGGGTATAACCCTTGGCCACAAGTCGTGCCTTTGTACTTCTCGATAGTACCATCAGGCCTAAGCTTCTTTTTGAATACCCACTTACATCATACAAGTTTACAACCATAAGGACGCTCAGTGATCTCCCAAGTTCCATTAGAGATAATGGAATCCATTTCATTACTGACCGCTTGTTCCAAAGATTCTCAGATCCGGAGAAGCATACGCCGTAATCGGTACTTGGAGTATCATCCACAAGGTACATAATGAAATCAGACCAAAAAACTTTGCAGTCCTTTGTCTTTTACTCTTCCTTAGAGTTTCATTATCTTCCTCCTCAGGAATTTGCTCAGGGGTTTATTCAAAATATTCCAATGGAATGGCAAGTTCAGGAATTGTATCAGGTTCCTGACTTGATGAACTAGGCATATCTTTCATCGGAAAAATATCATCAAAGAATGTAGCATCTCTAGACTCCATAATTGTACCAATATGCACATCAGGTACTCCAAATTTCACCACTAGAAATCTATATCCAACGCTATGGTGAGCATAGCCTCCAAGCTTATGCTTTTTAGGAATTGGCACATTGACTTTCGCCAAACAACCCCAAGTGCGTAAGTATGAAAGTGATAGTCTTTTCTTCTCCCATTATTCATATGGGGTTATCTCTTTATTCTTTGTAGGAATCCTGTTTAGGACATGACTTGAAGTCGATATAACCTCCCCACCATGCTTTGGAAAGACCCACTGTGGTTCAACACGGCTGCTAACCAAATCGGTTAGAGTGCGGTTCTTTCTTTCAAAGAACCCCGCTTGACTGGGTGAATAGGAGGCGTCCTCTCATGAATTATACCATGTTCCTCACAGAATAAATTGAACTCATTAGAAAAGTACTTCCACCACGATCGACCTAACCCTTTTGATTTTCCTTTCAAGTTGGTTCTCACTTACTTTTATAGATTTTAAAGTAGTGAAGAGCTTCATCTTTAGTTTTCAAAAGATACACATAATGAACCTAGTGGAGTCATCAATTAAAGTCATAAAATATCTCTTACCACCTTTTGTCAGCACACCATTCATCTCACACAGATCTGAATGTATGAGTTCTAATGGTGCCAAGTTTCTTACCTCCGCGGCCTTATGAGGCTTACGAGGCTACTTTGATTGCACACAAACTTGACATTTAGAACCTTTGGCACTAAACTGGCTAACCGCGTCATGCAACCAAAATTAATGTGATAAAGCCGTGAATGCCAAATAGTAATCTCATTACCACTGCAAACATGGTTCACAATATTATTACATAAATCTGAAAGAGATGGGCGGAACAAGCCTCCGCACACATGGCCTTTACCAACAAATTGTTCACACTTGGACACTACAAATTTATTGGACTCAAATACCAGTCTAAAGCCATCTCTACATAGAAGAGATCCGCTGACGAGATTCTTATTGATCGATGGCACATGATTCACGTTCTTCAGTTGCACAATCTTCCCTGAAGTAAACTTCAGATCGACCGTGCCAACACCATGAACAGTGGCATGTGACCCGTTCCCCATTAGAACGGCTGAATCCCGAGTGACCTGGCAAGAAGAGAACAATGAAATATCAGCACACACATGTATATTAGCACCGGTGTCTATCCACCAACGTAGATTGACATACTGGAAAAACGAAGAGGTAAATTACCATACCTCAAGTTCCCATCTCAAGAGTACCAACAACAACATTGATAGACTTGGAATTTCGCTTCATCGATTCTTCCCACCCTTGTGTTGGGCGCAATCCTTGGCCCAATGACCGTGTTCGCCACACACAAAGCAAAGGCCATCATTTGTGTTCTTCTTCTTTTCTTGAAGCTTGTTGTTTGTGCACTCTTGTTCTTGCCTTTGAACTTTTGAGTTTGGTCATTCTTCTTCTGCACTATATTGGCACTAGAATGTCCCTCATTACCTCGGTGTGTGTATCTTTTGTTGTCGCCTTCTCTTCAACATCAAGAGACCCAATGAGATTTTTAATGTAAAACTCTTGTCTCTTGTGTTTCAGAGAAGTAGCAAAATTCCTCCAAGAAGGAGGAAGTTTGGCAATAATGCCTGCCGCGATAAATTTGTCCGGTAACACACACTTGAAGTACTCAAGTTCTGTGGCCATGGATTGTATATCATGAGCTTGTTCAACTACAGAACGGCTATCAACCATTCTGTAGTCATAGTATTGCTCCATGAGATATAATTCACTGCCTGCATCCGAAACCCCAAATTTGGCCTCGAGTGCATCCCACATCTCCTTCCCAGTTGTAATAACTATGTATGCATCGACAAACTTCTCACCAAGAACACTAACCACGACACCTTTAAAAAGGTTATCAGCAGCTTCAAACGCTTGCTTCTGATCAGTTAGCCGGAACACCATATATAAGCATTTTACGAATTACTTTAATCTAGAAATATGGTAGATAAAACATGGAAAATACTCTAGTTATTGTCACAAAGAACACTATAGCAATACCAGATTCTAGAAGAACAGAAGGTAGCATTCCTATCTCAGTGTTCAAAACAACAATAGACAATAAAGCAAACCAACTAACAAGAAAGATATAGGCATACTCAGATTCTGTGGAAGAAGAAGTTGCAGCAGAGTTCTTGATGAGGACGCTGTTCGCCATGGCGAGTGGTAGTAGACGGTGGTTGATGTAGAACGAAAGCGAGTAGTAGACGACGATTGATGTAGAACGTAGCAAAGGAACAATGACGATCGCATAACGCCTCCCCAAAACCTTATTGCCTCGCTCGTGCAAGCCTTCAAGGACGAGGTTTCAAGGCCTGCTTCTCCGGAGTTCTTTTCAGACAGAAAGTGGTAGTACATGCGCTCGCCGATGGAGATCGCAAGAGACAAAGAAACAAAACTATAGAGTTCTTTTCATTGTGGAAGTGGAAAACTCCGACGAGCCAAGACTCTCGGTCTTCTTAAATAGCTAAAAGACAGAGAGCCCAAAGGTTGCCAGAAGACCAAGAGACCAACGGTCGCCATCAATGTCAGTGCGTTTCGATTTTCGAATAGATAAAGAAAATCGTGCCTGCACCCGACACGCCTGCGTACAAGCGCACGGCACGGCACGGCGAGGCGAGGCGAGCGAGCGCGCGCGTGTGTTGGCTCTCTCCAATTCCACAAGAGGGGCTACACGTTCCACCTTTTAAACTGGTGTAACTCCCCTTTATCTGTCCATGTGGAACTAAATAGTTTAGCACATGCACATGAGCCTTTGAGATTTACCAGAAATTAATTAGAATATAATATTTGGACCTAGCTCATATTAATTCCAACAGTATACTAGTATCCCATGAGATGCACTGCTAGTAATAACTTGTCCAACTACCGTTCCATCTAGACATCGCAACAAGAAAGGCACATTTTTAGAAGCAGGTGCCGTGGTGTTTCAAAAAGAGTAGAACATGATGCCCTCAGAGGGTCAGAGGACTGTGAGGTGAATGGTTTCTAGGATTTCCTTTTGGATGGATAAACCTTTTCATCGTGAATTCGTGATTCTCTTCTAATTGATGAATACCATGACATGTGAACTCGAGTTGGATGATTAAATGGAACACCTGTCTTTGGTTGTGCAAAGCGTTTTGCAAACTAAAAGCTGTGTTAATTCCTTTTATGAGCAGCATAGTAGTTAGCCTAGATTGATCATTAGTGAGCGTTTTAACATTACGATATAGCAACCCTCTTTTATTGTGTATCGATCTAAATTTGCTTGTTAAACTACTAATCTTGTTGCATTTTGGACATGTAGTAAAGTTGATTGGTCTTTATTTGTGCAACATATGTGGTTTTTGTTTTCATGCAATATCTGAATAAGTATTTGTGACCGAGACAATCCGTATTCGGTTCATCATGTATTCACTACGTATTCGTGACCGAGACTATCCACATTCATATTCGTATCTAGCATTGTCCGTGTCCGATTCCGAATCCGAGAAAAAAATATGGAAAAGGATACAAGATGAGCGATATCCGTCCGTGCCTACTTCGTTTGCAGATTTTTTTTTAAAAAAATAATATTTTTTAAAAAAAGATACTTACAAAAATATACAGTCTCCCCAAAAAAATTATAAAAATGTGTCGATATCGCCAGTTGAACTGGCGATAGGAACCTATCATCAGTTCAACTGGCGATAGGGACCCTCTCCCCCTCCTGTCGCCGGTCCAGGTATCTGTCACTAGTTCAACTAGCGATAGGTTCCTGTCGCCAGTTCAATTGGCGACAGGAAGGCTAACCCTATAAAATCCCCTTGAAACCCTAAAATTCAGTACAGGACTCATTTTTATTCAGAAAAAAGAGAAGGGGAGAAGAGTAGAAGGGAGGAGAGAAGCTAGCGAAGCTAATGCTCGTCTGATTGCCTTCCTCTCGGGTAATTTTTTAACCGAATGGATTACATAGTTTTAGATGTCCGGTTACGCAATGCAGTATAGTTTTACATAATACTTTTCGGTGGGCAATATAGTTTTAGATGTGCGGTTAATCATGGAAATGTTCTTTATGGTGTAGTGCGTCAAATATGTCCGACGTCGTCAATTTCAAAATTTACTATGGTCAAGGGACTATTTTGGAGGGTCCCGAGGGGATTGATTTGCGTTATTTCCAATCGACGACCGTGCCCCTAGCAAGACCAGAGCAGCGTACATGGGGCACTGTGATGCGGTGGTTGTTCCATACATTCCAAGTGGACCGCGATGTGTATAATCTGAGATTGAGTTGCCTTTCCCCACGAGAGGACACTCACATATTGGGAGTTAGTGCAGCTTAATGGACCAAATTCATGGCAGTCATATGTATGCATCGCGAGGGAGGCAGGGTGGAAATTGGTCCTTTTGGTCCAAGCATATGCCAAACCCACTCCTCCACCCGCGACTGAATAAGAAGGTGTTGCTGACGCTGAAGAGGAAGTCGGGGGCTCCAGCCACAGCACGGCGCACACAATGGCTGAAGCTCCCAGAGTTGCTGATGCTGTTGATGAAGACCCTGCGAAAGTAGCTCCTACGGTCAGGCAAGCTACTGGTCTTACTGACAAGGGTGAGGAGGTGGAAGCTGTAGTGCAAAGGATAGATCTCAAAGACCGAGACTACATGGCATTGTTTGAAGATAAAGGTTCCGACGACGAGGATGATGGCGTGGACCAGCAGGCGGTTCCATCCGACTGGAACACATACCAGTTCGACAACCTTTTCGTCAACAAAGGCTCCCGTGTGCCGTGGGAGTACGACCAGAGTGAGGTCAGGCTAGGAGCTATGTACAAATGCAAGGAGGCCGTGCAAGACGCGGTCAAATTCTAGACCTTGTCGGTGCGGCATATATTCAAAGTAGTCAAGTCTACCCCAAGATTCTACGACGTGAAGTGCAGCATAGAAGGATGCCCTTGGCGAGTACATGTATTTCAGCCAAAGTGGGACACCTACTGGAAGTGCTCTATAGTGGTCCCTCACACATGCGTTGTTTTTGAGTCAGTGCAGTCCCACCGGAACCTGTCATCAGGCTTCATCGCCAACCTTATGTACAGTGAGATCATCGATAATCTAGATTTTGAGCCACCATCCATCATTCGGGCGATTGAGGCAAGGTTCCAATACACAATCAGCTATGCCAAGGCTTGGAAGGCAAAACAAAAGGCATTGGAATCAAGGTGGGGCACGTTCGAGGATTCCTACCACAACCTCCCTAGGAAACTTCGAGTCATACAAGACAGAAATCCTGTCACCCATATCGACATTCAAGACGCCACGCACCCGAAGTGGGCCAATAAGAGGGTATTGCAGCTAGCATTCTTTGCGTTTGGTCCATGCATCAATGCATTCCGGCACTACCATCCAATCTTGTGCGTAGATGACACATTCTTGACTGGAAGGTACAAGGGCCAGATACTGACTGCAATAGCGACGGACGAGAACAATCAAGTTCTTCCTGTGGCATTCGTTTTTATTGAAAGCGAGAACACGGACAGCTGGTTGTGGTTCCTGAAGAATGTGAGGATTTCTGTTATGCAAGGCCGTCCCAGCGTATGCCTCATACATAATCGGCATGCAAGCTGCAAGGCAATAACCCAGTGCAATAAGGAGAGAAAGTACCACTTCCATGGCTAGATCTACAGAGCAGGTGGTGCATGAGGTACTTGGGTGCAAACTTCTACAAGTAGTTCCGCAACAAAGACTTGATGAACCTGTAGAAGTGGCTGTGCAACCAGAACCAGCAGCGGAAGTTCGAAACACTCTAGAAGATTCTAGATGAGCGGACCAAGACACACGAAGGGAGGCGGAGAAGGGTCACCCCAAGTCGACCAAAGCCAAGCATTACCAGAGATACCCACAGATGCTCCCGGATTGACGAGGAGGACGGGGGCGCAGGTGAGATGCTTCTCGAGCTGGATTGAGCATGAGCCTAAGGAGAAGTGTTCGTTGCTCCATGACAAGGGTGGCGCCGATATGGTGTCATGACAACTAATCTAGCCGAGGTGTACAATTGGGTCATGCGCGGCGCAAGGTACATCCCTTTGGTGGGTATTATGGAGGCAATTCTCCGCGGTACGACGAAGTACTTTGTTGACAGAAGCAACAACGCGTCGCTCGCCATGGCAAATGACAGAATACTCTACTCCGCCAATGTTCTGAATTATGTTATTGCACGGATAGTAATAATATGTTATATGTTATTGCTAATGTTCTGAATTATCATTTTGATTAAGTGTTATGATGTTTTGCGGAATGTTATGTAATATCAGTGTGATTTATCGTAGTTTTGATAGTAATGGCAAGTTCACATTTGTTTCCTTACATAATATGCAGTGCATGTACATGAGCAAGTGTATGAATTCCCGGGCGCATCGTAATATCACTTAACTTCCTACTTACGAATCATTCATACCTCAATCTTTCTCGTAAAATTCTTGAAATTCACCGCACTAGAACAACATACGATGACCACAAAATGTTATTGCAAGTCTAATGATTTTGTACCGTTCAAAATGTATGAAAAATCGAAAGCGACAAAGCCGATTAGGGTTTCAGTACCTATCGCCACTTGAATTGATGACAGGAACCTATCGCCATTGAAGCTGGCGACATGTACCTAGACCGGCTGATGAGAGAGGAGGACACATTTTGTAATTTTTTGGGGAGACTATATATTTTTGTAATTATCTTTTAAAAAAACATTGTTTTAAAAATTCTTCGTTTGCACCCCTATCCTAAAGGCGTGTATACTTATATGGTTTGGATACTTGTGTTGCAGTGTACCGTAGTAGTAGCGATGATGACTCAAGCAATTAGCCGAACCATCATGCTATATGACCACGTATAACGTGCTTCTGTTTGCGGACTCTAATATAGTTCTGGTTTCATGCCTCGTGACTTTACCTTTGAGTTTCTCGAGACCCAATACATGTCGCCGTCAAAATCGCTCTTACATTTTTTTGAAATTAAAATGACATCTTTTGACTGATTTTTGGAGGGTTTATAGATGTGATTCTGCCGCCACTCAAGCGGCTTTGTCGTTAGTTGAACTGGCGATGAAAAATTGGACCGGCGACAGGGAGCAACAGGGTCTCTATCACTAGTTGAATTGTTGACACGCTTCTATCGCCAGTTCAACTGGCGACAGGAGCCCATTTTTGTAATTTTTTTGGGTGACTATTAATTTTTGTAATTATCTTTTAAAATAATATTATTTAAAAAAATTCGGAGAAGATATGTACTAATAAAACTGTTCGACGCACGGTCGGGCGAGCGGGAAAGGAGGCGAATTTCTTCCTAGCCTGCCGGTCCGAGTCTGGCTCAGAGAAGGAAGGAATAAAGCGACAGGAATTCGCCTTGGCCACGTCGGAGTAATCACGACTTGGAAATGTAACCAGGCTTGGCAAGGTGGATCGGACGGCTGAGGTCCCGCTTATGATGTCGATCAAAGAGATACCAGTCGTTCCCTCCATGGGGCCCACGCCCCAGACTCCCGCCGACATAGGTTTAGCGCCCGCTCGCACCACCCGTACGCACGACGAGCTCTCCGCCCCAAATTGACACCCACCGCCGCATGATTCACGTACCTCACCTCCTCCTCGACGGCCGCGGCTTGCCTAGGTGCTCCCATCTATGCTCCCTGCCATATGGCAACTATTCATTGGTTTAATAAATCTAATTAAGCAGTTACTCTCACATCTTTTACGTCTAAAATAAAAGGTGAGATTATTTATTACGCAAAATCTGGGAACTCTCGCATCCTTGCGCCTTCAAACCCGGCTGCATATCAGGTGCACAAGCACCTATGTATGCACATATGCACAAAACCAATCGGAACCGTCCGATCTGATTCGAGCGGACGAGATCTGAGCGCCCCCCGCACCTCCTCACTTCTGGCAACTTTGCATTAACGCCCTTGCCCTCCATCGGCTTCACTCCTCCTGATCCCCAATCCCTCGCTCCTTGTCTCTGGACCCATGTTGCCCATGGCGCCACTTCGTCGCGCCACCACTGTGCCGCTCGCCGAGCCCTACGCCGCCCCTTCATCCGTGGCCACCCGCATCCGTCACACCGCCGCCCCCGCGTCGCGTCGCCGTTGTGCCTCCCGCCGAGCCCTGCGTCGCCCCCTTCATCTGTCAAGCGGCGAAGGAGGTGAAGGTGGAGGACTTCGACGAGTCGGTGCTCAACTTCGGCGGTGGAGGCGAGGAGAGCGACGGGGGAAGAAGGTCCAGCGGCGAGGAGGTGAAGGTGGAGGACTTTGACGAGTCGGTGCTCAACTTCGGCGGCGGAGGCGAGGAGAGCGACGGGGGGCAGGAGCCAACGGTGCTTCTCCTCCTCTCAAAACTTGCGGCAAGAGGTGGCTAAGCAAGATGTGGTTACAAGAGGTGGCTAAGCAAGATTTCCGATGTTTTGGAGAATCAGAGAACATATAAATTGAGAAATGGATGTATGAATGTTTTTGTTGAATTCGTGATGGTTTTGTTGTATGCTGATCAATGGAATAGCTGATACAAGCAACATCTCAAATGAATGAAAGTTCTTGTACTTCTGGAAGTTTGCGGTGTGTGTATCCTCACTTGGCAATGGTTGGCTTCATGAATTGTAATGAACAATTAGCCCAAAAGAAATGAAACAGTTTCTATTCGTTGATGTTTCTGGATTGAATCGTGAAATTTGAATGTGTGTGTTGAAGCTGTGAAAGTTTTTTGTGAGTTTTTTCATGCATTTTTTTTGTGTGAATTGAATTGTGAAATGAATGTATGGTTGGAAAAGATGCTAGCTGCTGCTGCCCGGCATTGCTCCTTTTTACACAAAGCAGTGTATGGATGGAAAATTTGGAAGTCATACATGTAAATGATACTGTTCTTGCCCGTTGCAATCACTTGATACTATTCACAGAGAAGCAAATATTTGAATGCAATTGCCGGGTACAGAGAAGCAAGTACTTGAATGCAATCACCTGGTAATTCACAAAGATCATGCATCAATGAGCCCAATTTCAATGCATTCCACGTTTATATGGATGCATTTTGGCAACAGATGTTCCACATTTTGTTCGGCTGTTCGCTACAACAGAAATTTCATTGCAAGGGGCTCATAGAAAGTAACTCAAACCAGAGATTGTAGTTTGTAGCTTGTGCTTGATTGAAATTCTATTTATACATGAATGGCACATTGATTCAAGTTTTCGTGACATCTGTCTTTTTCTTCTATGCTTCATCCTTGCTCAGGTAAAAACTGCATTGATGTTAGTTCTGACATCTCTTGTTAACTTGGAGAAACTCAGCTCTCTGCAAACATTTGCTAGAATTGTGCAACAACAATCTGAATTGTGAATCCATTGTTAAGAGCCAATATAGTTCAGACTTCAGAGAGTGTAATGAAATAGTTGGGAATTATAATAATTTATAATGAATGAAATCTGTGATAAATTGCTGCTAGGTGTTGTTGTTGCCTGATATGTGAAAACTTGTTATGACAATTGTGAAAACTTGTTATGACCAATGTTTCTGCATAGAGAGCTCATACTAATATATACATTACAAGGCTCATCAGATTCCAATTCCCAGGAGATATACACACTGATTCTGCATTACACTTTTCTGTGAAATGGCTATTCTGAGGTGCTTACCAATTAATTATTATTTTTGCACCTCTAGGAATTGTTGTTGCACTGACCTTCCTTCAGCTTTAGCTTTACCACCCAGAAAAGCAAGATATTGCATAAGCATTTCGGGCAAAGATTCAAACATCGCCTCGTTGAATCATTCAAAATGGAAGCATCACGGCATCCATTAAAAAAACTTGCTCCAGTTTCAGAAAGTAGTGAGTAGTGCTTCCATTTTCAAAAACTGATGCTAGTACACCACCAATACATCAACAACAGATTGTGCCAAATCTCACCATTTTGCATTCAACAACAGAACCATCACATAGATATAACATAGCCATTTCACACAAAAGTTCTCTGATTCTCCAAAACTTCAGAAAAATCAGGCAAACCGACATCGTTCTCTGATTCAACGAAGCACGGGACAGAGCATGTAGGAACTACTTGAAGAAAAAACTGGGAAAAAGAAGAAAAAGAAGCAAGAACAACAGCTCTTTGCGATTAGATCTCCGGCGTGGATGACGGCGAGGCGGTCTCATGGACGCCCGGATCTAGTGAGAGGCAGGGTCGAGGAGGGGATCGAGGCGGCGACGGCCTCGAGGATGCCCGGATCCGGCGAGGGGCAGGGTCGAGGAGGGGCCCCAAAAATCCGGCGTCAGGGCGGCGGAGTGGTCGTCGGGGCCTCGAGGACGCCTGGATCCGGCGAGGGGTAGGGTTGAGGAGGGGCCCCAAAAATCCGGCGTCAGGGCGGCGGAGTGGTCGTTGGGGTGAGCGAGCCGGCAGGGTCGTTGGGGCAAGCGGCGAGTCGATTGAGAAGTTGTGTCAAGAGGAAGATTGGGGAATGGAGGGGGCAAATTGAACGAGAAGATGCGGCGGATGGGGGTGTTTCCGTAAAGGCGCAAAGGAGCCTCATCCTGGCCGCTGCACTCACGATGGACGACGTGGATCAGCTATGTGCATATGTTCATGAATAGACTCTTGTGCATGAGATATGCCCCAGAGCATTCTCTTCCGTCAAAACTCAAAACGAAAAAACACACGGTAGGCACCATGCTGGAAAACGAGGTTGGAAAAGAGTAGAATGTTTAAGGACGCAATGAAGCGAAGGCTGCTAGCAAGAATGGAAGGCTGGGATTCGATCGGCAGTCGACACACGGCGAGATCGTTATAAAGAGATCTCAAGAGCTCGCCGTCCATGGAGCTAAGAACAGGAGCCGCGTTACAAAGGACCAAAGAGGGGCTCGATCGTAATCACCAAGAGGCAGGAGCTCCTGTTAATTTTCTTCCCAGTTTGCATCAAAAAAAATTTCTTCCCAGTGAGGCATCCAATGGAGAAATTGAATTGACATTGTCTTCTTGAGATCTCCAATGGAGGCTGTAGTTTGTATTATTATCTGCAGTAATTTACTCCAATGTATTTTGGATCTTTCAGCATTCGATGGCTGGATGAGTGCCAATTTTAAGCTTCTATCTGACGAAGCTATAGTTTGTATTGAACAATTGATTGTCTATTATTGTTTGAAATATACTACCAATCATTAATTCCATTGATTGGTATTTCTGCGGTGTCGGTTCCTGAGTCCTGACGATCGACAGAACCGAATGGTTGTTGGTCCCGGCTGGCGGCAGCGAAGTCGCAAACTTGGACAGGCTGCGACCTCTCTTACCACAACGTCTAGCCATCACCGGGCATGCGCGGAGGTGCAAGACAGTTAATAGATTGAACTCGATTCGAGGTTGGGACCTGGGATGCAATTGGCAAAGCGAGAAGAAGAGACGTGGGACCAGTTTATAAGATCTGAACCGTTGAGGAGGAAGGGAGTACGGATGGGAGTATAACGTGGGGAGCAGGGAAGCCGCGTCCCTCCCCGTGTCGCCAATCCGCCGCCTCCTACTGACCCCGAACGCGCCTCGCTTCCACCGCCGGCTCAGCCTTCGCCCGCCGCTCTCTGCCTTCCTGGCCCAAACCCTAGCCCCGACCCCGACCCGAGGATTCGCGTCCTCCCACATCTCCCCCCTCGGCCTGTTGATGGATGCGGCCGTGTCCGCCGCCGACGCCGAGACCAACGGCTACGAGGACGCCTCGGAATTGGCCGACGCGGAAGCGGGGGGCGTGAACGCGGGGCCCGGGATGGCGGCGGGGGGCGAGGAGAGGAGGGAGCTGCCCGAGGAGCTCGCCAAGGGGGTGGTGTGCCTCGAATGCGAGACGTCGGCCGAGGCAGCGGCGGCGGGGGCAGGCGGGACCTGCCGCGTCTACGTCGTAGGCACCGCCCATGTGTCGCAGGTGAGCTGGCCTGGCCTTGTGAGTCGTGACCCCCGTATGATGATCTAGCCTCGATTTTGAGCGTTAGTTGCAGGTGTCCCAATTGGGTTCTGTCAAAAGACAGTATTCCTGTACGCATCTGTTTGTTCTAGTTCTATCTGTGGTCATTGCATCGGATTTAGAGACCCTGTGTGCTCATATCAGTTCCATTTTTGCGATAATTTTACTTAGGAAGCAAAGAAAGTTCGAGCGGTCTAAGATTTATATTCCAAGTACAAAAGATAGAACTGCAAAATACAGGGTACCAAGTGTACCGGCAAAATCTGTCCCCCCGCGGTAATTTGCATATATTTTTGGGCGTAGTACTAGTTCTGGTGCGACCGTGCGAGTTGCATCAAGGGCGTTCCTAAATCTTAAATACCGTAGTACCCAGTGGTTTCAATTTGAATGTACCAAAAGGACAACATCAGGATAACTATACTGTGGATTGATTGTTTGACTGTTGATTTCATCGTAGGAATCGTGTGATCAAGTTAAAGCCGTCATCAACTACCTGAAACCTCAGGTTCTTCCTCTCTTTACTCGTCATCAATAATTTCACCAGTTGGTGGACATTTGGCAGGTTGGCTGCCTGCTTTGGAGTATTTTCTTGTTTGTTGATTGATCTGGAAGTTTTTCCACCAATTTCTTTGCATCTCTTTCGCAAATGTAGGCTGTTTTCTTGGAGCTCTGTGCTAGCAGGGTTGCCATTCTGACACCACAAAATCTTCAGGTACGAACATTCAACATGTGTTAGACACTAAAGGAGGAAAGGGATGCTTTTCCTGTAATGATCATAACATTGAAGCTATTGTACGTACTAGTGAAAGTTGAAATTGAATGACGGGAAAACACTATCAGAATGCTGTGATCTTTATCTATTATTCCCTCAAATGGTGAAGAAAAACCACTTAGTGATAATACGGTTTTAGAGTTCACAAAATTAAGCTCAATGGAAAACACTGCTGTGGATATCTCTAATACAAATTTGAATTTAAAAAAATGAGCGAAGTTTGATTTGCATTTGCCCAACAGACTTGTTCAGAAGTTGACCTACTTAAGTTAATTGGCAAACTGTGCTTCAAATTATGGATGTGGCATTTGATATTCACATGGATACCCCTCATTCCAAAGACCGTTAGTTGTTGGATAAATCATATTTATGGTGTCTCTTGGCTGGACTCTGAATCATTGTAGGATTGGATATTTGTGCTTGTTTATGCATGAATGGTGGTTCTCTTAGTATAGGTTTTCGTGGATCCTTCTTGTAAGTGTACGCATTTAACCTTTAGTGTTGCACTATTTTGTATCATCTAATAAGATCATATTGATTGTTCAAGATGTTATCTCCAGTTTGACATGTTCTATTCTAGAGTATGAATATTTCTTCTAGTTCATCATCCAACCTGTTTTGGCCATAGGTTCCTACCATGAACGAAATGGTTGACATGTGGAAGAAGAAGAACGTGAACACTTTTGGGATCCTCTACAGCTGGTTTCTTGCAAAGGTGTGTGTTGATGCTTGTTGTTCAGTTAGTACTGTTTAAGTATTTTTCATGGTACTTGATATGTGGATGTTGTTTTTTGGCACCCAAGGTTGCTAGCCAGCTTGATGTGTTACCTGGAGCTGAGTTTCGAGTGGCATTTGAGGAAGCAATGAGTTATGGCGGCAAAGTTATCCTTGGAGATCGCCCTGTCCAGGTATGCAACCTAGTGTTGGAGTTTTGGTTGTTTCGATATACAAGGGAACCGGAAGAAACGGGTTACATGAAAGGATATATATTGCTAAGTAGACTGATTATGCCAATTTAAGGTTCATCTTTATCTTTGCTATTATAAAAGGACTTGGCGGTGGTAGTGAGTCTGCTATCTACCACCTCTTCTCCTGACCTTTTGAGCTGATAGGATCTTTTGTGGATAGATATATATACACACATAAGTTATTTGAAGGATCTTCTGTGGATAATTAAACTATCTGTGCTTGTGACTTGTGATTAGATTATATGTGGCTTGTTGATTATTTGCAAATTATGTATGAAACTTTCATTTGTAGGATAATTATCTTGTGGATACTGGTTTTCTAAGTTAATAATGTATATTATGTTTATTTGAAAGCCGTTCTAACGCACGGGCACTCGGCTAGTATATGGATAAATGTGATCAACTTTTATTGTGGTTGTTTTTGTAAATCTAATAAAAACAAATGTGAACAGTTTTTTTTAATGATCAAAATGAAGCAGTTATATATGCTGATTTTCACATGTCATTAATTTGAGAGTTGAGATCAATGTGATCATACTGATACATCTTTTGATGTCTGGAAAAATATACATCTTCTCAAAATGATCATAAAATGTGGCTGCTTTGATTGATTAAAAGATAGTTGCCACCGCATGATTATGTCTAAATCTTAATCTTCTAGAGTCTACTCTCTACTGTGATGTGTCATAAACTAATGAGGCTAGCTCTGTCGGTATTTGACCCCAAAATTGAGATGCATCTAGTTACCATGACCTTGCCCTACAGTAGGAATTGCTTTTAGGACTAACATATGAATCATTTTGGTGGTTCATCACTTCATCCCATGTTAATTATTGTTGCTGGTTGCTGGTGCTACTTGGTTCAGCATATCATATTGATCTTTATGCTTTTGAAATCTTGGTCTGCTTAACAATTTTCTGCGGAATAAATAGAAGCTTGGTCAATGATTAATTTTCATTAGCACTGATGACATTCTGTCATTTTTCTTTATTTGTTTTGAAGATCACTTTGAGGAGAACTTGGGGGAGAATGTCATTGTGGCACAGAGCAAAATTTTTGTACTACATTGTTTTCCAGTCCATATTTTTACCAAGCCCGGAGGAACTTAATAAAATGGTATGCTATCTTCTTAGGTGATACATTTCTTACGATGAACAGCTCTATTGTCTTGTTCCTGTAAATGCTATCAGAGAATCAGATACTCCTATTATGAGAAGATATATACAAGAAATCATTACTTTACTGCATTCACATAGCAATGTCAATTCTTGTCTATTCAGTTGAAGGACATGGAGGATGTTGACATGCTAACACTTGTTATTCAAGAGATGAGTAAGGCGTTTCCTAGTTTGATGGAGACACTTCTACACGAACGTGATATGTGGGTTCCGCTAAAACGGCTTTTTTTTTTTTGTAAAGCAGTTTGTATTGTCATTCCCAATGTTACAATTATGCTTTTGAGCTTTAATCATTGAATTTTTGTTTGCAGGTATATGTCTTCCAAATTAATGAAGGTAGCGAGGGAACATTCTTCAGTGGTTGCAGTTGTGGGGAAAGGGCATGTTTCTGGAATAAAGGAAAATTGGCAACAGCCAATTGAGGTTAGATTTTTTTTAAAAAAGTATTTCATGTATATTATTTCTTTTACGAATTGGAAATTCATTACTAATTTGATCTCTTGTCTAGATTAATCTTCTCTTAATTATCAGAGAAAATATATTACTACAGATTTATATTTCATATGCACCCTGTTTTTTTTTTCAAATTTTCTTGCAGGTAGAAAGTTTACTGGAATTACCAGTGACTAAGCAAGGTGCTTCAAAGATAAAAGTTTTGGCATCTATTGGGGCATTAAGCGGTCTAGTAATAGCATCCGGAATCTATATATGGGGTAAAAAATAACAATGTCTGCGTCTATGTGTTAAGTCAATTCGGCGTGTCTTAGTCTCTAAAAAGGTATTTAGTTTTTACTTATAGTTTTTTGGCAATAGATGTAATTCCGAAATTAAAGTTTAACAAATTAAAGAGCAAGTTCACTGCATTATGAAATTGTTTCTTTCCAAAGCTTTTGTATTTTATATCATCCTTCCTACAGGCTTGGGCAACTCTTCTGTATTCTGCTTTCTGGTACTGTGAGCCTGAGATAAATGGCTTCAGTTCGAAGCAGTAAGCACGCACGTGATTTAGACTTTAACTCGCATCTCATGCTTATTTACTCGCACGAGTAAACATGCATGAAGGCTGTCGCAATCTTTGTTACTATTTTTTTAATGCTGTCTGGTCGGATTTGGCGACCAAATTGTGGCTGAGCAAATAAATGGTTCGTCAAAAACTATCATGTGCTATGAGAATACGGGTCGTCATTCGTCAATGACGGCCATATACAGAATAGTTCTACTTGTTTGACAATAGCAGAACTCTAGATTCATGCATTGTTACAATCGAACCTCATCTGAACAAAAACGCAAGGATAACTACTGTTAAGTTTGTCTATCCTGTTAAGTTTGGCCGTGTTGTAGGTGTAAAAACCAAACACAAGTGAGGGAGTGGACGTTGGCCGTCTGAAGGGTTATCGTCTACGAGAGTAAAAAATGACACGAGGATTTATACAGATTCGAGGGGTCCGAGAGGACCGCCCTACTCCTGTCGGTGATTCAACGGGGGGTTACCTCTAGAGAGGGAGCCCTTGATGGCTCACCAGTTTGAACATGTTGCTTTATTGCTCAAGAGAGCTCCCCCCTTGGTGAGGGATACACGGGGTATTTATAGGCTCCCAAGCCTGTACAAAAGACCAAAATACCCCTTAGGGGATAGCTATACTATGAGTACAAGTAAGGGGTACAATCGACATTTGCTGGGTAGTTACATTTCTTGACCTATTAGACAGGTGTTTTCCCTGAGGAGTGGGTCCCACTAGTTAGGGGATGAAGTATTCTTCCAACAGTAGCCCCCCTGCCCCTTGGTGTTTCGGGGGAACGCCAAAGGGGCAATCTTGAATTGTGCCTTTCATACGGAGGTTGATGCTTCAGAAGAGTCCTGGTAGACTTGAATGGTAGCTGTGTCCGAAGATGTGTGCCGAAAATGTCACAACCATGGCGCGAAGCCGTGACATCGTGAGGCGACATGCAGGGCGCTGGGCGCATGCATGGCGCTTAGCCGAGGGCGGCTTGACGCCGGGCGACGCACGATGGATCCAAGGACGCACCATTATCATTCGTTATCATTGAATGTGCAGCATCAAAGTTGGTCCAGCCTTGTTTAATGAAGCACTAGACTTTTTGTCATCTCTTGATAGCTAGGGATTACTATCTCCAAAGTTCTGACGTGGATTCCGCTGTCCACTGTTGTGTAGTTGCTTTTCTTATGTGATATGTCTTCTCACGTGAAACGATGAAAGTTTATTTAATGCAATGGCCAGCTCGTGGAACCCGAGGCCGTGCCTTTCATACTTTCGCTTTTGCTTCAGCCGGCCGAATGGACCCAAACTGCTTCAACCGGCCGAATGCTCTCAAGTCCCTTCATCTTCTCTATTACTTTATCTTCTCAACCGAATGGAGCATCTGGTGCTTTCCTCTTTTCCCCTATTTATTGCTTCAACCTCCTTCTCACCCCTTCCTACTTCCTCTTCGGCCGAATACAAGCATCTCTCTTCCTTGGAGAAGCCGTAGCGCCGACGCCAGGATCGCCTCCCTCCGCCTCGCACCGCTTCATCCGCCGGGCCCTAAAACCCACCACCGCGGCGAATCCCCATCACCTTCCTCCGAAGAGATCGTCGAACGTGGCGGCCGCAAGATCCAGCGGCCTTGCGACCACTCGTCCGGCGGCACGCCATGTCGTCTGCTTCCGCCGACGCCTGCTGCCGCGCTGAGCGGCCGCCCGGGCGCAGGAGACCGCTGACGCTGTTGGTCGTCGAGCAAAGCGCTAGCGTGATTCTCGAGGCGCTCATGGCCATGCTACTCGTCTCGAAGCCGCCCTGGGTACTACCCGGCCGTCTTTGGCGCGAGCGCGCCGTGAGCCGCCGCGTGATCGGCGTCTAGGAGGTGTTCGACGCCCGGCTCGTGGCGCCCGAGGCCGACACGTCGCGGGTCCGGCGAGCTGGAGCGTGTTCTTGAAGGATCTGGGCGGTCTTTGGTGGAGAGACGCCGGCTCCGCCGGTGGAGGAGGAGGTGAGGAGTGGTACGTGCTGGGAGAGGATCGTTTTGTGAGGTGAGTTTGGGGTCGAGAGATGCAGGCGTAGTGTGATTTCTCCCAGGGCGTTCTTGTGCAGGGCACTGAGGAGGGCGCCGAGGATGCAGGCGTGGGATTCGCCAGTATGCCGAGCGTCTTGCCAGGCGCTTGTTTTGCCAAGGCGCAAGGCTTGGTTGTTTTGCCAGGGCGCTTGTTTTGCCAGGGCGCAAGGCTTGGTTGTTTTGCTGGCGCTTTGCTTGTTGCCGCACAGCGCCTAATCGCCAGCGGCGCAAGGCTTGCTGCTGTGCGCTTGTTTTTGCCAGGGAGTCTGGAGTTGGTAGGGCATTGCAGGCGCCGGTTCGCCAGCGTTCAATCGATGGGCGCCATCGCTATCGCCAAGGCGTTCCACTCATGGGCGCCATCTGAGATACTGATCATGAGGGCGCTGAGATGATGGGCGCAAGGAGCCGGACGCTTCCAAGTTCTATGTGTTTTGCTTTTTCCATGTGAGTGCTGTGGTTCAGCCGAATGCAGCAGCCCCACTCTCTCTTTTTCTTTCCACTCACAACCGAACAGCCAGGCTCTCATCCTCTTGCTTCTTCAGACCCTGAGGCATAGTGTTGAGCAACCAGGAGGTCTTGGCCATGCAGAGGCGGCGAAGGTCGGAGGACGGCAGCCTCGACGCGGCGCCGCAACCCCGAGTCCAACGCGGCCGCCATCATCTACATGGTCGTACATCGCGCCGGCACTAAGAAGTCCGTCTGGGACGTGTCCATGGCCACCGGCGTCGCCGAGGGCACCATCAAGGAGGCGCACAGGACTCGACCCGCACACCGAAGTTGTTTCTTGGCTAAGGGACGACGCGGCGCGCACATGATGCGTTTCTTGACTCTTGGCGTGTTGTCCGGTGTTCTTCCTGATTCTTTCTATGCGTTTGGCATGCCCGTGTTCTTAGCCACTATCTTGGACATGCATGTGTAGTTTGTGATGGACTTCGCTTTGGCATCGATCATTCGTGAATCCGTGCTTGATTCACGTTGTGTGATGTTGCAGGAGCCGCCGCTGTGGCGCCTGGCGCCCTGCTCACCAGTGCGATAGGAGTTTTGAGCGTGGTGTCAAGCATCCGCTCGCCGGGCGTTAAGCGTGAAGGTTGCTAGGGCGTAGGGGCGGTTGGCTGTATGTGGCGGTGCTACAGGCATGCAGGCGTGGGCATATGTGTGCACGCATGTATAGGCGCTGGCCTTAGTAGTGGGTTTGGAGTGTAATAATAGTAGCATTGGGACCACTTTTATACAGCTAGCTAGCATCCCATGTATGCAGGCACACCCACCGTTCTATGTTCTGTGCTGAAGTTTGATTTGTAGTACTAGTTGTTCGTGTATGAATGCTGTGTTTGCTTGTTGATGGTGAACAATAAGGTTCGGGCGCGAGTGCGCAGGAGGGCACGCAAAGGCGCGTGGAGGCGACAGACACGTGGGGCGCGGGCGCGGGCACACGAGGGCGCGAGGGCACCACGAAGACGCGCGAGGCCCCGAGGCCGCGAGGGCGTGCGAGGGCACGAAGCCTTGAGGCCTCGAGGGCACAAGAGCACGAGGCCACCGCAGGTCCGCAGGGGCGTGAGGGCGCCGCGAGGGCGCAAGGATGAGAGGCCATCGCAGGGGCACGAGGGCACCGAGAGGATGCGAGGCCCCGAGGGCGCGAGGGCATGAGGCCCTAAGGTCCTGAGGATCCGAGGGCACGAGAGCACGAGGCCACCGCAGGGGCGTGAGGGCACCGCGAGGGCGCAAGGACAAGAGGCCATCGCGGGGGCACAAGGGCACCGTGAGGGCGCAGAGGACGCGAGGCCCCGACGCCGCGAGGGCACGAGGTCATGAGGGTGCGAGGCCACCGCGGGGGCGCGAAGGCGTGCCGAGGCCGGGGGGCTCTGCCAAGCTGGAGGCAGAGCAGGCGAGGTGGTGGCCCTTCGGCGGCTGCATGGAGTCGCTCTAGAGGGATTGGAACCGCGCGCCTCTCTCCGAAGGGTGTCACTCATCCCATGCCATGTGGGATGGGCTTTGGCAGGGTGCTTTTGCCGAAGGTAGGCTTTGGCAGGGGTGATTTGATATTGCGTCAAAAAACACTTCTCTATTTTGGGTATTCTTCGGGTGTATGAGTGCTTATGAATAGCGTGTGTGAGTTGTTCTGTTCTTCTGAACTTCTCTGAAGCTGCTCTTCTGAATTTCTTTGACGACTCACTGTAACTTGTATGAAACGATTCTGAAGTCGAGATACGCAGGGCACTTGGAGCGGTGAGGTGTCGGGGCGCGAGCCTTGGAGTGGCGACGGGACACGTGGGGTGTCGAGGCACAGGGTCCAGTAGGCCCCGAACCACTTCCAGTGGGCTAGTGGCTAAGTGCTTGGGGCAAGGGGCTTACGTACGCCCCCTGTGTAGACTTGTCGAAGTATAGAGCATTTTAGACGGGAGGTGGTAGGATTTCTTAACTAGCCCCCCTGTCCCTTGGGCGCCTGCAAGAGCGCCCGAGGGACAAAGAAGAGTGCTGAGGTCTTGTATCTTGTTGAATATCATTTTTGATGTGCACTTAGCAAGGCATTTTTCCAGGGCGCCAAAGACTTGGCCAAATTCCGGCTTGATGGGAATGTAGATGCTCGAGATTTAGCCAAATTCTGGTTCTACACGGCGCGAGGCACGGGGGCTGAGGAATACGTCCTGAAGACTTATGCTCGAATCCCAGCCTTGCAGAGTTTCAGTCTTCAGACTAGAGGCATAGTGCTATGTCCACTGGGCTATCTTCATTTTGTGCTTCATATAGCGTGAGTACTTCACGCGAGGGCGGGTACCAGATTGCCATTTCTCGTTGGCCCTTCGTGTGGGATGGTTTTTGTTGCTCCATTCCTGAAGGTGAAGTACTGGTTGCAGAGCCACCCCATCGAGGCACAACCTTCAAGGTAGGGGTGCGTCTCAACAAAGCTGTCGGAGCAAAGTCTCACCGGCACAAGATTCTAGGCGGCGCGCGATCGGCGCGAGCCAATGTAGGCAAAGTCGTGGACGCGGAGCCGCCCTATCGAGGCATAGCCTTCGAGGTGGAAGGCACGTTGGAGTGAAGCCTATGTAGGCAAAGTCTTGGATGTGAGACCGCCGAGCCGAGGCATTGCCTACGAGGTGGGCGACACGTGGAAGTGAAGTCTATGTAGGCGAAGTCTTGCGCGCAAGGCCGCCAAGCCGAGGCATAGCCTTCGAGGCAGGTGACACGTCGGAGTGAGGCCTATGTAGGCGAAGTCTTGCGCGCGAGGCCGCCGAGCAGAGGCATAGCCTTCGAGGCAGGCGACAGATCGGAGTGAGGCCTATGTAGGCGAAGTCTTGCGCGCGAGGCTGCCAAGCTGAGGCATAGCCTTCAAGGTGGGCGGCACGTCGGAGTGAGGCCTATGTAGGCGAAGTCTTGCGCGCGAGGTTGCCGAGCCGAGGCATAGCCTTCGAGGCGGGCGGCACGTCAGAGTGAGGCCTATGTAGGCAAAGCCTTGGATGTGAGGCCGTCGAGCCGAGGCATAGCCTTCGAGGCGGGCGACGCGTCGAAGTGCAGTCTATGTAGGCGAAGCCTTGCGCACAAGGCCGCCGAGCCGAGGCATAGCCTTCAAGGCGGGCGGCACGTCGGAGTGAGGCCTATGTAGGCGAAGCCTTGGACGTGAGGCTGCCGAGTCGAGACATAGCCTTCGAGGCGGGCGACGTGTCGAAGTGAAGTCTATGTAGGCGAAGCCTTGCGCACGAGGCTGCCGAGCCGATGCATAGCCTTCGAGGCGGGCGGCACGTCGGAGTGAGACCTATGTAGGCAAAGTCTTGCGCGCGAGGCTGCCGAGCCGAGGCATAGCCTTCGAGGCGGGCAGCACGTCAGAGTGAGGCCCATGTAGGCGAAGCCTTGGACGTGAGGCTGCCGAGCCGAGGCATAGCCTTCGAGGCGGGTGACGCGTCGAAGTGAAGTCTATGTAGGCGAAGCCTTGCGCGCGAGGCCACCGAACTGAGGCATAGCCTTCGAGGCGGGCGGCACATCGGAGTGAGGCCTATGTAGGCGAAGTCTTGCGCGCGAGGCTGCCGAGCTGAGGCATAGCCTTCGAGGCGGGCGGCACGTCAGAGTGAGGCCTATGTAGGCGAAGCCTTGGACGTGAGGCCGCCGAGCCGAGGCATAGCCTTCGAGGCGGGCGACGCGGCGAAGTGAAGTCTATGTAGGCGAAGCCTTGCGCACGAGGCCGCCGAGCCGAGGCATAGCCTTCGAGGCAGGTGGCACGTCGGAGTGAGGCCTATGTAGGCGAAGCCTTGGACGTGAGGCCGCCGAGCCGAGACATAGCCTTCGAGGCGGGCGTCACGTCGGAGTGAGGCCTATGGTCGAAGTCATCCTCTTCTTGCTCCGCGGTTTGATGAAAGTCATCGAAGTAGAACCCCTCAGAATCGTCGTAGTTTGAGCTAGAAACGTTGCGGGGACAGGTAGATAACACGAGCGTCTCTGCGTGAAAAAGAGAATGATCAACGCTTGTTTCTTGTAGCAAGGTAACATTCGCTGGACATGACAGATAATCGAAACCGTTGCCATGGGACAAGTAGTCCCATCACTTTAGATACTAAGATCTCCGAGGTGATAGCCTTATGCGAGCATGATAGTCCTTGATCAATATTCGAGCCAGGTCGAGGTCGATGGTAGATCATTCGAGTTATGAGGCTGAGTCATGGACATATCAGAGGGGTGGCCACGAGGCTAAGTCGTGGGGCACCGAATGGCCCACAGGGGTGGTAGCCCCCCAGTGGACTTGGAGGCACTCATGAGGCTAACTCATGTGTATCTTGAAGGTGTGCCCACAACACTAAGTCACAGGCACACCGGAGGGGCGTCCACGAGACTAAGTCGTGGGGTACTGAATGGTCACTAGGGGTTGTAGCCCCCTAGTGGACTTGGAGGTGCCCATGAGGCTAACTTATGGGCACCTTGGATGTGTGCCCTCGACAGTAAGTCACGAGCACACCGGTGGCGTCCACGAGGCTAAATCGTGGGCACCGAACTATGAGGGCGATGGAGCCCTTTTACCCCATAGGTGGGTTTTTTTTTGTGATGATCGGGAATACATGAGAATGGTTAACCCTTGCGAAGCAATGAAGCTAGGCATGCGGGGACCCGGAGGTCGTTCGGCGCGTGGCCTGGAGTCTAAGGGGGACGAGTCCTCAGCACATCCATCAACTTGGTACTGGGCCTAAGTTGTCGCTCATGCCTAGGTCTAGTAGGACATAAGCCGCCATGGTGGAGGTGACGGACGCCCAAACCACCATGGACTTTTGCTAGGGGAGACTGCGGAAGTCGTACGCCCTATGCACCACAAGGGTGGTCGCCCATGCCCTAGGTCCAATAGGACACGAGCCGCCATGGTGGAGGCGACGGACGCCCAAGCCACCATGGACTTTTGCTAGGGGAGATCGCGGAGGTTGTACGCCTTATGCACCACGATGGTGGTCGCTCATGCCCTAGGTCCAGTAGGACACGAGCTGCCATGGTGGAGGCGATGGATGCCCAAGCCACCATGTACTTTTGCTAGGGGAGACCGCGGAGGTCGATGCCCCACGCACCACGAGGTAGTCGCCACGCCTAGGTCCATGAGGATCTGAGCCGCCATGGTGGAGGCGATTTGACGCCCAATCCACCATGGACTTTGCTAGGGGAGACCATGAGGTCGTGACGCCCTACGCACCATGAGGGTGAAATCCCTTGGAGGAAAGGTGTCTTGACAGCCCATACGAGATTTATATGTCGGGACTGTCCCCTAACAGTAGCGTGTTAGGGGGCAGCCCCTGTAGTGAGCCTTTATCGCTCGCGCCGCATGGACGCTATAGATCCCGGGGTGATGGTTGGCCTCATAATCCTTAGCCTTCTGGCTGTGAGGGTGCCTTGAACTGCTCGCCCTTGGCCGGGCCTTGCATCGACCCGCACAACGGAGGAGGACGCGTGTGGGAGCCCCAAGGCATGTAGGATGCTCCCATCCCGAGGCGAATGGCCCTGATCTCCGACGAGGGTGCTCGGCTGGGGCTCGCCGAGCTCCTTCAAAGAGCGGATGGGTCGTCCACGAGATCATTGCCCTCCGGAGTCGGAGGAGGTTTCGTGGACTTATTATTTTTTGGTAGGAGACATAGCCTTTCGTCGATTAGCTACGTCCCCACGGTCGGCGCCAATGTTGTAGGTGTAAAAACCAAACACAAGTGAAGGGGTGGACGTTGGCCATCTGAAGGGCCATCGTCTACGAGAGTTAAAAAATGACACGAGGATTTATACAGGTTCGGGGGGTCCGAGAGGACCGCCCTACTCCTGTCGGTGAGTCAACGAGGGGTTACCTCCGGAGAGGGAGCCCCCGAGGGCTCACCAGTTTGAACATGTTGCTTTATTGCTCAAGAGAGCTCCCCCCTTGGTGAGGGATACACGGGGTATTTATAGGCTCCCAAGCCTGTACAAAAGACCAAAATACCCCTTAGGGGATAGCTATACTATGAGTACAAGTAAGGGGTACAATTGACATTTGCTGGGTAGTTACATTTCTTGACCTATTAGACAGGTGTTTTCCCTGAGGAGTGGGTCCCACTAGTTAGGGGATGAAGTATTCTTCCAACAGGCCGCCACTTTCCTTAATCTGAACAAAAAGATCAAAGAATACATATGTCGGAACTCGGGTTTCGAATACTCGAAACGCTCGTGTGTGTACCGTACTAGTCCTATGATCAGTGGCTAATAAATACATCCACAACATTGATAATCACATCTATACACATTTTATATATACAATAAGATTACAAAAGGACTAATCCTTAAAAGATACATAATGAATTTACATTTCAAAGGCTGATCGGCCAAATAAAACTCAAGTAACAATAGAGTGCAGAGGAAAACATAGTAAATTAACCAAAATGGTCCAGTTCTATGCCACATCCAATCCCACAGGCAACTGACAAGAATTAAGCACTAGAAAGACATGTCGTCGTCCGGAACTGGTTCATCTTTATACTTTAAACAACAATTTAAACAAGATTGAGTACATTGCGTACTCAGCAAGACTTGTATATCACAACATATTATAAATACAAGGCTTATCAAAGAATATGGCTCTATGCTACAAGTTATTTTCAGCATGAAGCAATTTTTGTTTGCAACACCAATATGTATTATTTTGCCATGGAATTTTAAAGAGCAGTTGATATGTAATGAAATCTCAAGTATATAACTTCAGTAAGAGTAAACCACAATCCTCCATGTTTGTGAACAATAACACACTTTCAACCATAGACATGGCACATATGACAAAAATAACAAAACCTTCCCCTTATTTTTCAACAAAATTGTTTTTTTTTTTGTAAAAGTAGAGATTATACTCGAAGAGGCGTCACTAAGCATGCTCATGACCGCGAGCACGGCTATTTAAATAGATTTACACTCTGCAGATGTGTACAACTTTACTCACAGCATACGAATTCTCTAATTTGTTCGGCATCCGTCGATACCACCACACACAACATTATAGTATGCAGTCTAGAGCACGTATCGAAGCATTTACATCACCTAGTCCTAACCTTGCACTGGTTCGGCAATATAAACCCTCACTTCAATCTCGGGTACCTCCCGTCAAAGTGAGGCATTAATTGTTGTGTCGGTAAGCTTTGTTCCCAACAACTTGGTGAAGGGAGCCCTTTCGAGTAATGACACATGCTTGCACTACTATGGTCTACCAACATGCAAGGCTAGTTTTCGATGACTTAATTAGCTAAGGCCGTCTCATACCGGCACATATGGTTGTACGCTTAGGCTTAGATACGATGCACCGGCATTTGGTCCTTAATTAACCCTTGCGAGGATCTCCCCCTATCAACATATGAGAAACCCTCTAAAATTCATCAGTTCATATTATAACTCGTCCGTGTCATAATTTAGGTTTTTTATTTTTATTTTTATGCAAAATTAACATAGATAACCCCTTTGGACCATCATTTCAAAATATCTCAAATTTATATTCAATATTTCATCCGTTATCCTTTTTTTTGTAAAGACTAGAGCTCGGCGAAGCATTTATGCAATATTCACATTCAAAAAAACCCAATTTAGCATCATTTGTTGCCTAAACCATATCCTAATGGCCACAACAGCAAGGATATCAATATTTCAATGAGGGCCACGCATTGAATAGGAATATAACTACCGTTATCCCCAAATATAGTAATTTTAAGTAAACATAAACGCATGCATAATAGACTTTACAAAAAGTACAATAATTGAAATAATAGGCTCAACATGGTCAAATGGGGTGCTTTCCTTGCTTAGGTTGTTTAGAGAGTGGGGTCGCTTGATCGTTGTTAAACTCGCTCACGAATTCCGAAGTCTATTCGAAAGAACCGAGAATAAATCACAAACGGAAAAATAAATTGAACAAGAAGAAAATCCAAATGTTTTTGCATATTCATATAGAGCATGATTTTAGGTGAATTTAGAAGAAAAAAAGATTCATTTGATTTAGAGTTCGTATGCAAAAGTTATAGCCATTTGAATTTAGCTCGAGTTATAAAATCGCCGAATAAAGAAAAACAACATTTCATGCTAACGGAGTTTCGGACATTTGAAACCAACTTATATCCTTCTTCCTAACTCACGATATTTATCTAACTTAGTAATCCACGATAAATCCTCTAATTTGATCCAATTTATTATGCATGGGTTACTCTACTATCACTAATTAGGGTTACTCACCATGCACAACCTCATGCATCTAGTCCCCTCATAATCATTCACTTAACCGATTATCAAGTGTTGAATCCGATCACATGCATAACACTCTCCGATCATATTCTCATATCTCGATCTAAATCCTGTACTAACATCCACTAAGGCGTAATCAAGGTAGTCAATCCAACAAATAATGCTCGGGCTCACGATCTTCCATCCATACAATCTATCTGATAATTGTACGAAATCCACCGAGTTATGGGTGTATGACCATGACTAAATCCATTAATCATTCTCCAGTAGACTATTTAAGCTAATACTATCTATCTAGCTCTAGTAATCTCCAAATCATAACCACATACACCAAAATTTGCACCGATCGAGGTTTATTTGACTAACCGACATCTAATGAGTTTTACAATTTAATTGCACATCCAAAATCTAATAGCTCACTAATCAATCAACTTATATCCATATCACAGGACTAGTCGTGTACTATATCTACCAATTCAATCACATATGTACTTCTATGATCAACTAATAATTATTTATCTACTAATCCAATTGATGACTCAATTCCATCAACTCGGCACATATGACTTATCTACTAATTACATGGCACTCCAAATAATTATCCGCAATCAAATAATCTATTGCGACCTTCTCCCAATTCTAGCATCTATGACTCACATAACTATTACTTAAGACATCCGATCAATTTGCTCATGATTAAATAAATAATCCGATTCAACCTCCATATTTCATTAAATACCATCACATGAGCTATCCATCAAGTAATAAATTATAAAATCCTTATATGTCCTAAATCCTAAAATCACTATTCCAATGTGAGGGAAAACCTCCAATCAATTTATCATCCGAAGATCGCCACCAATTTCCATGTGACTCCAAAATAATATCATCTGATCAAATAATCCAATTATATTTAATCCGACATCCTCCGATCAACAATACACATATTCCTCTACAACGATATAATTATTCGCATCCACCGACACACACTACATATCACACATATGCACAATTAAGACCTAACCGAGGAGTTACACCGGTACACTAATCATGCATAAAAAGATGCCATGCTTATGATGATTATGCAACATGCACAACTAATAACATAAACGTGGTAATGTAATTAACACTAAAGATTTTACCGTAGACATTAGGCGTGCGAATCATCACCGGACGTCGTTTGCTCGGCCTCTCGTCCGCCGTCGTCGTCGCCAGTTTTGCATCCCGCTCGGTCTCTCGTCTATGTCCGCGTCCGCTGTTGTCGTCGGTTCTGCGTCCCGCTCGGCCTCTCGCCCATGTCTGCTGTCGTCGTCGCCGAACTTTCGCCCATGCCTTTTCTTCTATTTCCCCCTTTTTTTCTCTTTTCTCTTTCTCTTTTTCTCTTCTCTTCTCTTCTTTTCTTCTTCGTCCCCCTTTTTCTTTTCTCTCTTTCTCCTAGCCGACAGCTCATGTCTTCAGTTTCTTCCCCATTTCTTCTCTTCCTCTCTCTCTTCTTCACTCCTCTTCCTCCAGATTTTCTTCATTCCTTCTCCCTTTTCTCTACCGGATCCCTTCTGCTCTCCCTTCGGCTGGCCCGATCCGACCGGTCACCAACGAGCCACCGCCACATCAGACCGTGGCGCCACGTGCCGGGCTAGGCTTTGGCTGTTGTGTCCCGATCGCCTAAGTCGGCTAACGCTACGCTGGGCCTCGCCTCCGCAGCCGCCGCCGCGCTTCCACCGAGCCGCCACGTCGTCGCCGGTCTCCTTGATACGCACGGCTGTGCACGGGCCGCCCACCAGTGCTTGGCTTCCTACGGCCGCGCCGGTAGCTCGGCGCCATGGCATGCACCGCGTCCTTGGCCGTGCCATTGCCGTAGTAGCGTGCCATCGTGATGCACGCTGCTATCAAGATGCATGTCCATGAGCCGCCGCGATGCACGGCCGCCTCCTCTCGCCACCGTCGCGTGCATAAAGCCGACAAAGACGCCATCGCGGGCGTTATCAGTGGCCACAATGAGCCACGCCACCATGCTTCTCTCCTTCTTCTCCCCAAGAAGGAAAGCCGCCGCCGATCGAACACCGAATCGACTGTGAAAAGCATCTAGGCCCCTAAAATTGTTTTGGTAATTAATGACAATATGTGAATATGGGATTAACAAGTTTATTGAGTATTTACAAGGTTAAGTCCCATTGGTGAACTTGTTGACACAAAGATGCATGCCAAAGGAGAAATGAAAGATCCACAAGGGTTAAAAGACAAGGTACTAGTAGTCTAGGTTCCTTTTCTATTTTACCGGTCTTGGGAGTTTGGTTGAAAGACCGGATTATAGGATAAACGCTGACTATTAAGAGGATCATAGCTAGTAGCTTGATAGCATATTCTTATGCCATATGGATCAATTTAGGATCATGCATGCATTTGATTTTTAACTTGAAAATGTTTGAAAAGTTCTAAGTCTTCTGCTCAAAATCGGTAGTACCATTAGCTTTACTTGCGGTCGCATCGCTTGGCGCGGTATGACCGACATTACTCGGCAGTAGTACCGCATTTTGAAGGAATAGCCAATTAGTGTTGAAGCGAACGACCGGGTCCTTGAACGGTCGCATCAGAGTCGCGATCATTCCGTATTTTAGTTGGCGGTTCAATAAAACCGAAGCGCTGCAAATTGCCTCGACTTTCTCATGGAAATCGGCCGCATCGCTGCGCGTGACTTACTTGGCCGCATCGCTTTTGCGGTCGTTCGATTTTTATGAGGCGGTTCAATAAAACAGTAACAAGTGTAAAATCGCCGTAAACTTATCTCGAAATCGGACGTTCCGTATTTTGGGAACGGTCGCATCGACTCGCGGTCATTCCGATTTTTATATGGCGGTACAAAATTCCGTAACCGTGCAATCCTTGAGTAAATCGCGAAACCCTACAAACGGTCGATCAGCTCATAAAAACGGTACGACCGGGAAATCGGACGCATCGCGACGCTTGCTCGCGGTCGTTCGACCGAAATTTCAACGGCTACTTTTTCCTTTTTAGTATCTAGTCTAGCTGCTGATCGTGTTTCGATCGAGTTCGGCCAGATCGCCACTTGCTCGCGGTCGCACCGATTTCGCCGACTTCTCTGGTTTCGTTTCAACGGTCATAATTGCTTGTGGGGTTATAAATACCCCCCAACCGCTCAAGTCAAGGTCGCTAGTGCCCATTTGACATTCATAGAGCCTTGAGAGCCTTTGCATTCACTCAACACTCAAAACACTCTTGTGCATTCATTATGAGCTTGTTGAGATACATTCAAGTGCATTCATTCTCCTAGTTGATCCATGTGCACTTGAGTGCCGCCAAGTGAAGACCTTGATTCATTACTCTTGGAGTGTTGCCGCACTCTTAGACGGTTGGAGAAGGAGCACGGTGATCTCTTCAAGAAGATTGTGAAGAGGCCCTGCAAGCTTGTGAGTGGTTCGGTGTTCACCATCTCCGGAGCGGAGGAAGAACAACCATAGTGACTTGAGGAAAGGCTTAATTGTGGAGCCGCTTGAGACGCCAAGCTCCCTCAACGTGGACTAGTAAAGACCGCAAGTCTTCGATACCACGGAAAAACATCGCCGTGTCTTTGTGGTTATTTCTAGTCTTTACCTTCCGCTTTTATATTTCTAGCTTATTATTGTGATTATTTTGTTTAGCTAGAAGTATAACTTGTTTAGACTATGTTATTAATTGGGTAAATTGTTAAAAAGTTTAAAACCTCCTATTCACCCCCTCTAGTCGGTTATCCTTGATCCTACAAGTGGTATCGAGCTTGGTCTCTCATTGATTTAGACTTAACCGCCTAAGAGAGAAAAGGATGACTAGTGAGGAATTGCTATAGGAAAGGCTCCTTTATTTGATGGCTCAAATTATGCTTATTGGAAAATTAGAATGTCAATTTATTTAAAGGCCATGAGTCCAAGCATTTGGAAAATCGTAAATGATGGTTACGCTATGCCTCTTAATCCACTAGAACCCACGGATCAAGATACACGAACTCTCATTTAGATGCCCAAGCTATGAATGCTCTTTTTGGCGCTTTGAACGCGATGAGTTCAATAGAGTGAGTAACTTGGAAAATGCTCATGCTATTTGGACCACCCTCTGAAATCCATGAGGGTACATCCACGGTCAAAGAAGCCAAATTGCATAGGCTTCGGATCAAATATGAGACATTCATGATGTTGCCTCATGAAAACATCAATGAGATGTATTCACGACTCAACAACATTGTGAATGAGCTCAAAGGCCTTGGGACTAACCTTCTTGATGTTGATGTTGTGCGAAGATGCTTAGGGCTCTCCTGAGAAATATGAGATGTTGGTGACTCTATTTTCAACTCACCCGAGTTGCCAAGGATGACACCAACGGGGCTCTTGGGAAACCTTATTACAAATGAGCTGTTCAAAAGGGACAAGGAAGAGCTTTTGGAGACATCTTCCTCAAAGAAGAAAATCACCGCTTTCAAGGCCAAGGCGGAGTCAAGCGATGATGAAGATGAAGAAGGAGATTCCAATGAGGAGTATGCACTCCTTGTGAGAAGGATGAAGAGGGTCATGAAGAGACGTCCCAATAGAAGCTACAATTTCGACAAATACAAAAAGGGGCAATCCTCAAGTGACAAGAAGCGTTATAGCAACATTCGGTGCTATAATTGTGAAGAAAAGGGGCATATTGCTTCTCATTGTCCCGAAAAGAAGGATGACAAGAACAAGTCATTCAAGAAGAAGGAGTACAATGGTAAGAAGAAGCTCTTCAAGAAGCTTCACAAGGACGGCAAGCATGAAGCCCACATTGGAGAGTGTGATTCAAATGATGAGTCAAGCGACTCCGATTCCGATGAGGAAGAGTCCGCCAAGAAGAAGGGACTAGTCGGCATCGCCATAAAGGAAGCACCATCGCTATTCTCCATCCTACTTGCCTCATGGCAAAAGGAGATAAGGTAAAATCCATTATTAATGATGAACCAACATATGATGAATTAATGGATATGCTTGATGATTTAAATGAATATCTTGGAAAGGAAAAAAAATCAAAATATAAGGTCTTAAATAAAGAATACAATATTCTAAAAGATTCTTATATGGAACTTAAGGAAGCACACAACTTGCTCATCCAAGAAAATTCAAATAAATCGTGTTCAAGTATAGGAATCACATGTGATATTATTGATAAAATGCCTAGTATAGAAATTGCTAAGACTAGTGCATCTACTTCATGTGATGACCTTCTTGTTATGCCATATTGCTCTAATATTGATGCTAGTCATAATAGTGTTGAGCAAAATGATTCAAAGCTTGTTCATGAGAACAATGAGCTAAAGAACAAGTGACCAAGCTAAGTAAGAGCTTGGAAAGATGCTTTAAGGGCAAGGCCACTCTTGACAAACTTTTGAGTGAGCAAATGTGCTCATTCAACAAGGAAGGTCTTGGGTATGTGCCTAAGAAAGGTAAGAAACCGCAAACATGTCCACAAGATTTGTGAGGCAAAATGGTAAGTATTGTTATAAATGCCGGAAATAGGACATGTGCAACAAGATTGTCCTAAAGGTAAGACTCTATCCATTGGAATATATGATTCTTGCTACATGCTTAAAAAGTCTAAGGATGGTAAAATAATTGATTTTGTTGGCACTTCAATTTTAGGCGCTAAAAAGAATGCTATTTGGGTGCCTAAATCCTTGGTCACTAACCTCCAAAGACCCAAACAAATTTGGGTACCTAAAAGGACTTAATTTCTTGTTTTGTAGGTGAACTATAAAACCGGTGGAAAACATTGGGTGCTTGATAGTGGATGCACACAACATATGACCGGTGATAGAAAAATGTTCACCACATTCGAGAATGGTCAAGGAATGAAAAAGATCACTTTTGGAGACAATAGCAAAGGAAAGGTATTAGGATTGGGTAAAATTGCTATCTCAAATGACCTTTCCATTTCTAATGTTTCTTTAGTAGAATCATTAAACTTTAACTTGTTATCCGTTGCTCAAATTTGTGATCTAGGACTAATTTGTTCTTTCTCAAGTGAAGGTGTTACCATATCTAATGCAAAGGATAGCTCTTTAGCTTTCAAAGGCTTTAGATTTGGAAATCTTTATTTGGTTGATTTTGGTTCAAGTGAATCTTGTTTAAAAACTTGTTTAATGGCAAAAACCTCATTGGGTTGGCTTTGGCATAGAAGGCTAGCTCATGTTGGAATGATTCAACTCAAAAAGCTTTTCAAACATGATTTAGTTGTTGGCTTGAAAGATGTGAAGTTTGAGAAAAATAGACTTTGTAGTGCTTGTCAAGCCGGTAAACAAGTCGCTAATTCTCATCCTTCCAAAAGTATCATGTCAACTTCTAGACCATTGGAACTCTTACATATGGACTTATTTGGGCCAACAACCTATAAGAGTATTGGATGTAATAGCTATTGTTTAGTCATTGTAGATGATTACTCTAGGTTCACATGGGTATTCTTCCTAGATGACAAAAGTGAAACCTCCGGATTTTCAAAAGATTTGCAAAAGGGCCCAAAATGAATTTGATTTTAAAATAAAGAAAATCCGAGTGATAATGGTTTCGAGTTCAAGAATACTAAAGTTGAAGACTTTTGTGATGAACTTGAATAAAGCATGAACTTTCCACAACCTACACTCCGGAGCAAAATGGAGTAGTAGAAAGGAAAAATCGTACATTGATTGAAATGGCTAGGACAATGCTTGATGAATATAATACTTCGATGTATTTTGGGCGGAAGCTATTAATACCGCTTGTCATGCCATAAATCGTTTTTATTTACATCGTCTTTTGAAAAAGACTTCCTATGAGCTTTTTGTAGGAGAAAACCTAACATCTCTTATTTTCGAAGTTTTTGGTTGCAAGTGTTATATTTTAAAGAAGGGTGTTCGCTTTTCAAAATTTGATAGTCGTTGTGAAATGGCTAGTTTTTGGTTTCTTGCTTGGTTACTCTTCAAATAGCAAGGCTTATCATGTCTTCAATAAAAACTCCGGTTTGGTTGAAGAAAGACACGATGTACAATTTGATGAAACTAACGGCTCTCAAGAAGAGCATGAGAACTTGGATGATGTAGGTAATGAAGCATTAAGAAAAGCAATGGAACATACGCAAATAGGTGACATCAAGCCCGAAGTTGATCCAACATCTTCCACTCAAGTTGAACCACCCACCTCTTCCACAAGTCAAATACAACTTAGTGAAGAGAATAACAAAGAAGATGTTCAACCATCAAATCAACCACCAAGGATCCATAATGCAATTGCAAAAGATCATCCAATAGATCAAATATTGGGTGACGTAAGTAAGGGTGTTCAAACTCGCTCTCGTGTTGCTTCTTTTTGTGAACATTACTCTTTTATCTCTTCTATTGAGCCAAAGAATGTAGAAGAAGCACTTGAAGATCCCGATTGGGTGAATGCTATGCATGAAGAACTCAACAACTTCACTCGAAATGAAGTCTGGATATTGGTGGAACGACCCGAAGAATACAATGTCATTGGCACAAAATGGGTTTTAGGAACAAACAAGATGAAAATGGATTAGTTGTTCAAATAAGGCAAGGTTGGTCGCTCAAGGGTATTCACAAGTCGAAGGTTTGGATTTTGGTGAAACTTTTGCTCCCGTAGCTAGACTTGAATCAATTCGAATATTACTTGCTTTTGCATCATGCTTTGATATTAAATTATTTCAAATGGACGTTAAAAGTGCATTCTTAAATGGTAAAATATCCGAACTTGTATTTGTTGAACAACCTCCCGGTTTTGAAGATCCAAAGAACCCAAATCATGTCTATAAACTCTCCAAGGCGCTCTACGGTCTTAAACAAGCTCCTAGAGCATGGTATGAACGCCTCAGAGATTTTTTAGTCTCAAAAGGATTCAAAATTGGGAAAATTGATTCAACGTTATTCACTAAAGTCATAGATAATGATTTCTTTGTATGTCAAATCTATGTTGATGATATTATTTTTGGGTCTACTAACCAAGATTTTTGCGAGGAATTTGGTGATATGATGTCTAGGGAATTTGAAATGTCCATGATTGAAGAATTAAGCTATTTCCTTGGACTTCAAATCAAGCAACTCAAAGATGGGACTTTCATAAGTCAATCAAGCACGTGAAGGATTTACTTAAAAGATTTGGCATGGAAGATGCAAAGCCCATCAAGACTCCCATGGCTACAAATGGTCATCTTGATCTAAATGAGGAGGTAAACCAGTAGATTTAAAGCTTTATAGATCTATGATTGGTAGCTTGCTTTATCTTACCGCATCTAGGCCCGATATCATGTTTAGTGTTTGCATGTGTGCACGTTTTCAAGCAACTCCAAAAGAGTGTCATTTAATGGCCGTTAAAAGAATACTAAGATATTTAAAGCATTCCTCTAGCATTGGCATTTGGTTCCTAAAGGTGCTAAATTTGATTTAATTGGATATTCGATTCAGATTATGCGGGTTGCAAAGTGGATAGAAAAAGCACCTCCGGTAGTTGTCAATTTTAGGAAGATCCTTAGTATCATGGTCATCCAAGAAACAAAACTCAGTAGCTTTATCCACCGCCGGTTTAATATGTTTCACGGGAAGTTGTTGTGCTCAATTGCTATGGATGAGGCAAACATTGATGGATTATGGAATAAAAATTGATAAAATGCCTCTTTTGTGTGACAATGATAGTGTCGTGAAAATTGCTAATAACCTGCTCAACACTCAAGAACCAAGCATATAGATATCCGCCACCATTTCTTGAGAGATCATGTGAGCAAGGGAGATATTGAGATTAGCCACATAAGAACCGAGGACCAATTAGCGGATATTTTCACCAAGCCATTAGATGAAGGCCGCTTTTGCAAATTGAGGAATGAGTTAAATATCATAGACTATTCAAATGTTGTTTGAACGCTTGCCTCATGTTATGTATTTCATTTGATGTTATTTGTATATTTTATAAAAAATATTTCTCAAATCTTTGTTAAAAAAAGATAGCTATGATCATAAAAATTATATTCTTAGATAGACAATAGTCAATTCTATGCATAATGATCCTTAATGATATTTATTTGAGTACAAAACTAGGATCATTTGCAAAATAATCTCAGTTCCTAGAAAATCCGAAGTTCCGTGATAATCGAACGACAGAGTTATATCGCCATGAACGACCGCTAAGCTTGACGACCGGCGTTATAACAACAAGACGATCGGGCGCGAATCGACCGACGGCATTATGTCAGACGACGCGTCGGTTTGGGAGAGAAAATAACTTCTTTGCTGTTACTCCTTGCTCTCTCTCTTTAACTCGCGAACGGTTCGACCGCTTTCTCTTCTCTCTCTCTCCATGAAGTCTCCAAACCTCTCCTCAAATCCACCCAAAACTTCCAAATCTTTTGATTCTTCGTGTTGCAAGTCTTTACAGGTTCTTCTCCTCCAGATCTCAAGGTAAAACGTTGTTTGATTCGCGTTTTATCTATTCTAGAACCCTAGGATATCCCGCTTAGGGTTTGATTGAAAATGCGATAAATTTATGTTGTTTTAATTGGGCAAAAGGTGTGTTTTGGTGTCTTAAGATGGTTAAGATCGATCCATGGATTCAATCCTTGAAAAACACCAAAATATGCAAGATTTGATAGCCCTAGAACTCGGTCGATAATCGAACGTCCGATTCTTGAGCGCTGACGATCATGATCTTGCGGATCGCATCGCCAATGAACAATGCAGACGACCGATTGTCCCGATCAAGAACGTAAATGTTATTCCTTTTCAACTAAATTCAATTCCATTCATTCCTTTGAATATCTTGTAACCTATTCTCTGGTTCTAAAGATGCCTAGGATGAGGGTTGCGACGAGGAAACCAATTGGACCTCCTCGAGGACAATCTTCTCCTCAATCCTCTGCGGCTCCTACTCAGCCGCCTTGTCGTCGACGTCGGGAAGCTCCTGCACGGCAATCACGCCGGTTAAATCGGAAGGTCGTGCACAAGAAAGGAAAAGGGCCCGCACCGAATCAAATGTGGTTAGCGAGGATTATGTCTCCGATGATGAGACTCAATCTGAGAACGACTCTGAAGAAGAAGGCACTTTTGATAATTTGGGTGAACCTCCAGCATCGCCTATTGATTTACGCTTTCTTTCAGCGGATGACTACGCAATAAAAAGGCATGTCAATCAATATCTTCTCAAGTCTCGATTCGTGAATCCAAGATTCCATACTGCTTTTCAAGAGCAAGTTTATGAGCAACTTTATGGAAGAAAGCAGAAAATTCACGACCATAAATGGATCAAGTGGACTCACTTGAATGACTTGGAGAAATACAAAGGAGTATATCGGTTGTTCTATAATGTAGGTCTTCACGACCTTGTGGCTTTAAAGCAAAACTATGATGATGAGCTTATTCGACGCTTTTACGCCACGCTCATGTATCACCGATCTACAATTTTTAGGTGGATTGTGGCTAGAGATTTGCAAAGTACAAAGGAAGAATTTGAACAAATCTTAAGAGTAAGGTCCAGATTCTTGGGAGAAAATCTTTGATAGTCCAAAGATTATTAGCTCTCGCTTGGAATGATTTTTATGACTCCAATGTCAAATGCAAGCTAGGAACCATCACGGACTTAAGCCATTGCCGAGCATAATCAATGTGATTATCAATCACACCTTTTATCCTAAGAGCGGCAATTTTGATGCTATCGGTAACACGCCGAACATTATAGATCATATTATGAGAGGCGAAATTTGTTGTTGTGGATGTTATCCTTCAAGGCATAGTCTCATCCAAGAATGATAGAGTCAAGAGGATTTACTATGCACCTTATATTATGGCCTTGATTTATCAGAAGATAGCATATCATGGTGGTCTTGGCTCAGTTCATAAATCCTATAGACCCCGAGATGCAGCTTCCTCCTCGACAAGCTCACGAGGATGATCCCATTGTCGAGGCAAAGGCTTCTCTTCTGGTCCAGTTATCGATGAAGGCTCCATTGCACAACTTCTTCAGAATCAGCAGCTCATTCTTAATTCTTTGCAAGAAATAAAGGCTGAACAGGCTGAATTCCAGAGTGAGACTCGAGGGAGATTACTTGAGATAGAGCAGACTCAGAATGATTTCTTCGATGAGACCCATAACAGGATGGCTGCACTTGTGGAGAGCATGACTGTCATAGAGGGAATTTTGAAGACTCCATGGCTTCACTCGACGGCCTCCTATTTCTAGGCCATCATCTCAGGCCTCCTGTACCTCCTCCCGCCTCCAACAGTAGCACTCACCTCAGATACAGCCTCGCCTCTGTTGCTCCTCGGCTCCACCACCGAGGTCATGACTCAGATTCACTCAGCTTTAGAGACTTCTTCTTCGAATCCAGCTCCAGCTACAGAGTTAGCATCTTCCGATCCCGCCTCCTCTGGTTCGATTACTCAGATCATATTTCAGCCTCCTCGCTCTCGCCTCAGATCCCGATCCTGTTCGCTCCTACTCCTCAAGACAGATCCACCTTCACAGACGTCATTCCTCGTGATCCCAAATATTCGAAATGTTTTTGGTATTTGATGCCAAAGGGGAGAAGTACTAAGATAAAGAAGAAAGAAGTGAACAGATATAGCTTTAGGGGGAGCAAGCTTTTTGCTACTACTATGGACTTATATGTGTTAGCTCATATATGTTGGACTTATTTTGTAATGATGAACTTATCTGTGCTTGTAATAGTTTAACTATGTGTCGTTTAACTTGTTGAACTTGTTGGATGCTTATGTTTATTATCTTAAATGCAATCTTACTTATTGTCATATCTTAATATTGTATTTCCTCAAGTTCAAATCTGCTAAAGAAACTCCGCCCAAATTTCTCAAATTTTCTACAAAATGTTCTATCTCTTTATAGACTTGTTTAGGGGCAGCTTTCTTTACAATAGACTTAACAAGAAAATAATTCTCATACATTCTCTCATGCTTATTGCAAGAATTGTTTCATTGTTAAGCCACAATAGAATATACAATTATGGTATATTCAAACCAATCTTTCTCACATATTATTAGTGTTGTCATCAATTACCAAAAAGGGGGAGATTGAAAAGCATCTAGGCCCCTAAAAATTGTTTTGGTAATTAATGACAATATGTGAATATGGGATTAACAAGTTTATTGAGTATTTACAAGGTGAAGTCCCATTGGTGAACTTGTTGACACAAAGATGCATGCCAAAGGAGAAATGAAAGATCCACAAGGGTTAAAAGACAAGGTACTAGTAGTCTAGGTTCCTTTTCTATTTTACCGGTCTTGGGAGTTTGGTTGAAAGACCGGATTATAGGATAAACGCCGTACTATTAAGAGGATCATGGCTAGTAGCTTGATAGCATATTCTTATGCCATATGGATCAATTTAGGATCACGCATGCATTTGATTTTTAACTTGAAAATGTTTGAAAAGTTCTAAGTCTTCGTTCAAAATCGGTAGTACCGCAGATTCTACTTGCGGTCAGATCTTGGTAGCTTGTATGACCGACATTACTCGGCGGTAGTACCACATTTTGAAGGAACAACCAATTAGTGTTGAAGCGAACGATCGGGTCCTTGAACGGTCAGATCAAGAAGGCGATCATTCCGTATTTTAGTTGGCGGTTCAATAAAACCGAAGCGCTACAAATTGCCTCGACTTTCTCATGGAAATTGGTCGCATCGCTGCGTGACTTACTGGCCGCATTGCTTTTGGGTCGTTCGATTTTTATGAGGCGGTTCAATAAAAACAGAACAAGTGTAAAATCGCCGTAAACTTATCTCGAAATCGGACGTCCGTATTTTGGGAACGGTCGTACCGACAAGGGTCATTCCGATTTTTATATGGCGGTACAAAATTCCGTAACCAGCAATCCTTGAGTAAATCGCAAAACCCTACAAACGATCGCATCGCTCATAAAAACGGTACGATCGGGAAATCGGACGCATACCACACGCTTGTTCGCGGTCGTTCGACCGAAATTTCAACGGCTACTTTTTCCTTTTTTAGTATCTGGTCTAGCTGCTGATCGTGTTTCATCCGAGTTCGGCCGCATTCGCCACTTGCTCGCTGGGTCGCACTGATTTACCGACTTCTCTGGTTTCGCTTCAACGGTCATAATTGCTTGTGGGGTTATAAATACCCCCAACCGCTCAAGTCAAGGTCGCTAGTGCCCATTTGACATTCATAGAGCCTTGAGAGCCTTTGCATTCTCTCAACACTCAAAACACTCTTGTGCATTCATTGTGAGCTTGTTGAGATACATTCAAGTGCATTCATTCTCCTAGTTGATCCATGTGCACTTGAGTTCCGCAAGTGAAGACCTTGATTCATTACTCTTGGAGTGTTGCCGCACTCCTAGACGGTTGGAGAAGGAGCATGGTGATCTCTTCGAAGAAGATTGTGAAGAGGCCCGGTGCAAGCTTGTGAGTGGTTCGGTGTTCACCATCTCTGGAGTGGAGGAAGAACAACCATAGTGACTTGAGGAAAGGCTTAATTTGTGGAGCCGGCTTGAGACGTCAAGCTCCCTCAACGTGGACTAGTGAAGACCGGCAAGTCTTCGATACCACGGGAAAAACATCGTCGTGTCTTTGTGGTTATTTCTAGTCTTTACCTTCCGCTTTTATATTTCTAGCTTATTATTGTGATTATTTTGTTTAGCTAGAAGTATAACTTGTTTAGACTATGTTATTAATTGGGTAAATTGTTAAAAAAAAGTTTAAAAACCTCCTATTCACCCCCCCTCTAGTCGGTTATCCTTGATCCTACAACAGGGCCACGCCGCAATGAGCCACGACAACACTTCTTCCCTCTTCTCTTTTCGCCTAACGAACTCGCATGTACGAACTAGTCGCTAAAATAGAATGCCCTGGAGATGATGAACGCAATGGTATGACATACATTGCGTGATTTGTGGTTTTTGATTGTGATTGTGAGGAGAGAAGTGATGAACTTGCTTCAGTTCTTGGAAAAAGAATGTGACAGTGGGGGAGGATGAAATGGTTGTGTAGTTGGGGGAGTGAAGAAAAGAAATGGCAGTGAGGAGGAATGGGGAAATGCCAGTGAGGTTATTCGGATGGGAAGGTGGCATGGGGATGGCAACGAGGTTAGGAGGAAATGACAGTGGTGCTAACTGTTGGGAGAGATCACTACTATAGAAAAGGTCTTCACAGACGGTTCAAAAACGTCACCACTGACGGTTTCGTGAGCCGCCCGAGTTTATGTTTTCAAACCGCTTTGTGATGCATGCTATCACGCACGGTTATTAATCGAGAACCGCTCGTGATATGTAAACTATCATGCAGCGGTTTTAGTAAACCGCTCTGTGATGACTTTTTCTATAAAGCCACCAGCGATGGCTTGTGCCTTTAAAAATCATATATATATATATATATATATATATATATATATATATATATATAGTTCTTAGTCCTCGGCCACTTTATGATGCCAGTTTTTTAGCATGAGGAGGATGTACCTGGCCCACGCCACTTTCTTAACGCCTGCAGTAGATTCATGATTGGGAAGTGGCATCACGATAGCAACCAAGTAATTGATGTCCTAACGCTTCTCACGCACTTTCTTGTTTAAACTTGCACCTGCTCGATGAAATTGCTCGTGGTCAGCTGCCTCATCCTCCTCATGTCAAGTGGACGACTTCCTAAAGTGGCTAAGAGACTTAGAACAATATATGTATAATATATATATATATATATATATATATATATATATATATATATATATATATATATATATATATATATGACGTGTTTTAAAGGCACAAGCGTACCATCGCTTGGAGACTTTATAGAGAAGAGATTAGGAATGGAATGGTAAGACGTAACAGATGACATCTTGACAAAATGACAAATCAACAATAAGTCATAACATACATATCACACATTTTATACATCTATTTTTGCAAATCATCAATCATACATATCAATAACCCATGGTTCACCAAGCAAGTTTCCACTATCAATAGCAGACAACACTTGTCACTTCTGAATAAGTCATAACTTATAACAATATAACATATCAACAGCCAATACATATCAACAACCCAATAAGTTATAACATATATCAACAACCCATACATATCAATAGAAGAGACAACACTTGACACTTCTGAATACTTCAATAGCAGACAACACTTACACTTCTGAATTCACTCATTCAAAGAATCAACAATCAAAGACAAGTGCACAATCATTGCATTCATTTCTCTACTTTCTCTACATGTATGTATTACACATTTACACTTCTTTGCAATGATGCATGCACTTCTCTTCATGTATGTATGTATTACACATTTAGCATCTGGGCTCTGGCCAATGGCCATCACCATCAGCATCAACCAACAACCAGACAACATCAAGAAGACAAGAAGGTGACTTACGTGTTAGTGGGAGAACCGGAGAGGTTGGAGGCGCGAGGGAGGTCCAAGGTAGCGCAACGAGCCGACGGCGAGAGGGAGGAGAAGCTGGAGCTGCGGCGTAGGGAGGAGGACTGGGAGCTTGATCCAACAGCATAGGAAGGAGGGAGTTTGATCTGGAGGTGTGGGAGCTGGCGGCGAGAGGAAGGAAGAGCTCGGTTCATATGAATACCAACATCGCAAACCAATAGGTGATAGATCTGTCTTACCTCGACATCGCCGGTGGAGAGGTAGCCGGGGTCGCGCACGCCGGGGGGAGGAGGAAGAGGGGAAGGCGCGCAGCGTCACTGTAGTTGTGGCACAACGGTGACACTGCAAAAGACACTCTTATCATCGGCGATGGGAAGAATGGCGACGTTGGGGAGGGGAACGAACGAGAGTAAGGCCGCTGGGGAGTGACGAGTTAGCGCAAACCCTAGCGGGCTCCTACTAATAAAGAGACTTATCACAGTCGATTCTATTATAGAATCTTCAGTAATACTTATTACAGACGGTTCCACAATAGAACCATCTGTGATATAGTCTCATATCACAAACGGTTCATTATTAAAACCGTCTGTGAAGTATCACAGACGGTTGTTTTTTAAAACCGTCTATGATACTAAGTAATATCACGACGGATCTTGTTCGTAACCGCTCGCGATACTTCACATACGGTTTCAACATGAACCGCTCGTGATATTATCTCTTCACTGCACGGTTTTAGCGCATAAGAATACGTATTACGGCCGCAAAACCAAAACCGTCTGAGAATGCATGTAATACAGACGGGTTTGGGCAACCGTCTGCGATGAGGTATCCAGTATTAGCCTTTTTGTAGTAGTGGATGGGCAGTGAAGAAGAATTGACACGCATGCGTTTCGTCTGCGATCGGTTGAATTGGAAGTGAGGGTTCCGATATGAACGAATGCACGCCGTGTTTTTTATTTTTGAAATGCATGCGAAAATAAAAAAAACAATACAATTTAATTTAAATGCAGTCTTTCAATTCGATTTAACATTATTGTTTGTTGTTGTTTATTTATTTTTATGCAACTTTTTAAACAATTCGATTTAATTTTAAATGCAACATTTTAATTAATTCGATTTGATTTTAAAAGCAATCTTTCACTTAAACACAGAAAATTTTTAAAACACAGTTAAATATTTATTAGACCGTCAAATTAAATATTAACATACTAATCCTGAAAATTAATAACCGCTGTATATCAGTATATGTGCAATTCTGAACCTAGCTAATCGACAAAATGCCACAAGTCTGCCTGACCTCCCCGAGATGGTCGGGGAGCACGTCGGTGCGCCCCATCTTGACCATCGCCGCCGCGAAGTCTTTGAAGTACTCGTCCGGCGACGACGCGTTGGCCAGCTTCTCGACGTAGCCCCTCGTCACGGGATCGTTGAGCAGGCTACCGTCGGACTGGAACAGGCCCCTCATGGCGAGCACGTGCCGGTAGTAGCTCAGGTCGAACGTGTAGTCGCTGCCGGGGTCCATGGGCACCTTGGTCGCGCCGGCGCCACCGGCGCTGCCGTGGGCGGGCAGAGTTTCTTGAGCTGCGCCGCGTAGCCGGCGTCGAGCGACGGGTCCTGGTCCATCTTGCCGGTGAAGTTGTAGAGCCGCTTCTGGAACGCTGCGCAGTGCGAGGTCCCGATGCTGTGGCACCCTGACGAAAGCAAGGCAAGGCACGGCAGCCATTAGTAGCGGTTGGTTGCTGCTGCTGTCGTCCACGCGAAAAGCAAGGGGATGGTAGCGGAAAGGAGCTAGGAGTGAACGCGAAGATACCGAAGAGGACGGCGATGTCCTTGGAGTTGAGGGACTTGACGCTGAAGAAGGTCTTCACGTCGACGATGTTGGAGTCCGGCGGCGGCAGGTCGTTCTGGCGTACTCGGCCACGGTAACGTTGCCGTCTCTCCTCCCGGTCTCCACGTCGTACCACGGCCCGTTGCTCTAGAAATGAACACGCGTGCATGCACAGAGAGTAAGCAAAGCACACGAGAACGGCTCGAGAACTCGAGACTTTTCGCAATAACTTACCAAGTAAACGGCATCTCTTGCCGCCATGGCTATGATGTCCGCGCATGAGACGGTGAGCGGGCAGATGCTCTCCAACGTAGCCTTGATCCTCTCGATCGCGTCGTACCCTCGCATGTGCCGGTTCGGCGTCGCGTCCCTCTCCCCTTCCTCTCCTTGACTTGAGCATGATCGATCCGTCGCAGCCCTTCACATAATCACATGAGCAGCAATCCACGTATCAGAATCAGAATCTTCAGACACGCATGAACCTCAACTAACCAAAAGATCATCTCAGATTCTACATGCATGCTGAGCAGCTAGCTCGGAAAATACCTGAACGAAGCAGTCGTGGTAGTGCATCCGGAGCAGAGACGGCGCGAGCGTGGGCTCCTCCTGGAGGACCATCTTCAGCTCGGCGAGGACGACGTCCTCCGCGATCGGGCACGTCGCATTGTAGAAGCCGACCTGCAGCGCGGCCTCCGGCGAACCGGCCAGAACGCTCATCAGGACCAACAGAAGCAGCAGCCACGGCTCCCTGGACATCAAGAAACGGGAGGCAGGAGACGATGGAATACAGAGCAGAGATGGGAATTGGGAGGGTGGGAGGGTGGAAACGGCGGATGGGATTGCCGCGGATACGCGAGTTGTACTGCAGCTATGGGCGGAGCTACCCGCAGCGCGGCAGTACAAGATTGTGATCAGACGGCAAAAGTCAAAGCGGTTGGTTGCCCCGTGCTTTCACATGGTGCACGGCGAGACGATGGGTTGAGTACGACGGACTCTGTCTCGAGGCTACTCAGCGCAGCGCATGCACAGTGAGGTGACGTTATTATATTTTTCATATAAGATTTTTAATGATTTGTAGGAGAGAGAACAAGAAGAGAAAACAAAGTTGTTTGACATGCAATAGATAATCTATAAAACCTTTATAGATAACTGTTTTGTTGATGTACCATATTATCTGTACAGTTTATATGATTATATATATATAAACTTAAAGATAATCTATTATATAAGTTATTTTAAATTATATCTATAGATGACACGAAAAATCTATACAATTATACACGGCCCCCCTTCCGCTGGAATCCGAATTGGAAAGGTGGGTTGGGTTGGTTGGTGTGCGCGTCGGCTCGAATCGAATGCGATTGAGGCGTTCGTCAGGTACGATCCGTTCAGCAGTTTCGGCCTCACGGACGCGTGTTCGTGTTGTTGTTGGGTGACGTAACATTTGGATGCTTCGTACGGGATGTCGTCCTGGCGTTATGTGTATGCTCTTTTGCGGGGGAATTATCGGCCTATTGGGACGCGTTGCGGTCCTGGCCTAGGCTAGGCGTGAGCTAAAATCCAGGCTCAAATTGGGCTGATCCAAGCTCGTTTCTTGGGCCACCGAAGATCTGCCCAGCTCCCCGGCTTGTATGGAATGTAGAATTCCGTATGACCAAAACTCTTGTAGGAACTTCGTAAAATTTCCACGTTGTAAAGGGCCTAAACCGGCCTCAAATCTAAAGCCGGCATAACCGCCAACCTAGGAACGAGGCAGGCTAATGAATTAGGCGGGCTAAATTGGCTAAGTCTAGCGCCAAATATATCTGTTCATGGCGCGGATTGGGCTGGACGTTGGGACAGGCCTTAAAAGCCCAGTCTAAGCCCAGACCAAAGCCTGAAAATATTAATCATTTTATTTCATTTACGAATAAAACATAAATTTTTTTTCTGAATATAACATTAATATCTATTGTTTTAATAATAAAGTTGGGCCGGGTGGGCATGTCCTACTGCCAAATGGTTTCTAGATGTGTGAAGAGCGCACGACGTACTCCAGTTACTCCACGACGAGCGCCGCGTACTAAAACTTTTAACTCATAGGATAAAAAAGTAGCATGCATACTGAATTTTGCCTACTAACTGCGTGCTAAAGTTTGGTTGGATGGTGTAGACCATTCGGTATCTATTTTTAGCGTACAGGTAGTGCGTGAGGTGTTCGTACCGTTGGAGAGTTTTTTTTTACGAGAAAATGGCACGGTAGGTTTATGAACTTGTGAGGTTGTGTCACTTAACTATTTGAATTTGTATTTTAGTTTCTCAGCCTCTGAACTAGCGATGTTGTATCACTTAGCTCCTTGAACTTGCATTTTACTTTCTCTGCCCCCCGAACTTGCGAGATTATGACACTTAGCTCACTGAACTTGTGTTGAAGCGGAGTTTGTCGGATGCGGTGTCAACGACTTCGTCCTCTCTGAGTCCGATGGACTCGTCGTTGTCCTGTTTCGGCCATGTTAATTGTCCCCGTCACCTCACGTCGACCAAAACGGATTCTTCGGGTTCGAGAACGTACCGTACTCGTGTCTTCGCCGGAGCTCTACCGTCACAGCTTGCCGCCGCCCTCGCTCTTGCCTCTTCTGAGTCAGCTGTGAGAGAGAAGTACATTCCCAACGCCAGAGCAGGGGCACATTACTTCTCTCTCTCTATCTCTCTCACGGTGATTCGCCAGCTTAGCCCTTTTTGTTATCAAACGGCCAAATGGACTTCGTGCGTAAGCAGTAGCTTCGCTTTGATATCGAATGCACTTCTCCTTCTCACGCCAACTCATAGGAGGCAAGGGTGAGAGCGGTGGCAAGTCATGACGGTGGAGCTCGTGAAGATGCAAACATGGTGCTTTCCGGTCCGAAGAATCCGTTTTTGTCGACGTGAGGTGACAGGGACAATGAACATGGCCGGAACGGGGCGGCGACAAGTTCATTGGACTCAGAGGAGACGAAGTCGCTGACATCACATCCGATAAATTTCATTTCAACACAAGTTCAGGGAGTTAAGTGGCACAATCTCGTATGTTCAGAGAGCTGAGAAAGTAAAATACAAATTCAGAGACCTAAGTGGCATAACCTCGTAAGTTCAAGGGGCTGAGAAAGTAATTAAAATGTAAGTTTAGGGAGTAAAGTGGTATAATCTTGTAAATTCAGAGACCGACAGGACAATTTTCTCTTTTATTTATTTAGCTAGTGAGGTGTCATCAACAATAAGCATTACATTCTCTTTTATTTATTTAGCTAGTGAGGTGTCATCAACAATAAGCATTACATTATGTTACGGTGCACGTCATGTGAGAAGCTACTTAAAGAAATGTTTCCCTCTTGTACAAACATTCGGGAGACCTGCACACCGGTTAAGAAATGCAGTGCCAGAGAGGCTGTGGGACTGTGCTGACACTAAGAACACACATCAAATGCTCTGAAACACGTCATGCCCGCATGAATGGTGAGTCCATTCTTGACCAGATGTTCCTTCAATTATAGCCGTCAACAGCAAATGAACATGTCGCCTAATATGCAGCGCATGTGATGTGCTGCCGTGCGTAACACTGTATCAGTGAATAATTCCATTTCGGTAGAGGTGGATAACGAGACGGCTCGGCACAGTCAAGCTCGTCAAGGAATTGAGCTCGGCTTGGCTCGTTAAGCAAACGATTAAAAATGTTAGCTCGGCTCGACTCGTTAGTTGGCTCATTTGACTCGTTTGGCTTAGGACCGCGGGAGGGCGCAAGGCCGAACGTAGAAGGAGAGGGCGTTGGGCGGAGGTCGGGCGCTATGTGGATAGGAGAGGGTTGCGGTTTGCTGGGCTGAGCTGGTAGGTTTAGGTTGGGTCTGTTATAGTTGATCTACTAGGCTTGTTGAGTTGGGTTTTAATATAAACGAGTTTAACGAGTTGCTTGTGAGCTGGCTCAAATTTGGCTCGTTATGATGATGAGTAGAAATGCTATCTCGACTCGTTTATTGCCCGACTCCGAGCAGAGCGAGATTCTATCTTTTTTTTCCACCCCTACATTTCAGTATGCCTGGCAAATTGGCAATGGAATCTACTGACACGGAGGCAGCACTACTCAACTACGGTATATTTCAACTTTCAAGGGGTGCGAAACAAAATTTATTATATGATGAGGAGTTCTTGGAGAAAATTTTACATGGCTGTAACAAAATAATCAATTAATACAATAAAATAGGAAAAAGGAAGTAATAATCATACAATAATCTACAGGGGAAAATGGTCATTACTCAGAAGCCTCATCATCAACCCATAGTCACACTGTGAACGACCCTTTCTTCCTCGGCTAATTAATTAATTAATTAATTAATTAACCACGGAGCACTTCTTCCTGATCTCGCCCTGGCTGCCGGTGAGCAGGTCGACGTTGCCCATCTTGACCATGGACGCGGCGAAGTCGGCGAAGAACTCCTCCTTGTACGCCCCGGCGGCGTGGCGCTGGACGTAGGCGCGGGTGAAGCCGTCGGTGAGAAGGGCGCCGTCGGAGTGGAAGAGGCCCCTCCGCTTGAGCACGTTCCTGTAGTAGTCCAGGTCGAACGTCTTGAAGCTCCCCGGGTCCATCTCCACGAGCGTCGTGTTGTCGTCGAGGCTCGTGCACTTGGCCCGCAGCCGCGCCATGTACCGCATGTCCAGCGTCGGGTCGATGTCGTGGATGTTGTCCATGCCGGTGAAGTTGTAGAGCCGGTCGGAGAAGGAGAAGCAGTGCGACGTCCCGATCGTGTGCCCGGCTGATCATACATAGGATCGATCGAACAGAGCGTCAGAGCCGACCACGTATATCCATTACTGATCTAAAGCTTTGTGCATTGCAATGAATGTAGGCTAGGGCACAAGAAGTGTTGTTGTTAATTACCGGAGAGGACGACCAAGTCCTTGATGTCAAGGTTCTTGGCGGCGAAGAGTTGGGTCAGCTCGGTGAAGTTGGCGGTGGGCGGCGGCAGCTGGTCAGTCGTCTCGTTGGAGATGGACACCTTGCCGTCTCGCCGGCCGAGAGGGACTGCCCAGAATGGGCCCTTGCTCTGAAAAACAACGAGTAGTCTTGAGAATCTTGCTTATTCACGTACTGCAAAGTCAAGTGCCCGGCTATTTGCGTTAGTACTCACCAGCCACACTGCGTCCCTGGCCATGAGGGCGAGCACGTCGGCGCAGGAGACGGTGTCGGGGCAGGCCTTCTCCACCGCGGCCTTGACCCTCTCGATGAAGCCGAAGCCGCGCAGCGTCTGGTTCGGCTGCGCGTCCTTCTCCGCCGTGTTGTTCTCGGTGGAGTTCAGGAGAACCGAGCCGTCGCACCCTGCATCCATTCATTCATGTGCACGTACGCAAAAGTTAAGCAAGCAACACGTACGGTGGCAGTCAATCACTGCAACCTGCTGCAATGCAACGTAATCATGCACGCTTACCCTGACGAAGCAGTCGTGGAAGTGCATCCTGAGCAGCGGCCCGGCGAGGCTCGGCGCGGCGGAGAGCGCGCGCACCATCTCCTTCCGCACAATGTCCTCCACACTGGGGCACGTCTGGCTGTAGAACTTCTCGTCGAGCTGCGCCCGCGCGGACGCCACCGCGACCGCCGAGAGCAGCAGCACTAGGAGAGCCCTCGACGTCATCTTCGGAAAGCTAGAGCTAACTAATCCAAGAAGCTTGCTTCTCCTTGGCTAGGAGAAGAACTCTGCTGCTGCTGAATTGGCGGCCAAAGAATCAAAGTACAATTTATAGCGCAGGATTGTCCCTACACCTGCATGTGTTAGGCTGTCGTCCGAAGCAGCTTGCATGGCTCAATGAGTTGTCCATAGTTTGCACTTTGGGGAATCTTTCCTGTAGCAGGTACAGAGGCCACAGTATAATGCAGCCAGCCTGCAGGCTGAAGTACACCAACTTACTAATTAGTTACGGAGCTAATTTGTTGCCGAGTTTTAATCAACAAAGGCGCCGGGCAAGAGTCAAGGCCACCTACTGGTAGTTAGCTGCAGCGATGCAAAATTTCATGATCCGTAGATTTGTACCAGCAATTTTAAGGACGTACGTGTCTTTATAGGAAATGGTGCTTTGCATGGATTCCAAAGCAACTGAATCTGATTTAGCTCACGTCTAGTCGCTGCTACACTTTGTCATCTGTGTTTAAGAGGTTGAGTGAAATGTCTCGTACAAATCCTCAGAATTGTGCAGAGAAGAGGCACAGAAATTTTGTTTAGCACAGAAACAAAGCGCAGTGCTTCCCTTCGCTGTAACCAGCAGGCTCAGTCATGTGTTTTCTTGAAGCAAATTGAAGAAACTTAAGCCGTTCGATAGCTAAAAAGATCATTCCTGGAGCAAATTAATTTTTTAAAAATGCGCAGAACAGACAAAGGAGCAGAAATAAACAGCAATTAATACTTCTTCAATTTTACCTACCGGCGGAAGATTTGGCTCTTTCGTGAGGATCGGCGTTTAAGAGTTTGCCCGAAGCAATCCTGGGGATTTCATGAACATAATCAAAGTACATCACCCTCTGTTCATGTATTAATTAACTCGAAGCCCTTCATTGCACGCAAACGCTAATGACCATACGCATACGGATGCCATGACTACGTCAGTGCAGTCATTCCTAGTACGAAGCCTGCTTGTTTTCAAACCTGAAAATTAATGGATTTGCAGTCACATAATAATCAGAGTACCACGTACCAGCTCGATTTTACATCCGAAGTCTGAATCAAAACAGAACAAGCACCAGGAGTGCACGCAATGCAAGCAGCCGATCGATGCATGTGCGACAGGGTTCCAAGACGAGGAGCTCGCCAATTATTCGCTTAGACACCTCTGCCATGAGGTGAATCGGCGTTGTCATGCTCGAATCAATCATCCGCCGGCCCTAACAACTCGTAAATGGGCCAGAATTGTGTTCGAATATATATTAGGTGGGAGAAACCAGCACAGAAAAGCATGACGGCCTCACGCCCACATGGGCAGCTCCAATTTTATATAACAGAAAGGATGAACTGATGAGTGAGCTGAGCTGCAGTTGCAGGTTGAGCTGTCCCCTAAACTGTAGCTACTAGCCCGATTCCCACGTTCTAAATTCTCCGCTAATCACCGTAGGCCAAATGTAACTACGGAGCATGTGGCTTCATACTTTCCGGGATGGATACACGAATCCGGCAATCACGTGTTCAATTGACAATGAGTTTTCACCTTGCGAGTTGCAAATGATTAGGATCGATGTGTTATAATCTTTCAACAAGCTGCGACAAAGATTCAATTAAAAGACCTTTGCTCAAGTCCAAGAAACTGCCGGTCGGGAGCAATAACATTTTCTGGCGGCTTCGGGTTGTCGGTCCGACGAGCCGGTCGCGGGTTGAGTCGATCGAGACCAGCTGATTTCTACGGCTCTTTCTACCGGGTCACGTACTCACGTCAAGCTATAGGGGATTCATACGATAAAACAACAGAACTAGAGCGAAATGCGGCGAGCAGCGCAGGACCAAGCAGTGAGAAGCGGCGCGGGGGAAGGGGAGGCGGTGCGCGGCGGGAGCCGGCGAGGGAGCAGGGGGGCGTGGACGCGAGTTTGTCGAGCGCGCGAGTTCGGCTTAGCCAACCAGGGATCGATCGGCGTGGACGTAGGCCGCGCGACCGAGGTAGTGTCCGGCCTGGGACGTAATACCCATGAACGTCCGGCCCATATACGCCCGGGCCGCGACATGATGGCCATTGACGCCCGGACCATGCACGTAAAGCCCATGAACGTGCGGTCATTGTCCGGGCCACGGACTGAGTGAGCCCTGTTGCACCTCCTAGTATGACGAAAGAATCGTGCATTAATTGGGCCAGGTTGGGCCACTAGAAAGTTTAATTGCGTACTGTTGGTCCTTGGCATGGTGATCTAATCAGCCAGGCCGGCTAGTAGGAGTAATCTGAAGGGCAGTGTCGTTAAGCCCGACCAACGAGGACGTGGCTCTTGGGCCTAAATGGTAGGTTCCATTCGGCCTCAAGCACTATGATGATTCATCCAGCAGACCAGCACTGTTTCTCAGGTTCAGTGGACTATTAGGATTAGATTGTTAGAGAATATGATTGCTTTGTGACGTTCATTGCTTTGTGATGTTCCTTGAACCATATGCTACGCATTCCCAGTTAGAAATTAAGCGACAGAGACGCAAGCAAATTTGTTACAGAAAAGCATAGAATTATGTCACTTTGTCTAGAAAAAGTATGTTGCATGTTTTCAAGTTTAGTCCCGCAACTTGTTGGAAAAGTTTAGTCCCGCAGCATCTATGTGATTTTAGAAGCTTTGAGAGAAGCAATATTAGACTATATAAAAAAAGTAAGAGCAATTAGGGGTTCAAACGGAGCGGATAATTCCTGTCCAACTGACTGATCGAAGGCTTGCGGAGTGAATACAGAAGAGATAAACGGAGCAGAAAATTCCTGTCCAACTATCCGTGCCTGTGTTCGTGTTCGACTCCGACTCCGAGGAAAAAGTACGGAATAAGATACGGGACGCGCGATATCCATCCTTATTCGTCTGTATGTGGGTATGAGAAAAGTCTGTTGTGACTTCACTTAGAAACAGGATAACAGATAGGTGAATTGCTGCATCTAAGTAGACAAGGGATATGATACTGAGTGTTTTTCCTTCGACATATCAACGATTAGTCTCTCCGTGTTCGCTTTGATTTCACTCATACCGTCCAATGTTATGTGTAGGGAGTGCAAAAGAAACAGATAATTTCCGTCCGACCGATCGGATCAAGGCTCACGAACTAATACGGACGGAAAATGAGTATTTGACACTATCCGTGTCCGACTCCAACTCCAAGAAAAAAATACGGAATATGATACATGATGAGCGATATTCGTCTATATCCACTCGATTACACCCCTACAAGCAAGACAAACACAATTTCTGTAAAAGCCCTAAAAGCAAGATGATAATATATGATCACCGTCATCAATCATCATGACTAGAAAGCGACACAGACGCAAGCAAATTTGTTACATAAAAGCATAGAATTATGTCACTTTGTCTAGAAAAGTATGTTGCATGTTTTCAAGTTTAGTCCCGCAACATCTATGTGATTTTAGAAGCTTTGAGAGAAGCAATAGACCATATACAAAAGTAACAAGCAATTAGGGGTGCAAACGAAGCGAATAATTTCTGTCCGACCGAAAGATCGAATGCTTGCGGAACGAATACGGAAAGGATAAATTGATATCTGGCATTATCTGTGCCCGTGTTTGTGTCCAACTCCGAGGTAAAAATACATAATAGGATACGGGATGAGCGATATCCGTCGGTATGTGTCCATATGTCATGTGGTATGAGGAAAGCATGTTGTGATTTCACTTAGGAATAGGATAACAGATATGTGGGTTGTTGTATCTGAGCAGATAGGGGATACTGAGTGTTTTTTCTTCGACATATCAGCGATTAGTCTCTCCGTGTTCGCTTTGATTTCACCTCTACTGTCCAATGTCATGTGTAGGGGTGCAAAACAAACGGATAATTTCCATCCGACCGACCGAAAACTTGCGGAACAAATACGGGATAGAGAAATGAGTATTCGACACTATCCATGTCCGACTCTAACTCTGAGAAAAAAAATACAGAATGAGCGATATCCGTCCGTATCCGCTCCAATTACACCCCTCCGAGCAATACACAAACACAATTTCTGTTAAAGCCCTAAAAGCAAGATGATAGACAAGTCAATATATGATCACCGTCATCATGAGTCATGAGTAGTGCAAAAGAACTTCCCGTGCTGAGTAACTCCATGTATGATAGAGTTGGCATCAAAAAGCAACTTTCTATTTCATCCTACATCCTTCGGAAAGTCCATTTAACAAGCTCCAAACTTAGTTTTCTTGTCGTTACAACAATCCCAATCCGGCAATCCCTTTAACAAACCTTTCCATCTCTTCTTCACATTTCAATAACATGATACTGTATACTCAACGGAGCAAGCATGCAAATAAAAAAAACAGCGCAAGAAAGCACATCCACGTGTCGATGAGCATACTAGACGTGCATACTTTTCCAGCCGGACACTCTAAAACAACATTCTATACGTCCATTAACAAACTATACATAGGACAAGTAAAAAAACACATTTGTCATCCAGTGTACACTAACATGTGAGAGGTAATGTAAAGTTCTATCTTATCAAAACTGACTGTACAGCTTTACAAAACATTCCAAATCATTGCCATATTTTTCGCTCATCCAAGCAAGGGCACTTTGCCTAACTAACCTTGTTCTTCCTCACGCTTCTTGAAACCAAGCTCACCATGTACACAACCATGGCCCCGAACCATCGCCTCCTCGTTGCTATAAAAACCCACCCCCTCACCACCATACCTCATCTCCACCAAGAACACCATAAACAAGAAGGGCAAACTAGCTACAGATATTTATTAGCAATCCATAGTGAAATATATATGGCTAAATTCGTCTTCTTCGCGGTGTTCCTCGCGGCCCTCGTGGCCGTCTCCGTCGCCCAAGGCGAGGCGGCCGCGCAGAGATTCAGGGACATGCAATGCCGGCGTGAGGTCCAGGAGAACCCACTAGACGCTTGCCGGCAGGTCCTGGATCGGCAGCTGACTGGGCGCGCACGCGTAGTGTCCATCCCGTTCCAGGCGGGCGTCAGGATGCGGTGCTGCCAGCAGCTCCAGGAGATCAGCCGCGAGTGCCGCTGCGCCGCCATCCGCCGGATGGTGAGGGAGTACGAGCAGACCATGGTGCCGCTGGAAGAAGGGTACCCTGGCGAGACGGCGGAGCTGCAAGAGCAAGGGTTCTTCGGCGAGACGGCAGAGCAGCAGCGGCAACAGCAGCAGCCGCAGGAGCATGAGGGAGAAGGGTTCTACGGTGAGACAGCTGAACGCCAGCAGGAGGGAGAAGGGTTCTATGGTGAAGAAACGGCGGGGCGTCAGCAAAGAGAAGAGGTCTATGGTGAGAGGGCACAGCAGGAGGAGGGAGAAGGGTTCTATGGCCAGACGGCACAGCAGCAGCAGCAAGGAGAAGGGCGCTGCAGACAGACGGCGGAGAGGTCGCAGCAGGCGGCCGAAGAGGAGATCGGAGAGACGGATAGGCAGGGGAGGGGCTTTGTTGGCTTTCCACCTCGTGTCGGCACCGAGCAGCAGATCGCCCGCGTGAGGCTGACCAAGGTGCGGCAGTACGTAGCACGGCTACCGACGATGTGCCAGATTGAGCCCCAGGAGTGTAGCGTCTTCTTCTCCGGCCAGTACTAGGAAGTACGTGCATGAGTATGCATGTGTTTGTGTGAGCCCAAATAAGTGTGACGTGATCACATTGCTGTATGCGGCAATAATGATAAGAAACAAAAAAATGAAATGAAATGGATTTTCTAGACAACACTCGATTAAAATATTTTGGGATTTCAGTACGGCTTTCTCACCGTTAGATTAATTTGCCCCAACAACGTATGTATATCCCCAGCCTCAAAGAACCGCCTAATGCTTGTAGTGGCGATGAATGCCCCTGTTATAATCTCTCTCTTTTGCGTTATCATTGGCACCGTAGGCGATATATGTCTTTATCATCGGCATCTGTCGTAGCTACATAACTAGGCAGTGTGTAATGAATACCCTTGTCATAGAGCAGACTGGAACATCTGACGGTGAACAGGAGGTTGGTGGTTGTCAGCGAGGAGGTAGAACCAGCAGACGTCAATGAAGGCCGATGGATAGATATCCTATGTCAGACTGGGTTTCGTAAGGGCGGCGTTTCTTTGTGAACAGGTAGTGGAAGCCCCACCGGTTAGCTCCTGTGAGTCGGGGAGTACTTAGACATTGGTGTGTGTTTCTGTTGGGATTCATGAATGATGTAATAGCTAAACAGATTACTCTGAACCTTTCCCCTTTGCTCTTCTGCTTCCCAGTCCTATTCTCTTCCTTATCTCAATCCTCTCTGTAAAACCCCAGACTATCCGAGTAATTCAAGCAGTGTTTGAGAGGATTGTAACAACCCTCTATCTTGAGGACCGAGAAGAGAGGACCGAGAAGAAGATAAGCCAAGAGCATCATGTATATATAGAGGAAATGGGGGAGGCAATTCCCCATATTGCCCCTTAGCTACATGTCTAAGGAGGGGTGTTTTGGTACATTCTCCCTAAGTACAATATAAAATTTGATTCATACACATGCTCATATCCCCCAAGGGCTTACTAGGTATCCCCGCCGGCCCTAGGGGTTGGAGCACCCCTACAATAGTATTCCCTAGTCCGCAAGCTTCGAGGTCTTGAGGGGTGAGCAGACGCAATATGTTTTTGCCCCAGTCCCTCAGGCGTCGGGATACCCAAGGTCTTCAGGTAGTGATGGTGTGGGAGTGAAGTGGCCAATGCGAGGCCACCTTGTTGAAGCGTGACCTTCGAGGCAGGCGGCACGCCGGTGCAAAGCTGTGGAGGTGGAGTTGTTGATGTGGGCCACCCTACTGAGGCGAGGCCTTCGAGGCAGGCGACGAGTGAAGCATACCCCGTGGAGGCAAAGTTGTGGATGTCGAGCCGAGACCCTCGAGGTGGGTGGTGCATCTAAGTGAAACCATGGTGGTGAAGTGGTCGACGCCAAGCCACCCTGTCAAGGCGTAGCCTTCAAGGCAAGCGGCGTGTTTAATCGAAGCTGCGGTGGTGAGGTTGTCAACATTGGGTCCGCCTTGCTGAGGCATGGCCCTCAGGGTAGGCAGCGTGCCGGAGCGGAGCCGGCAGAGGTGAAATGGAGGTTGTGGAGGCAAAGTCATCGACGTTGGGCAGCCCTGCTGAGGCATGGCCCTTGAGGCAGGCGGTGCGCCAGAGCAAATCCTATGAAGGCAAAGTGGAGATCGTGGAGGTGAAGTCATTGATGTCATGCCGCGCTGTCGAGGCATGACCTTCAAGGCAGGCGACGTGCCGGTAGTGGATCAGGTGGAGGCGAAGTAGGGATCGTGGAGGCGAATTCATCGACGTCGTGCTGCCCTGCCGAGGCATGGCCTTTGAGGCAAGCAGCGTGCCGGAGAGGCAAAGTCATTGACGTCGGGCTGCCCTGTCGATGCTTGGCCTTTGAGGCAGGCAATGTGCCAGAGCAGAGTAGGTGGGGGTGAAGTCATCAACATCATGCCACCCTGCCGAGGCATGGCCTTCGATGAAAGCATCGTGCTGGAGCAGAGCAGGTGGAGGTGAAGTCATCGACGTCAGGCCACCCTGCTGAGGCTTGGCCTTTGAGGCGCATAAAGATGCTAGAGCGGGCACGGAGGCGGTGGAGGTTGTGGAGGCAAGATCATCAACGTCGTGCTACCCTATCGAGGCAGTCAACGTGCCAAAGAGGCGAAGTCATCGACGTCGGGCTGCCCTACTGAGGCTTGGCCTTCGAGACAGGCGGTGTGCCAGAGTAGAGCAGGTGGAGGCGAAGTCATCGACGTCGTGCTGCCCTGCCGAGGCATGGCCTTCGTGGCAAGTGGTGTGCCGGAGAGGCCAAGTGGAGGTGTGACTTATTGCATGTAATCATTGTTTTTGTGTGACCATATATGTTGCTCCTCTTAGAGGCCTGGAAGCCCCACTTCGGCCATGTGTAGGTGTTTGCGTAGACATCCTAAGGTGGCATGAAAGGGTTAATGTGAGGAGGTAGCTTGCCGAGGCGATTTGTATTTTGCCTTTGATGTGTGTTGTAATATTGCCATGTAGTTTGCCATTGTGGCATCTAAATGGATACATTGTGCATTATGTGTTTTAATCTCTTTGGCTGAAGTCATTTGAGTGCTTGACATTCGCCAGGGGGAGGCGAAGCTGAGCACCGTCCCCCAACCTTCTTTGATATCGCACGTGTGAGGACAGTTGAAGTTGCGAAGGTCCCCTTCTCCCAACTTTTTTTGATGGCGCCTGTAAGGGCATCCCTATTAGATATGCTCCTTTAGGATTCTGTGGTCGTAGATTTCGACCATTAAGTAATATTATTTTTCTGTTTATCATGGAAGTAGGCATGACAGATCGTCGAGACGACGAAGAGGTCGAATCGAGGATTGTCGAAACAGGGTTGGAAAAAGATAAAGTTCCTCCGGCCAAAAGACGCTGCCTTATGAGGGCCATCGACAAGAAAGTCAAAGGCTCAAGCTCGGCTCCTCTGACCAGCCCCGCCAAAAAGTTCTTTTGCAGACATGATCGCTGCAAAGAAGAGGGGGCCGATCGAATTGCCTGCTCTAAAGCCCTCAAGACCAAGGTACCATTCTACTATAACAACAAGGCTTTTTCAGTTTCTGCCTCTCATGGCTTTGTCAAGCAACTAGAAAAGGAGAACAGGAAGAGCTTTGTGTCTTTTGTGAAGGTTACTACTACATCAGCAGAGCCCATGGTCGAGGCAAGTGCTCCCTCTAAGGTGATCGAAATAAGTTCCGACCACCAAGAGGGGAAGGAAGCTTTGAGAGTTTGAGCTCTTGTTCAAGACCTACGACTAGACGTGGTCGTAGAAGTCCCAAACCTTCAACAATGTCTTCAACCAGACGTGGTCGAAGAAGTCCCGACCTCCCAATCTCATGGCACTAAAAGCCCCTCAAGGGCTGAAAGTGTTGCGAGGATTGAGGCGGTCGATGAGAAGAAGAGAAAGAGACCTTTCTTAGGGAAGGTCTCTTCTAGATTCACGATTAAACCCAGAAAGCCAAGATATGTAAAAAAAAAACTAAAAGTATAAGGATAACATTTACCTTCTATTCTTTTACAACCTTGACATGCTTTCTCTTTTCTGGAATTTTAGCCCTGCTCCTCCAACTAAGTAAGTAGTGGTATAAACTAAGTAGTGGATATAACGGTTTTCTTAAAAAGCGGTTTGTCCAGCTTTTGTTGTCGATCTCGATTGTCATATTTTGGTTGCAAGAGTTTGTAACAGATGGACATTAGAAAGTTCCTTCTAGTGGACAGGACCATGTGTAGAAAGAAAAGACTTCGACTAGTGAAGCTATGCTCTCCGACCATAGTAATCAAATCAAGAGCGTCAACATGAGTAGGATAAACCTTTAAGAGTGCGTTAAAAATTCGTTCAACCTTTTCCAGTGAACTCAATAGGTTTGCACTAATAGCAAGAGTTAAAAATAGTACGACGCTAGGAAGTTCCTTCTAGTGGGTAGGACCACATGGAGAGAGGAAAGACTTCGACTAAGTGTTGTGTCTTTCTCCAACCAGTTTGAACAAATTGAGTTTACTAAAAGTAGTCAAATAAACTATAAAAGTATGCTCCACTTAGAGAATTTTTCAAAAGTAATGAAAAAAGTAAACTAAGTTGAAAAGAGCTGGCTTGAAATGATTTTGATCAGATTTTGTTGAACCCAATCTCTTTGTGTTGGTAGCAAAAGTTAGGAACGAGTCAACACATTCCTTCTAGTGGGCAGGACCACGTGCAGAGAGAAAAAACTTCGACTAGGTGATGTTACCCTTCTTTGACCACTATAAAGAAAACTAAGTGTTTAAAAAACGATCGAAAAAAATTATCAAAGTGCTACTCAATGTAAGACAACAAAGATTGAAGAAAACTGAAATTTTATTGAGAGAGCAAGAAGTTACACATAAATTTGCATAATTGGTCAATGTTCCAAGAATTAGAGAGGACTCGGCCGTCTTCCATTGTTAGTCATACCAAACCTGGTCACATAACTTCTACCATTGTGTAAGGACCTTCCCACTTGGGGAAAAGTTTGTTCCGATTAGACTGTGATTGAATCTTTTTTAATACCAAGTCACCTATAGTAAGGTTGCGAGGTTAGACCTTACGATTGTAGTATTTGCGCAGGCTTGTTAGTAGACCGCTGAACGGATTAAGTCTTGATTCCTCTTCTCTTCGAGTAGGTTGATGTCATTCGCTCGAAGTTGTTCCTGGTTAGTCGTTGAAGTTTTTGACCCTTGTCGACCTAATCTTTAGTTCTGGTGGAAACATCGCTTCGGCTCCAAAAACTAGGAAAAAATGTGTTTCACCTATGGCCCGAATAGCAGTCATGTGAATAGCCCATAATACTGTGGGTAATTCTGGTACCCAAGCCCCTAAGCGCTTTACAAGCTGGTTGAAGACTCGAGTTTTCTTTCCCTACATAATTCGGCCATTCGCTCTTTCGACTCCCCATTGCTTTGTGGGTGGGCAACAGAAGTATAACACAACTTGGTACCTAATTCGTCGTAAAATTCTTGAAACACCATTATCTGTAATTATTTGACTTGGAACACTAAACCAAGTAATCACACTTCTCATCATGAACCTTTTAGTTGCTTCTGTTGTTATCCCTGTCAAAGGTTCGGCCTCGATCCATTTTGTGAACTTATCAATAGCCACAAAAAGGAAATTGAAGCCTCCTGGTGCTTTTAGGAACGGTCCTAGGATATCGATACCCTAGGTCGCAAAAAGCCAAGAAAGAGGTATCGTTTGCAATGTCTGAGCCAGTTGGTGTATCTGCTTGCTATGAAACTGGCATTGTACACACTTTTTCACCAACTCTTTGGAATCATGAAGGGCGGTTGACCAGTAAAAACCTTATCGAAAGGCTTTTCCAACTAGCGTTCTGTAAGAAACATGAGTTCCACAGATGCCTCCATGTATTTTGTGAAGGATGTTTAAGCCTTCTCTCTATAATATGCATCGCATGAGAACCCCTTGAGTACCTCTTTTATAGAGGACTCCTTCGACCAAAGTATACATTTTGGCCTTACGGGATAAACGACCTGCCTTGAGATCATCGTTGGGTATTGTACCCTTCTGAAGTCACTCGTAGATGGGATTCATTCAGGTATCCTCGTATTCTAGAGAGGCTGTCTCAATAGGAGATGTCTCTGGTGTTTCGACCAGAGACGATTTCTGAAGCTGTTCCAAGAAGACTCCTTTTCGTACTTGTGATCGGGAAGAAGCCATTCGAGCTAACTGCTCAGCGAAGAAATTATCCTTTCGATGAATATATTGTACCTCAAAACCGTAAAAATACTTTTCAAGCTTTCTAACTTTCGATAAGTACTGAGACATGGTCGGATTAGAGCACTGATACTCTTTTCCGACCTGATTCACGACTAGTTGAGAGTATCCTCTCACGAGTAGTCATCGAATCCCAAACGCTTTCGCTGCTCGTATGCCAGCCAACAAACCTTCGTATTCTGCCATATTGTTACTGACATGAAAGTTTAATTGAATAGCATACTTTAAGGTCTCTCTTGTAGTAGATTCTAGGACCACCCCAGCCCCCGAGCCACTTAGCGTAAGTGATCTGTCAAAGTACATCGTCCACTGTTCGTGGGAATTGTACCGAGGATCCTGAATAGGTTCAGGATTTATCCATTCGGCGACAAAGTCTGCAAAGATCTGAGATTTAATGGTCATTCGGGACATAGAATAGAGGTCAAACTCTTCAAGTTCGACCGACCATTTTGCCATGCGTCCCGCTTGTCGACGATCAAGTCACCAATATTACGAAATAAAAGAGGAAAATGACGCGATATTTCCTGGGAGAGAATGGGACTGCTCTTTATTGATATGAACTAGATTTACAGGGGGTGCCTTAGACCAGGCAAATGACTAATCCTAATTACACAGAGAATGCGGTTTGCAATGTCGGATGATCTTGTCTAGATTTGCTTGACTTCGATCTTTCTCCTTTGTCTTCTACGCTCCTCCCTTAAATAACTTCCGTAGAGGTGGCAGTTACTCCTAGAGAAGGCATCCCTCGTGAAGCGTCGTGATCGGTACAAGCGAGGCGTCGGTTGATAATGTACCAACCGCTTCTCATGTTAGTGTCTATGAGACACTCAACCATATAGTGGTTATTGTCGTTGTCTTAGGATCTGTAATCATCGCGTGGTATGGAGCACACAAAGACGTGTTCCATTCATCACACAGTAAAGAATATATCTGGAATCATATCTATACACCAGTTCATAGCTTTTCCAAGCAGCTACCTGGTCGGAGACTAGGCACAGGACCTTGTCCGACCAGGGTACTCATTTTGTAACCTCTGGAATCCTTACGACCAGTGTGGTCGTTAGCCTTAGAGGTTATGACCATGAAGACGTATGGTCTTTTATTATGTATTAAAGTAATACATAGAGGTTTTAATCCTCGTCAGCTAGCCCCCGAACTATAAATGAACAGGTCGTGTAAACACTTTCTTCCGATGAAGTCGTATCGGGTAGACCCTATTTAATGTCATGACATACGAAGTGGCATGTGTTCACTTTAAAGTTAATGACTTGCCTTGGGAACCTAAGAGTTTTTCTGTCCGTTAGACAAAAGGTTTTTGTTCGTTAGACTTTTAGATAACTCTTGATTGCTATTAAAGATCTAAAGCTATAAAATCCTTATTGCTGGACTTTAGAACTCTTACGCTTTCAGATCCCCCTTCAATCCCTTCAGTTCCTTTGCCAAGAAAAACCTTTCCGACCTCTTTTTGTTGTTCTGACCTCAAAGCCTCCTCCAACCACTACTCATCCTTTTGAGAAATTTCACCATGTTGGGGCAAATTACAAAGTGGATGGCTTCATATCTAAGTGAGAAGAAGCTTAAGGTGCTAGAGAAGATCGGAATGCTCCCAGATAGGAAACTGATCAGATGGAGGTTAGCAGCCGGAGAACACTTTCCAAGCCGCAAAGATAGAGAAATTCTAGTTTTCCTCGCTTACATCGAGTGCGGATTGAGGGTTCCGGTGCACAAATTCCTCCCCCGTGTTCTGGAGTACTATGGGGTGGAGTTGATGAATTTGTCCCCTAATTCCATTGCCAACATCAGTATCTTTGCCTACTTATGCGAGGCGTACCTAGAAGTGTGTCCAAATTTGAAGCTCTTCGGGTACTTCTATCGGATGGTGATGTCGGGAAGATCCACGGCAACTCCTGGAGAATGCACGTTGCGCCTTCATGATGATAAGGCCGATGAGTACATCCAAATGTACTCGAAGTCCTCGTGGTCGTCATGGAAGAAGAACTGGTTTTACATGACGGTTACGAGGGACGACGGCCTCTACTTCGTCGGAATCAGGGCAAACGAGAATTCCAAGCAGAGGGGAACTGTGGAGAAGACAGGGATGGTCGAAAGATGTGTGGATGCCATTCGAGATTTGAGGATCAAAGGCTTGTCCTCCTGGCATGTGGTGAGAGATTTCACCAAATGCCGAATTAGTCCTTTGAAGCTCCTGACTCAATCCCTGCTCTGGTCTATTGGTTGTGATGAAGCAGTCACGGACTCACGAGATGGTAAGTCTTCGAGAAAAGCTTTGACCAGTATAACTTATTACTTGATTATCATAAAACCTTAAAATCTGCTCTGTCTCTTTTTCTTTTAAAGCCCTTTCTTCTGACGAAATCAGAGAGTAGATCAAGATGATCTGCGCTGGGGAGCCTGGTGAGAAGGCTGCATTCCCCGATATCTTGGCGATAGTCTCTGTTGAAGAGATACTAGCGAGACTTAAGGTAGATAATCAACTGTACTTTATCATATATACATATCCTCTTATTAGTTTATTGATCTTGCTCTAATTTTGTAGGCGGTTGGACTGAAAGTCATACAATCTGGTGAGGATCGTAATCTCACCGTTGTTCCGACTGATTCCTGCCCAGAGGCATTGGAAGAAGATGATTCTCCTAAGGTAATAGAGCATTTAAAAGAAGATGTATACTTAGATAGAAATCTTTCATCACCTAACCAAACTTATTTTTTTGACTTAGGTGGAAAAGACTGAAGGCCCGCAGAACAGAGCTACAGAAGTCGTAGACTCCAGAGTGGTCATTCACGACCTAACAGTTCTTACTGAGACAACTGATCTGGAAGTTGATGAAACCACACCCTCCAACCCGATTGTCAGGAATGTTACCCTCGATCAGTTGGTCAAGGATATTGCTTCTGACCTCATGTTGGAGGATGTGAGGGGAATAACCAACCCTACCAGTCCAGAGCCGGTGAAATTGGTTGACAAAAAAAGGAAGGCTAGTGGTACAGAATTTACTCTATCGCGTTTCAAAGTCAAAACCAAAAAATCAACTAGGTATGTACAAATGAAAAGGTCGTATGAGTGCATACCTTTAATAGTTTTTGATGATTAGGAGTTTTGAGTTTTTTTTTCTTCGTTTTGTACAGATCTTTTGGCGTTCCGATCATTTCTGACCAGAATGTTCCTCAGGCAAGGCACCCGTGGAAGTCCTCGTCCCAAGCACTTCTCAGGACAAAGTTCCTGAGGATAACGTGGTCGAGGAAGCCCCGAGCAAGTGTCGGTGCCGGCGGTCATTCAGGATCTATTGGTGATCCTAACCCCTTCAGCGAAAGTAGATGCCCCTAAAGGCCCTCAACAGATCCCGACCCCTGTTGGTAATCTATCTCAACCTAACAAGTTCCCTTTTCGCCCCCGATTTATCGAGGATAAGAAGCTTGACGAGGCATGGGGAAGAATATCAGACCATCAAATCAAGATAGGTCCTGATATCATTTTTGCCGATTATAATGACGTGGTAATCCAGGTAAGTATCTACGACCAGTTTCATAGCTTCTCTTAAAAAGTTTATAGGAAACTTAAAGAAAAATGCTATTTATGTAGCACATGGTCGAGAATTTTGCTGTGGTCGGAGGATTGACCTAGCGAATAAAGGACCTGGAGAAAAAACACTCCGAATTGGAAAGTAAGAACTTTCTCCTTAACCTTTCCTTTTCTTCATTGTTTTGTTCTTCTTTTGTTTAATTATTCTCCCTTATCATATTTAATAGATTTAGAGAAAATAAAAGAAGAGGTCGTTGCTGATAAAGCTAGAATAATCCAGCTTGAAGAAGAAAATCAGGCTAAGGACCGGTCGATCGCAGAGGCAACGACCAGACATGAAACTCTTGAAAAGAGGATTGAAGGTAATTTGGTCGTAGACTTGACTTATTAAACTCCCCTAATCATTTTTACTTACTACTTGTTTTACTCGTATAGAGCAAACTCAAGCATTGAATAGAGCAAAGAAGGCTCTGGAATTTGAACAAGATAAGGAGGCGGCTCTTGTGCAAAGTTCTAATGAAAAGATCCATGCACTGAACAAAATGATCCTTGATATGGGATCAGGATCAAATCCGCCTTCCTTAAGAGATCCAACAGAGAAAATGACCTACTTGGGCCAACTTCTAGAAGATCTCATGGGTCTGCTCAAGACTACTCGAGAGAATTATGCCCAGATAATGAAAGAAGGCGTTGCCAATGGAGTTAGTTTTGCGTTGGCAAAACTGAAGGCTTCCGACCTCTCTATTGATCTCCAAGCTGTTGAAGACGACTTCAACTGCCTGCCCGATGAGGCAACCAAGTTTATGAAAGAACTAAGGCCGCTTGGAGATAAAGTTGTAGAGGAGATGGAAGTCGGATCTCCATCAAGCAGTAATTAGTATGGAGACATTCTGGAGTAGGACATTGTAATATAAGAATTATATACAAAACTTACCTTTATGTCATCAACAATTCTTTTGTTTATCCCATTGACTTTTTTAAAATTCCCGTATACTCCCTAGCCCCCGACTGCTTTGTAGTACAAGAGCCTTACTAGACAAGCAGTTAGCCAAGAAAGAGAATGAAAGTTGAAACCATTGTTTTGAAGGCATATATCGATCATAAGACAAAACCGATCGAATAATATTAGGAAATCATTTTGGTCGAACTAAAGGTATGATTTCGACTAGTTATAGATCTTTATTTGTCATAATCAAAATACCAAACAAAACTGTATATGGTCGGAAAAAAGATTTGTTGTGTTGACAAAAGTAGAAAATGCAAGAATGTATGCAAAAAAACGATAAGTGGTCGTATTTATATATATGACCCAAAACTGGTCGGAAAAAACTGCTAAGAACAGAAGACATAGAAAAACATTTCGCAAAACATGCTCAGGCTCAAGTCCGACTGGCAGCGAGGATCATAAGAAAAGAACCGTCGCTAGGAAGCTCCTTCCAAAGGCAGACCACGTCTTAAAAAAGGAGAGACTTCGACTAGGAGGCTTTCCGTGTCCTGACCAGTAGCCAAACGAGAGTAGAACAGAATTTTGAAATGAAGAAATATAATCTTCATAATCTTAATAGTATAAGGCACTATATGAAGTTATTTGTATTATGCTCTGTTTACTCGTATGGTCGCGCGTGGAAATCATTCATGTAAGGATGACGACCAAGATCTATACAGCGTATGACATAGATGCCGTTGCCAAAAAGTAACAGAGATCCTGATAAATGATACCGGAGAGAAAAATTGTCTTCTCCGACCATCTCAAACAACAATAGTAGGTGACCAGAATATAGGCATACATATATAAACCATATCACTCATCGAAAAGAAATAAAAGGAAAGTACTAATCTTTATTTAAATGAAAAAGAATTGAAATAATGTACAAAATAATCAGACATAGAACTTACGCAATTGATCAATGTTCCAAGAATTTGAAAAAACTTGCCCGTCCAACATGGCTAATCATACAGAACTTGGTCGGGTGACTTCGACCACAGTATAAGGACCTTCCCACTTAGGAGAAAGCTTGTTGCGATTTGCTTGGTTCTGAATTTTTCTGAGAACCAGATCACCTACAGCGAGGCTGCGAGGTTGCACCTTACGACTATTGTTCCTTCGCATGGCTTGTTGATAGACTGCTGATCGTACCAGGGCTTGGTTTTGTCGTTCTTCAAGGAAATTGATGTCGTCGAGTCTTCGTTCATTTTGATCGTTTTCATTGAAACAATCAGTCCGAGCAAAGCCAAGCTTTAGTTCTGGAGGAAGCATGGCTTCAACACCATAAACCAAGACGGGAGTTCTTGAACCCAAGCTCCTGACCGTTTAATTAACTGGTCGAACACTCGGCATTTGATCCCCTGCATGATGATACCATTGGTTCACTCAACCGCTCTGTTGCTCTGTGGATGAGCAACCGAAACAAATGAACTTTGATACTAAGTTCGTCGCAGAATTCTTAGAATTGACCGCTTGAGAACTGGGCACCATTGTCTATGATTATACGACTGGGTACACCAAATCATGTGATCATATTTTTTGTGAGAAATCTCTTAGCGGCCTCAGTTGTTGTTTTAACAACAGGCTCAGCTTCGATCCATTATGTAAACGTGTCGATCATGACAAAAAGGAATTCGAAGCCCCCGGGTGCTCTTAGGAAAGGTCCCAGAATATCCAGTCCCTAGGTTGCAAAAAGCCAAGAAAGAGGAATTGTTTGTAAGGCTTGTGCCGCTGATGTACTTGTCGGCTATGAAACTGACATTGTACGCACTTCGTCACGAGCTCTTTTGCATCATGAAGGGTTGTTGGCTAGTAGTATCTTTGCCTGAAGGCTTTACTGACCTGTGTTCTGTAGGAATGATGTGCTCCACAGACTCCTTCATGGATTTCGGTTAGCAATTTAATGCCATCTGTTTGATATATGCATCTCATCAATACTCCGTGAGATCCTCATTTATACAAGGTACGTTCGATCAGAGCGTATGATTTGGCTTTTCGTGCTAGACGATCAGCCTCTACATCATCTTTTGGAATTATGTCATGCTGAAGATAATTGTATATCGATGTCATCCAATCTCTACCCTGATCGTGACAGCGCCAACCATCAATGACCTGTGGAGCATCCATGTTTTCACAATCGGTTTGTATGACCTGTAAAGAATCATGGATGTTCTCGGAAGGCTCGACCACCGAGGGCGAATTGAGTTGCTCGAGAAAAACTCTAGGCAGGACGGTCGACCTCGTGGAGGCCATCTGTGCCAACTAGTCTGCCAGAAAGTTTTTCTTTCTAGGAATATGTTGGATATGAAAACTGAAGAAGTGCTTTTCGAGTTTCCGTACTTCCGCCAGATAAGATGACATCTTAGTACTCGAGCATTGATACTCTTTCCCCACTTGATTCACTACTAGTTGAGAATCACCTTTCACTAGTAATCTGCGAATCCCGAGCGAACGAGCTGCTCGGAGTCCTGCTAGTAAACCTTCATATTCTGTCACGTTGTTTGTGGCAGGAACATTTAACTGGATGGTGTACTTGATGTGTTCGCCGGTAGGGGATATCAAGACAACTCCAGCCCCCGAGCCTTTTAGCATCAAGGAGCTGTCAAAGTACATTATCCACTCATCATGGTGTTCGTACTTGGGCTCTTGGGTGGGTTCAGGGTTTGTCCACTCGGCAATGAATTCTGCTATTGCCTGGGACTTGATTGTTGTTTGTGAGATTAAATGGAGGTTGAACGCTCCTAGCTCAACCGCTCATTTTGCTATTCGTCCTGATGATTCCCTATTTCCAAGGACTTGACCAAGGGGATATCCAGTTGGTACGACCACTTTGTGGGCCTGAAAGTAATGCCTTAGTTTCCTTAAAGACATAAAGAGACCATAGAGCAACTTTTGTATATGTGGGTATCTTTCCTTTGGTCTATGTAAGACTTCGCTTACGTAATACACTGGTCGTTGGATGTTATCCCGTTCTACGACCAGTACACCGCTAACTGTTTGTGGCGTTGCAGCCATGTAAATTAGCAATGTTTCTCCTAATATTGGAGAAACTAAGATCGGAGGGCTCGTAAGGTACTTCTTAAGTTCTTCAAATGCATCGTTTGCCTCTTTAGTCCACTCGAAACTTCCAAGTTTTCGAAGAAGCTTAAAGAAAGGTAATCCTTTTTCCCCTAACCTTGCTATGAAACTAACCAACAGTAATCAGTAATTAGCGGTAATTAAAATCCTTTAAATCCAGAACAAATAGCAATTTCAGAGTTAATATCAAGCGCATAATCGTTGCATCTGGCAACAAGAGGGTTATAAAAACAATTTCTCCAATATCATTATCAACCAAGAGTCAATTACAAAAGTAAATCCATTGCAGGCATAAGTGGATCATTAATACGAACTCAGAAATATTTACACCATTCAATACAATCAAAGAAAACATTGCATCAATCCTAGTACAACAAAGAAGTAATATATTACAAACCTATTGCTTGTTCCAAAATTAATTTTACAACCAATTGCAATGCTTATAACAACAATTAATTAAATCATAATCCGCTTCTTGCATTCTTGTAGCATCAGCTATCCTTGCCACCTTGTACCTTGAGCACCAGTCCATAGAGCCATCTCACGACCCATCCCCATCGCTCGTTAGAAAAATTAGAACACGGTTAGTAAGTCAAAGCCATGGGGATAATAGAAAATAGAAAGTAGAATGTTGGAAGTGGCCGTCAGAAGTTCTCCGAAGCACACTAGGGTTCCCTGATCAACTCAAGGTAGCCAGCCCCCTGATCGTCAAGGTCCCTAGACTAGCCAGAGTTAACCGGCACCTCTTTGCTTTCGTGGGTTTCATCATCCGGCGTTTAATTTAATCCGACACCCACGTATATTAAAGTACTCAGCCACAGAAAATCGCACGCATAGTGTTTTCCCAACCACAGACCAAAAAGCCCCCAACGAAAATCTTGCCATGAGAATAAGAGTAAGGGCAAAGTGGTCTTATGTTTGGGCAAGAGGGTGCATAGTCAAAGCCACCTCCATATAAAGATTATCTTTCACAAAGCCACACATTACCTTTCCCCCCATTTCATTCATGCATCAGCCGAGAGCCACAAGCCCAAAGCAAGCCAACACTCCCAAGCTCATCCCAAGCCAAGCAAAGCTAGCACTACACCTTTCATCCTCCCCAACCAGCAGCCACACCCCTTTCAACCGAAGGCAACCACAAGGGAGGTGAGAAGCCCAGAAGAAGCAAGCCAGGCAGCTAGGAGGAGGAATAAGCAGGAGGAGGAGGCCAGTACACCACCACAACAGCAACCACCAGGACGCCAAGCCGACAAGGAGGAAGAAGGGGAAGGAGAGCACCGGCACGCGGTCATCACCATCGCAGCAACGACCGGCACCCCGACGCTTCCATCCCAGCCCCATATCAAACCCAGCAAGGTAGCCATTTTCCACCAATCCTTCATGAGTTTCCAACATCAGAATGCATCTTGTTGAGCCATCTAAACCAAACATCAATCAACACTGCACATTCATAATGCCCTACTTCCCTAGCATCGCAGTGCCTCGTCAATAACATCATGCATCATAGAGCAGGGGAAGGGGTAGAGGGAGAGAGTAGGATAGAGGGCCGCAGGCCAGGCCGAGCCAGGTCTTTGAGCAACGAGGGAGCCGAGAGGGCCGAGGTTGGTGACGGCCGAGCCAACAGGGAGCATTGGCGGCGATGCGAGCCTCTGGCCGCGCTGGAGGGAGAGGAGGCCGACAATGGGCGGCTCGGGCCGAGCCGGTGGCGGCGGTTGAGCTGGGCAAGATGTTCGGTGACGCTGCCGCAAAGTTCGAGGAAGCCGTGGAGCCGGGCGACGACGATAGGGCTGGGCTAAGTCGGACGAAAGCGCAGCTACGGAGGTCGCAGCTGGAGCCCGGCGGCGCGTAGAGACCGGCCGAGGGACTAAGGCGAGGAGACGGCGGCGCCTCTGGTCGCCGGTCGCGGCGCGTGGCGCCGAGCCGGTAGCGAGAGGAAGGGAGGCCGGAGAGAGACCAGTGTCGGCGGCGTAATGGCGACCCCATGGCGGGTGAGCCGGGCTTGAGGAAGCCGGGCGGGCCGGCAAAGCGGCGGCTTTATGGGACCGGCGGTGTGGGCTGCGGAGAGGCGACAATGGCCGTGGCGGGCCAAGGCACAAAGCGGTGGAGCGGGCGATGATCAAGTAGGGCGGCGGGTCGTGCAAGGCCGAACCAAGGACCTCCCCTCCTGGCGGCAGCAAGGTGAGAAGAGAGAGAGATTTGAGAAAGGGGAGAGAGTGAGATTGGGGGGAGTTGTAGAAGATAGGCAGTGAAGTGTGGGTTGGGTTTGTGTGCGTGCGTGCGTGTGTGGTTCTCTGGGTTCGGCCGAGTGAGTGAGATAGAGAGAGAGAGAGAGATTAGGAGTAGATTCAAATTAGAAATTTTGTTAGGAAGGAATTAAGATCTGTGTAGCCCTTAATTTATTTGTTACAATTATTGTTTATTCCGGTAACTTTTGTCAATTAATCTTTTGTTAGCTGTTTACTCTCGCGGCTAAATAATTTAACTTGGATATTGCCGAACTTAAAACGAATCTGTTGAATAATTACTAAAATAATTTGAGTTACCGTTAGTTCTATTAATAATAATAATAAGTCATTTTTGCATGCGTATCAAACCTGTGCATAGCTGTCGTTTAGTCGGACAAAATGAACTGCTTTAATTTTGATAGTTTAATTAAAGCAACCCCAAACATGTGCAAAGAATTAATTAATTGCAGACAGACTTAAATAAAATCATTCAGACGTTTCTGTACGATTAAAAGTAATTTTATGTTGTAATTGTGAGTGCGAGTAGTACTTCTTTTATGCGAACCTTGGGTTTTTGAGCATAGCGTGAGTAGACAGTAGAGCGGCTTAGTGGGGAGTGCTAACTCGGCAGGGGGCTCGAAAAGCTTTATTTAAATTAAAACTTGCTAACAAATTAGAAGCCACTAACTTATGTATGCATAATATCACTCAAAATCAACTATGTATTTAATTATATTACTATTCGTGCTACCGTGTGCTACAGAAGACGAAACGACACCGACGGGAGCAGTTGATCAGAGATTCGTCGACGTCAATCTTTCCTACAACTCCAAAGGCAAGCTATCCTCTTGAACATAAATATAGTTAATTTAAATGTAAACCGTATATTGCACTATTATGTTTATTGCATCAAAATTGTTTTCTTAAAACTTAAATAAATGATTGAGATGAAAATGATTAAGATGAATATGAAAGAAATGAGGATGAGAAAGAAAGAAAGAAATGAGAATTTATATGTGGGTAAAAGGGGGCCCTGGCAGTGGAAACGCGACGATGATGATGATGATGAGGTAAAGAGGTGGGCCCCTTTTTACATATGGTTATAATATAAGGACAAACAAAACTCTTGCTCGGATCGTCAGTAAATTCAAGACCAATCATTTTCCGCTTAGGGTAGGCGTAAAATGCTACCTTGTTACGTAATTATGATCTCCACAACGGGACACATTGGAGTGTTTGGGCACGGAAGAGCGCCGGCCCAAGGAGGAGTGTTGAGCACGGATGATGGCCGCCTCAACCAACGTTACTGGAACTCGGTGTATGACGAGGTCAGCAGCGTGATTAAATCAAGACCGATGGAAAGTAATGGGTGGAGACTTAATCACGTAACTCGAAAACGCTCAGATTCGAACTCGAACCCGCATCAAAGGAAATGCAGGGACCCTACCATTTAGAGCTCGTAATAACTATGGGTAAAGTGGTACAAAGTCTGCAGAGTGCTATATCAAATCATGAATTCATGCAGGTCTCTGGATTGGAGTCTACAGAACCACCGGGGTCTTTCTTCTCTCCGAGTAATAAGTAGTGTTTTCAGATAAAATTTACCACCTAATGTTTTAATAAATTATTTTCGAATGAGATGACTTAGAAAATGTGATAACAACCAGAGATAGTCATCCAAAGGCACTCTTTGCTATTAATGCTTGTCGAGTACATTCGTACTCAACCTTGTTAGTATTCTCCTTTGTAGATCCTAGTCCACTGGAAACTCTCCCGAGTGGGATGACAGACTTGCAGGTACCGACCTTGTTCTTTGGAGGAGAAGGGACCGACTACGGAGGCCAGGGCGAGGGTGGCGCCTTATGCGACTCGTGGGATGAATAGAAGGCCGAGACTTCGGGGTTGGCGAGAAAAGCGGAGCAGTTCCTTTTGGTAACTGTGTAATACTTGTACTAAGAATCCTAGCCTTGCGTGGCTATTACTGGAATAAAATGTACAGTTTTATCTTATTGTTCTCACAGTGACTCTAGTAAAGGCTTACTATTTGTTGGAGCGGTGTTTTACTGAGCAAACGAATAGTAATCTGTATGCCTAAGTGTGATTACCCTTGGGGTAATGACACGGGGCGTCATAGCGCTGCCATACAACCGGTTAGTTTCTGGACCTCTTTCTTCGTGGTCGGAGGGCGATCTTGTCGATGGTCGCTATTTTTACCGAATTTGCTTCAATACCTCTAGTCGAGACTAGGAAGCCGAAAGCGATTTCCAGTAAACTCCAAACACACACTTTTCCGGATTTAACTTGAGGTTATTCCTTCTCAAGTTATTGAAAGTTTCTTGTAGGTCATGAATGTGATCTTGACGTTGATGCTCTTACTGACGGATCATCAATGTAAGCTTCTAGATTCGACCTATCGTGGATTAAAGGTTTTCTGCATCAACCTTTGAAAAGTCGCACCAGCATTTTTGAGACCAAACAGCATCTTAACATAACAATAAGTGCCATATGGGGTGATGAAGGAAGTTTTCTATTCATCTTCTTTACATATATTAATCTGGTGGTACCCTGAATACGCATATAAAAAACTTAGTAACTCACACGTGGAAGTAGAGTCTACAAGTTGGTCAATGCGTGGAAGGGGAAGTCATCCTTCAGACAAGCTTTATTAAGATTTGTAAAGTCAATACACATTCGCCATTTCCCATTATTCTTCCTAACCATTACAGGATTGGCGAGCCACTGAGGGTGGTTGACTTCACGAATGAATCCAGCCTTGAGGAGCTTGTCAATCTCCGACTGGATTGCCTCCTTCCGATCAGATGCAAAACACCGGAGCTTCTGCTTGATCGATTTTTTTGTCAGGCTGGAGAGCTAGCCTGTGCTCGATCACCTCCCGGGGGACTCCGGGCATGTCGGACGCCTGCCAGGCAAATACATCCTTATTTGCTCGGAGGAAGGAGACGAGCGAATCTTCCTATTTGGGGTCGAGTCTTGCCCCGACCAGTATCTTTCGGGTAGATGAGTCAGTGTTTCCTGACCCAAGTGGCGACTTGGTGCTGTTTGGAGAAGCGCCTTTGTCGAGTGGTACCTCCTTTGTCTGGTCGAATGGCTTTGGTGTCATCTTTGGTCTCGAGTGCTTGACCTGCACGGTAGATGGATTAGCCTCTCTGGTCGGAAGTTCATCGACCAGTTCTAAGGATTTCTGATCATACACGTAAGCCATTTTCTGATCTCCTCGAACCGTGATGACTTCCTTGTAGGGATACGGGTAGGCTACACTAGCGTAAATTAATAAAAATTCTACCCGTAAACCAAGATCACTGCAGTTATAGATCACGGTCTTACCACTAGACGCCAAGAAAAGCGAAATTGATGTAGCACGTCGGGCGAGTAGTCGTATTAAGTTGATGCAAAGACGTCAGGCGAGTAGTCGTACTACTTCCTCGTCCTCGTCGCAAGGCCCCACGTCTGACTCCTCTCTTGCGGTTCGTCCAAACGCTTCTGATGCTGGCGCCCAAAGGTATCCACACGCACGGGAGGAAGCGACGACGCCGGACTACTAGATCGCGCGAGCGATTAGGGCGTGGGAGGGTGGCGCTGTGGTTTGAGGATGTCACGAAAAACTCATCTCGTAACTCAGGCGCCTTGTTCCTTTTTATAGACGTCCTTACAATGGGCTTCTACTAATAGAGGCCCATTAGGACTCAATGCTTGATCTAATTCGGATCCAATCCGAATTAGGCTTCAACTTCTTAAGTGTGTGACCCTATAGGTTCACGATGTTTAGACATGACGCGAGTATACATACTTGGTCAATAGTTGGTAGCGGCCTCTAGCAAGACGTGCCAACTCCTAAACGTACACAAAGATCATATCGGACGAACCATCACAACGTTATGTACATGCCAATCCCTTTGCCTCACGATATTGATTCGAGCTCCAAGTCGACCACTCTTTCTCGATCTGTGATCCGGAATCCCTTACTAGGTTAACTCTTAACCTTAAGTAGCATGGCCATGCATTTTCGATCCGATCACTCGAGGGGCCCAGAGATATCTCTCGGTAGAGAGGGCAAATCCCATCTCGACCGACCATGCCTCGCAAAGATGCTTCATGACAAACCCGAAGCTACCTTTATAACTACCCGCCATGAGTAGCATTTGATAGCCCCTAAGTAGGTCGATTCACATCTCAAGTACATGCGACAATCTCGTGTCTAAGGACAAGGCGTACACATTGTGTAGAGAGAACCATATGTATAATTGTTATGTCTCATGTTGGGTCGGTCCAACCCCATGTTCTAAACATGTGTCCACATTATTGGTTTGACATCTCCATGTCTATGACCTGTGAAACATGGTCATCAACCGATACATGTGCTAATCCATCATTCACGTGTGTCCTCACATGAACTCCGACTAGGGACAACTTTAGAATAACCATACAAGTAAAGAGTTTCACAAACAAGTCACATACTTGTTAATCAACACAAAGGTAATATTCAAGGAACATTTATTAAATCATGGATACAACGAAATATCATCATCTCTATGATTGCCTCTAGGGCATATCTCCAACATTCCTTAGGTCCAGGCATTTTTAAACTTTGATAACCATAGTGCGTGGCTATCAAGAATTTTGCTAAAGCTGGACGACCCAAGATTCCGTTGTATGCAGACTCAAAATCCACCACATCAAACGGAATCTTTTCTGTTCGGAAGTTGTCAGGTCTTCCGAATGTGACCGGCAAGGAAATTTGTCCTATCGATTTAGCGGTGGAACCAGGAACTATACTGTGAAAGACATATTTCACCGGTTTCACCTTGGACTTGGGAACTTGCATTTCTTCTAAAGCTCTCGCAGATAAAATATTTAAAGAACTACCACCATCTATTAAGACTCGATTAACCCTACAGTTATTAATAGTAGGTTCAACAACAATAAGGAACCTACCTGGTCGAGTCGAAGGGATGGGGCAGTCTTCTTTGCTGAAAGAGATTACGGTGTCTGATCACCTTGATGGCTTGATGATGGTCGGAGGCTCTACGAGGTTGACCTCCCACTCCATGGCCTTAAGATGACGCCTTGACTCGTACGAAGAAGACCCACCAAAGATCATGTTGATCGTATGTTGAGGCTCCTGGTACTCCATTTCTTCATCTCCATCTTTGTCCTTTTTGGAACTTGTTTCACCGAGTTCCTGTATTGTGGGGAGTGGTCCTTTACCTGCATAGTAATCCTCCAGCTTTTCTGCCAGGCTCAACAGGTGCGCAGGTCATGCCCTGCCTGCTGGTGAAGCGGACACCACTTCTTATTTTTCTTGTATCCTTCGGTCGGAGCCTTCTCTTTGCCTCGACCGGTATAGTCCTTCTTACCCTTCGTAAACTTTTCAGGGATAGGTCGGACTTCTTTATCGTTGGGTCTGCGGTTTTTCTTCTTCTTGAGAGCTTTCTTATTCTTCTTCTCCGGTTTATCTAAGCCAGGTTGGGGAATTTTATCCTTCCGATCAATGGCCTCATACCACTCAATTGCTTCGCTAGCAGTGGCGTATTTATCAGCCACGTCGAAAATTTCGATGGTTGTTCATAGAGGGTTCATTGCTATGTCCTCCGTAAACCGCTGATTCCTTAGACCTATTTTGAAAGCCTAGATGACGGATGATTCTGCGACTTCTGGTATGGAATTACGAACCTGGCTAAATCTCTTGATGTATTGACGGAGAGTCTCATTAGAGCCATGCCGGATTCGGTGGAGATCATCCTCCTTTCCAGGGCGGTCGTACGTGCCTTAGAAATTCGCAATTAGAAGGCCGCAGAGTTGCTCCTAAGTATAGATTGATCCGACCAGTAGGTTAAGTAACCACGACCAAGCAAACCCTTCGAGCACTGTGGGCAGATAGTTTGCTATCACATTTTCATCACCACCAACAGCTCTGATGGCAGTGGTATATATTTGGAGAAATTCCAATGGGTTTTGAGTCCCATTGAACTTGTCCAGGTTGGCAGGTCGGAACCTGTTTGGCCACCGCACAGCTTGGAGCCTTGCAGAGAAGGCTCGACAATCTGTGATTGATTCATGGCGCCTTCTTTGGAAAGGTGCCAGATTATAATCGGTCGGAGACCGGTTCCTAAGATTGGAACGTTGGAGCTCCGGTGTACTGATCCGGTCGTAGATATTGGTATGATGCCTTCGACCGCCTGCTTGATTTAGACGATGTCGGAGATCGTCTGGCCCAAGCGGTTGCTCTTCTCGACGCGGTGAGGGAGTGGTTGCTTGAAATAGCCTTCTCCCCTCATGACTCCTTGGTCAGAATCGCCGAGGAGGCCTTGGTATCGATGGTTCTCTGATTCGACCATGTTGCCCTCTGCTGAGGGATGAACGTTGAGATGAAGTCATAGTTTGACTTTGTGAAGTTCTCTGTTCTCGGTAGGCTTTCGTTCGTTGCATGGTCTGCTGAAGAATCTCTGATACTTGGCCTAAGAGCTATACAAAAACTGGGGTCTCTGCCAGAATAGGGTTAGAGTTATTCAACATATCCTGGACACGTTGCAGGTTTCGTACCGTCACCAAAGGTCTTGAAGGATTCATGCTAGTAGTCGGAGTTCGAAGATCTAAACCTCCCCCCGACCTCCTAGTTTGTTTTGTCCGATCAGCTACTCTTGGTGGGGTAGAGCCAGGCGAGTTAACTGATGGACGTCGATCAGTTCTATTGCCTCCGAAAGTTGGTGCTTGATGGCCCGTAACATCTCTACCAACACGTGGTGGCATGGTAGAGTGTGTAGGACCGTGCAAGGCATCTTGATTTGCATCTCCGATCGCATTGACCTCGTGCCTCCAGCAGCGATCTTCCGATGAGCTTCCATTGTAACTAATGGAGAGCCTTCCAGTGCTTCTACTAGGAGTTTCCACGACGGAGAGTGGTCGGAGATGAGCACCTTCTGAGATCTTCTTGGTGGGCTCAGCCTGATTCGGTGGACTACCGATCGTATGCTGAGTCTTATCATCCCCACTTGGCCTACGACCAGTGGAGGTTTCATTGACACCGTTACCAGGTGTCAGTTGGCTCCTGGAATCGCCAGAAGCCGTAGGTAAGTACCTTTCAGCCATAATTTCGTTGAGAGTATAGAGATTCTCGGGTTGCGATGCTGATTTTTCGTCACCTGTTTTGCCGGTCGGAAGGACCGGGCTTGGAGTGGTCTTTGGACATTCCGAGCTGGTCGGAATGGCTGAAAGCGCCACTTGTCATACTGGTGGATCCTCATCCATCCGGTCGATTTCGCTAACGTTTGCGACGTGCGAACCGACGGAGGAGGAGGAGGATGACACGCAATTTTCTTGCATGGCGCAGATGCATCCTTCCATGTCGAGGTCGGCGTAGTCCGCCAGGTCGAATCAATTCTCCTCATCCCAAACTCCGGCCATAGTCGCATGAGCGATTATGAGGAATGAGCGAGGATTTGATGAGCAGGGAGTTTCTTCAGGAAACTTGCATCTTCTTCCCCACGGATGGCGCCAACTGTCGACGATCAAGTCGCCGATCTTACGAAATAAAATAGAAAAATGATGCGATATTTCCTGGGAGAGAATGTGACTGCTCTTTATTGATATGAACTGGATTTATAGGGGGTGCCTTAGACCAGGCAAAGGACTCCTTAGACCAGGTAAAGGACTAATCCTAATTACACAGAGAATGTGGTTTGCAATGTCGGATGATCTTGTCTAGATTTGCTTGACTTCGATCTTTCTCCTTTGTCTTCTACGCTCCTCCCTTAAATAACTTCCGTAGAGGTGGCAGTTACTCCTAGAGAAGACGTCCTTGGTGAAGCGTTACGACTGGTCGGAGTGAGGCGTCGGTTGATAATGTACCAACTGCTCTGTGGTTAAGTGTCTGTGAGACACTCAACCGTATGGTGGTTATTGTCAGTGTCTTAGGACTGTGTAATCATCGTGCAGTATGGAGCACACAGTACATGTTCTATTCATCACATAGTAAAGAATATATCTGTAATCATATCTATACACCAGTTCATAGCTTTTCCAAGCAGCTACCTGGTCGGAGACTAGGCACAGGACCTTGTCCAACCAGGGTACCCATTTTGTAACCTTTGGAATCCTTACGACCAGTGTGGTCGTTAGCCTTAGGGGTTACGACTATGAAGACGTATGGTCTTTTATTATGTATTAAAGTAATACATAGAGGTTTTAATCCTCGTCACCGTTGTTTCCCTGTTCTGGAGGACGTCTCCTAAGGGAAACTCAGATGACACAATTATCTTGTGCACCTGAAAATAATGCCACAGTTTCCTCGAAGACATGAGGAGAGCATATAAAAGTTTTTGGACCTAAGGGTAGCGCTCCTTAAGCCCGTGTAAAACTTCGCTTACGTAGTAAACTGGCCATTGAACGTTCTCACGTTCGGTAACTAGTATTGCGCTCACTGCTTGTGGCGTGGAAGCTAGATATATTAAAAGTGTCTCTTCTAATTTTGGAGAAACCAGAACAGGAGCACTCGTAAGATACCTCTTGACATCCTCAAAAACATTGTTTACCTCTTTTGACCACTTGAAACCCTCGTGTTTCCTAAGAAGTTTAAAGAAAGAAAGTCATTTTTCTTCCAGTCATGTGAAGAAACGACTTAAAGCCGCCATATATCCTGTGAGTTTCTGGACTTCTTTTTTCGTGGTTGGAGGGCGCATTTGTTCAATGGCCTTTATCTTTTCAGGATTTGCTTCGATTCCTCGTGCCGAGACAAGGAATCCAAGCAATTTTCCTGACGAGACTCCGAACACACATTTCTCAGGATTGAGTTTCAAACGGTGTTTTTTGAGGTTGTCGAATGTTTCTTGCAGATCAGGAAGATTATTAAGTTGCTTGATGCTCTTTATGACTAGATCATCAATATAGGCTTCCAAATTTCAGCCTAGTTAAGATGAAAAAATCGTTTTCATCAAGCGTTGAAAAGAAACACATCATTTTTTTAAGACCTGTGGATATCATGGGGGATATGCTCATGATCTTAGGATGATGTTTCAATTGGCAATATCGTTAACGGTTTGTCGAAACACGAATTTTCGTCAAAGGATGAAAGGTTGTCAGGTCAAGTGCGGTCAGACCAGCATTCAAGGCGCGGTGAGACCAGCTGGTGGTCAGACCGGCGTTCAAGGCGCGATCAGACCGGCCTGCGGTCAGACTGGCCATTGAATGGCGGTCTAACCGATTTCTTGCTGATCATCGGCCAAAAGTGGCAATGAGTGTTGGGTTAGGTTAAGTTCATGGGTTTCATGGCATATGTGTTGCATGATGCATGTTTTGACTAAAGTGGGTCAAGTTGCGAAGAACTTGTTCTCGGAATCGATTTCTTTGTCTATTGTTGTGCAGGTTGCTTGGAGGTCAATGACGATCAACAGCAAGGATAATTGGGACTAAGCTTGGAGATCTGTAGTCCAGAACGATCGGGGATGCTGGATGAGGTCAATGGAGTCAAGCATGGCGCAAAAGGGACAAAGGTGACCGAAGCAGGCGATTGATGCGATGGGTTGGATCAAGCTGGCGGGCTGGTACAAGTGCCATGGTGGTTTCGGTGGGAGCCGGATGGGAGAGACTTGCCGACATGATGAGAGCCGCTGGACCAACTTACATGTGGCGAAGCATGGAAGTGCTTCACGCAATTTGGACTCGGTCTTCGAAAAAGATCGAGAAGGGGTATTTTGGTAATTTTACTAAATACCGCCTTGGTGACCTTTTGCTAACCCGCGGCACAAGACGGTGCGTGGAGAAGTGGATTAGGTCAAGAGGAGATGAAGACAACGCTTTAAAATGCGTGTGTATGCGACCCGTTTGTGTGTGGGCCTTAACGGGAGCCCATTAGGGTTCAATCTTCTAGAAGCTCTAAGCCTCCACTATAAATAGAGGAGGGAGGTGGCTACACCCCCTCAACCCTTTCATTATTGAAAACCCTAGTTTTGCTTTTGTGCTTAGGGAGAAGATAGTTGGAGGTTAGGGTTCTAGAGAGTTGGATTTGATTTCGTGCTCATGTATTGAGTCTTTGTCCTCCATTGATGGAGTGGCTATAAACCAATACCATATCAAATCAATCCAAAGAAAGTTCTCTCAAAGATGAGTCTATTTGTTTTCTTTCTCTCTATTTGGTGATTTGGGGTCTTTCTTTGATCCGCGAGTTTTTGCTTGGTTTCTTGCCTTGATCTAACTTGCTATGACATGTGGAAATCCATCTAGGATCATCTTGATCATCATTCACCCATGAGCAAGTCTCTAGATCATATTTCTATTTTGACTCGGTTTTGGAGCACACTTTGTTCGAACTGAAAAAGATAGGAACTTTGGCATGGATCTCTACGATCCTTGATTGGAATAGGTTCCTAATATCTTTTAGAAGGTGTGGTTCAAGTTTCGTGGAGTTTGGTCGTGTGAATCAAAAGTTAGATCAATTTGTGTTTTGAACACAGGTTGTTCTTCACTGTTCTGTGTCAGGCGCAGTCAGACCGCCCTTAGACCTCCGGTCAAACCGGACCCCGGTCAGACCGTGATTTTGCCACCAGTCAGAACACCCGCCGGTCCGACCGTGAAATCAACGCCGGTCTGACCGCCCTCTGGATTTGAATTCCTATTTGGTCTTTTGCTTTGGGGATTTTGGATTGGATTCAATACTAGTCTTCCGCTGTACTGGTATATTGATCTTCATAGCTTTCATAGCTATTGGAGTGAAATTTGTGTTGAATCTGATTAAAGTGAAAAAGTGAGTGTGCTCCTATTCACCCCCCTAGTCGCCTTTTCGGTCCAACAAGACCAAACGATATTTTAACATAGCAAAATATTCCGAATGATGTAATAAACATAGTCTATTTTTTATCATCTAAACACATACTAATATGATGATAACCAAAATATGCAGCTCGAAACCTTAATATTTCACAACCAGCAGTAGAGTCAACCAATTGATCAATACACGGGAGAGAAAAATAATCTTTTGGACAAGCTTTATTGAGATCAGTAAAGTCTACACATATACGCCACTTACCATTAGACTTCCTAACCATTATAGGGTTAGCCAACCACTCTGGGTGGTCGACTTCTCTTATAAAGCCTGCTCTAAGTAGCTTGTCCAATTATGATCTAATAGCATCTCGTCGATTAGGTATAAATCACCGTAATTTTTGTTTGACGGGTTTCTTGTCAGGCCGTAGAGCTGGTCTATGCTCGATCACCTCCCTAGGGACTCCAGGCATGTTGAATGTTTGCCACGTGAAGACATCTGTGTTAGCTCGGAGGAAAGTGACGAGGGCATTTTCCTATTTGGGGTCGGAAGTATCCTCAATACGAACAGTCTTCGAAGGCTCCTCTGGATCCAGCGGAACTTCTTTGACTTGATCGTTCGGCTTTGGTGCAACTTTAGGCTTCGATTGCTTGGTCGAAAGCTGACTCTTGCTTGCTTCTCGAGTTGGTATCTGGCCAACCATCTCAAGGGATCGACGGTCGCATGTAAGCACCATCTTTTTATCATAGTAGACTGTGATCACTCCTTTGGGACCTGATATCTTAAGACATTGATAACCATAATGAGCAGCCATTAGGAATCGTACCAAATTTAGTCATCTGAGTATGGCATTATATGTCGTATCGAAATCGACAATATCAAAAGATATATTTTTGTCCTGAAGTTGTTTGGAGAACCAAACGTTATAGGTAGAGAAACTTGACCAATTGGTTTGGCCGAAGACCCTGGTACGATCCCATGGAATGAGTATCGTACAGGTTTTACCCTAGTCCGAGGTACTTGCATCTCGTCTAGGGCACTTGTAAACAAAATATTTAATGAACTATCACCATCAACTAACACTCGATTTACTCGACAGTTGTTGATGGTGAAGGTTATTATCAGAAAGATAACTCCCCCATGTCGCCAGGTAGTTATTATCAGAAACAGATGTAACATCCCAAAGTTATGTTACCAAAATTAAAATTAATAAAAATAAATAAAATTATTATTTTCTGAAGTTTGAAAGAGTTTGATGGCTTCTCTTGAATTTATTGAAGCTTTATTTGAGTTAAAGTTGAAAAAATAAAATTTAATTATTTTACGGAATTTTAAAAGCTTTTCGCTAATTATTTTAATACAAAATAAAATCATGTGCAAAAACTATTACAAATTATAAATTGGAATCATTTTATTTAAGTCCAAAATAATTCTAGGGATTTTTGTGAATTTTTCTAGAATTTTTGGACCCTATTTGCTATCTCCTAAAATTGTATTTGTTGATAGCTTAAATATGAATTTCAAATAAAAAAATTAAAATTATAAAAAAAATTTCCGCGCGGGGGGCGCCACTTCCCGCACGGTCACCCATCCAGGCACTACCCCACCGATTCCTCCATGTGCTGCCATGCCTTCCTATTTTCCTTCCTAATTAATACACCCCCTTTAATTATTTTCTTCTTTCCTTTTTCTCTCTATTGGCTGCCTTCTTCTCCCGAACGTTATCTTCCTGCCTTCCTTTTCCTCAACCGAGCATCCATGGCTACTTTGCCTTTGCCGACCGTGCCCATGGCCATCGACCTCGCCGACGCCCTCGCCACCTCCGGCCACCGCCTCAACTCGCCGCCGGTCACCTCCACCGCCGCCGCCGACCGCGCCATCTCCCTTTTTCCCTCTCTCCCCTTGCTGTCCAGAGCTGCAAAAACAAGTAGTCCACCATTGCTGCCCGAGCCGAGCTCCGCAACGGCCACCTCAACCACCCACGAGACCCGCGTGCACGTACGCACGACCCGGCGCCCCCAACTGCCTCACTCCCCCACGTTCTCTCTCTTCGTGCGCACGATTTCGCCCACGTCTTGCAAACTGCCGCTGCACGCTCCGCCATGATCTCCCACGCTGCCTCACCGCCCCGGTGCCCCTCGGCCCCTATAAAAGGAAGCCCCGTGCACCCCTTTCCTCACTCAACCCAACGCCGCCACCCATTCCTCCCCTCTCCTCGTGAGCTCGCCGGAATTCGAGTTTTTGTCCCCGTCGGCCGCAAGTGACGCCGCCGCCTCTAGCGCAGCCTCCGGTGGGTCTCCTACACCCTCGTCACCACCGCCGGCTTCACGACGTCGTTCTCTACGCGGTGCTCTCTTCCCCCTCACCGTCGCCATCGCTGGAGTGCCACCTCTCCCCATGGCCGCCGCCATGTGAGCTCGCCGCAGCCACCGTCGACCTCCACTCGCCGCACCACCGCCTCCTACGGCTTCGCCTCGGGGTAATCCACTCATTTTTCTTATCCCCAGCCATCCCTCCCTTTCGCTTCTCCTGGCGCCACCCATTTTTCACCATGGCCGAGAACTCCAGTTTGCTTCGGGTTAGAAGATGATGAACAGTAAATGAATTATCTAGTCATGGCTTCAAGTTTGTACCTGCACATGTTTAATCTTCCAAAAATTCGTTCTCTCATATGTAAACTCCAAATCCGTTGATTCCTTCACCTAAATTCATCTAAATTCATCTACTATTTTTAGTATTTATTTCATAATTTTTAGATTTAATTTAATTTCTGTTAATTATTCGGTTCATTTTGCGCGTCGCCGCCGCCGATGGGCGACCTTGCGCATTCCACCACAACCGGGGTGAGCATTGTGTTCCCCACTGTTCCCTCTTCAAATCGCCGCTAGCCTCACTCGCTAAATCCTCTCCGTTTGGCCGGAACGCCGATGTTCGTTCGCATGAAGGTATTCTTCACGATCAAGGCCGCCATCAAAGATCCTCTGGCCGAGTCATCTACACCGTTGAGTTTGCCTCGACGCGTCGTGCTTTGGTCCCATGGCCATAAAGCTCTTCCTTGTTCCCAAACAATCCGAAACCACAATTTCCAATGAATAGTACAATTTTTGGAATTTTATCATTTCATGTGATTTTCAAACTTCACGGGGTTCGTCCTCCTTCATACGAACTCCGATTCCGTCGTTTCAACTTCCTAGATTCATATAAAGTTGATATATTCCGTCTAGTATTTATTTTATAATTTGTGGATTTTATTTGGATTTTACTTGATTGTTATTTGAATTCGGATCGTTTACACGTATAAATTTCGACAACTTCGGACGACCGGATTTCGACACCGTTTGAGAAAAACATCTAATCAAGCAAGGCAAGTTATACCCTTGACCATATTGCTCCCAGTATTTTAAATTTATTTAATTCAGTTTTTAAAATTATTATTGCATGCATACTTTTAACCAATTATTTTAATGCCCTGTTTAAATGCTTAGTTATTCCAATACCTTTGGTGTGGCCAATTTGATTATTGACTATCTTGCCCTTGTCACCATTAGCTAAATTATTATGAAAAATATTCACATGCTTAGCAAATGCTTAGACCATGATTTGATTTTGGGGAGTTTAGCCAAACCATTTCAATTTGATTTAAATTTGAATCTATGGTATTGTCTTACCATAGAGAATTATTAAAGGTGGTTTTTCTTAAAATAAAATTAAAATGGTTTGGACTTGGGTAAACGGATGAATGGTGGGTGCGAGGTTTATGCACGGGTTTAATCTGGTTAGGATTAAAGCCTGTGGTTTGATTTGAAAGACGCCCAAGTCAATTAAGGACCGGCCTTTGAGCGTTCCTTTGCTATGCCTTATCGTACCACCACATGTCCTGTATGGGCAGGACCTGGCTTAATAATTTGGGATACCTCATAGATATTCGTGCCATGTTGTATGTGTGGGTGTTGGTTAGACAGTAGTCCCACCTGGTGCAAGAGGGGGCTCCCGGAGGATGGTTAGTCCAATGAAAGTGAAACCTTAGCGGGCATGAGTACTTTGAGGTAGATCATTGTAATGGCCTTGTGATAATTGCTTTGTCACACGCCTTAGGAAGCATGGATTGGCCGACTCAAAGAGCAAATTATCTCGTGTGGGTAAAAGTGCACAAACTCTGAGAGTAGAAACTATTGAATAACGGCGTCATGATCATGGAGCATGCTAGCAAAGCCACTTTGAGTTAGACTTGTTTTTTTTGGATTTTAAAAGTGATTTCAACAGATGTTTTCAGGATGGTTAGTCCTGTGGGAAAATTGGGCGGTTAGCCATTGTGATAGGAGGGTATCCTTCACCATTCAAATATGGAGGTTATCAGGACTATAAAATTGTTATTTAAAATCTGATTTTAGATATAGTATAAAAATGGCCTCGGAAAATTAATATGAGTATTTAAATTAAAAATGCTTTATGCAAATAAACCACCTTAATACCCTTGTTTACCTTATGCATGCATTCAATCTGTTACTTGACGGGTGAAACTTGCGAGCACGGTAGTAGTGCTCACTCTTGCTGAATAATCTTTATTCAGGAGAAGACTTCTACCAGGACGGTGAGGACATCGATGCTTAGGCTACGCGCCCCCAGACGATTGCTTGTGGCGAATCGTTGGGTCTACTACTACTGTTTTTCTTCCGCTGTGTTCTACTTTATTTGGCCTCAGGCCCTTTTGTAATAAACTCTGAATAATTATTAATAAAGTGCGTGATATGTTTTGATTATCATTTTTGTTTAACTGTGTACACTAGAAATCCTGGACTAGTGTATGAACACAGAGGGTTCGAGATCTTTCGTTCCCGGGTCCGACAACAGAGGTATAAAATGTGCAATTATTCACCGAAAACAACATTGTATATTAGCTACCTCGTATGTTGAATGTGGCGCATAAGACTCCATAATCAACTGGGCCCACATATCTGTACACTTCATCGATTATAGGGTGGTCGTAGCCGATTAGGTTGTGGGGAGACCTACGACCATAAGGTGCTCGTAGAGAAGACTTACAACCTAAGGCGAGTCGTAGAAAAGCTTATGACTAAGGACTAGTCGTAGAAAATGCTTACGACTAGGGGGTGGTCATAGTAAGACTTACGGCCACTCGGTTAAGCTTCTCTTTTATGAATAGTAAGTGGTATACTTATGAGTAATATAAAGATATTGCCATCTATAATGAGGATTACAGATAAATAATTAAATTAGGATTATTAGATCCTCGTCACCATTGAAAACATCCCACGAGGAGTGTGCGGGGGTGCAAGCCTGAGGAGGGAACTTGCACAATATAAGAGGAGGCACGTTTGAGCGTCGTCCCCTACCTTTGAAAACAGCGCATGAGGAGGACATGAGGTGCGAGCCCATGGAGGGCGCTTTCACAATGTAAGATGAGGCGTGTTTGAACATCGCCCTCCTATCTTTGAAAACCACGCGCGAGGAGAGCGTGAGTTGCGAGCCCAAGGTGGGCGCTTGTACAATGTAGGATGAGACGTGTTTGAGCGTCGTATCACTACCTTTAAAAACAGCGCGCGAGGAGGGCGCTTGCACAATGTAAGAGGAGGCGTGTTTGAGCATCGTCCCCCTACCATTGAAACCTGTGCGCGAGGAGGGGCTCAAGGTGTGAGCCCGAGGAGGGCACTTGCACAATGTAAGAGGAGGTGTGTTCGAGTGCCATCCCCTACCTTTGAAAACAACACACGAGGAGGGCACGAAGTGTGAGCCCGAGGAGGGTGCTTGCACAATGTAAGGCGAGGCATATTTGAGCACCGTCCCCTACCTTTAAAAAAGGCCTGAGATTCCCTGGTCATCGTGGCATGGCTTACGAAGTGAAGGAGAATGCGTGATGGAAAGTGATATGTGAGGTCTCCGCACTGAGGCGGGGACTCCCTAATCGTTGAGGCATGGCCTGCGAAGTGAAAGAGAATGCACAATGGAGCGCGATATGCGAGGTCCCCTACCGAGGCAGGCCCATGATAGAAGTGCGTCGTGGGTAAGATGGATCTTAAATCTATTTCTAAGGTTGAAAATAGATTGCGAAGGGGGGTGGTGGAAAATTTGGGCATCGTCCCTATCCTTTTTAGATAGCGTTCGATTCAGGATGTAAAAATGCCGCGGAGTAGGGAGGTCAAACCAAGCTCCGTCCTCAAACCTCTTTCTCATTTGATAGTGTCCATTTCGAGGCATGAAGTTTGGTCTAGCTCCTTTCGAGGTGTATGATGAATTGTGAGGTGTATGTGCCTACGTGAAGGCCATACGCGGTGGTTTTTGTTTATACACCGAGCTATCTTCGTGGGGGTGTCAATTGTACTTGATGGTTGAACCATCTTGTGACGGTTTTTTATACACCGAGCTATCCTCGTGGGGCATCAAGTGTACGTCGGGGAGCAGAGCCATACGCGGTGGGTTTTTTATACACCGAGCTCTCCTTGTGGGGCATCAAGTGTACGTTTGGGAGTGGAGCCATACGTGGTGGGTTTATTTATACATCGAGCTCTCCTTGTGGGCCATCAAGTGTATGCTGGGGCGCAGAGCCATGCACGACGATTGTTTCTTTTGATACTCTGTGGAGTACGCCGTAAACTTAGGGGCCATACGCGATGATTTTTTTTTTCATTTATACACCGAGCACTCGTGCAGGGCATCAAGTGTATTCCAAGGTGCGAAACCATGCACATTAATTTTTAGTTTATACATCGTGCACTCATGTAGGACATCGAGGTGTGCCACTGTAATGTTTGGGATCTATGCTTAATATTGTAATTCTATTGCTCCATGTCATGTTATGTTCATACAAATCTACTTGCTGAAAGTTAAAAACCCCTTGCAATTCATACAAATCTGATACAAGCATACAACATCTTGGATATATAAACTCCCTTTTGCAGACAACCAAAACTACTTCATACATATTGCATACACTACCACAAGGATACACACACACACACATAAGCTTCTCCAACCACTTCAGATGGTCAAGAATCTGTCAAGGCGCTCCGCATGGTGGCATGTTCACTATTGATCGAGATGGAGCTCTGGTGGACATTCAAGCGCCCTTTCCATCACGGCATCAATAGAGTGACCCACTAAAAATCTTGACATCCTTGACCTAATATCCACATCAATTAGTAAAAAAGGGAAACAAACCAAAAATCCAAATATCAACATTCCCAAAAATCAAACTCACGAGAAATCTGAGACACTTGTAGAACACCGCCCCATATCCTATTGATTGTTGGAGTAGAGGACATTTGCTTGACCCATGATTTGGGCAATTGGCGTTCCTTGCATTCGCTAGTGCCACATCTCTTGGTTCATTGAACTTGATGGTGAGACATGGTCTTTGAGGAGAGGAGGAGGACAACTGCAAGTAGATGACAAGAGAAGGAGGTGGAGTCAAGTTGGTTGGATGGGCTTTATAGAGCTGGCCTTGGCAGGAGATTTGGCACCAACTACTCTTCACTCCAGCACCAAAACATCTGAATGCAATGGCATATAAGGAATCTAGTTCCTATCACCATTTAGTTTGGCGACATTTGGATGTCGCCAATTCAAATGGCGATTTGCATTTCTGTTGCCATTTGGAACGACGACATAGACATTTCATACTATTTTGTTGGCGATAGGGCTCCTATCGCCAATCTAATTGGCAACAGTACCATGTCATCATTTTAAATGGCGATAGAAGCCCATTTTTGTAGTTTTATTAAACAAATATTTATTTATGTAATTCTATTAAAATAGTGTATTATTTTAAAAAATACATAAAATGGCTAGGTGACTGAATGTGCATGAGGCCTAGGTTCAACTCCCTTGTCCTCAAGTGATTAAATATTTTTTGCTATAATAAGCGATAAACGAGAAGGCATGAAGGACCCTTACCCAAAGCGAGGCCCGTGCGACCGAGGTAGGGCGTCGTGCGAGCGTAGTCACTAGAGCTGAACTGAGCCACTGCGTGGTGTGGGTTCCATGACAGAGCATGGGTCCGCATGAGAGTAGCCGTCAGACTGCACCCAAGGTGGGCCTTGAAGCGAAGGTCGTCAGACCCAAGCATGTTGTCAGTCTCGAAGCGATGCTAGGCCGCCCCATGGTGTGGGCTTCGAGACGATGCTGGGCCATCGTGTGATGTGGGCTCTGAGATGAGCATGGATCTACGTGAGCGAAGGCTATCACGATCACACTCGAAGTGGGTGTCAGAGCTTGAGTAAACCAGTGGGAAATATTCTTGGTTGCAAGGTGGTCCAGCTAGGGGTGTTCGCGGGCGAGCAAATGGTGTTAATAGGGCTTCATTGATGAAGAGAAGCCAAGAGTATTATGTATGTATTGAGTAGTTGATGAGTGAATGAGAGAGGAGAGCCCCCTCCTCCCTACACGAAGGAAATGGGGGAGGCAATTCCCCATATTTCCCCCTTAGGCCTTAGCTACATGTCTAAAGGAGGGTGTTTTGAGTGCTTGACGAGGATATAATAATCCTCATTTTATCTTTTATCTATAATTCTTATTATAGGTAAATATGGCGTCATGTGGACCACGAGAGTACCCTTAATATTATGAGGAAGAGCCTAATGAGTGGTCGTAAGTCCTTCTCGACCACCCCCATAGTCGTAAGTTATGCTACGACTATCCCATAGTTGTAAGACTTGCTCGACTACCTCATAGTCGTAGGCTCCTCTACGACTAGGTCATTCGACCACCTTATGATCAAATAAACCTCTGAGACAAGTGGGTCTTATTTGTTAAGGGATTCAAGCGTCATTATCTGTTGTTATTCTCATGGAGTAATAGCACATAATACTCCATTATCTACGGTATATAAATTTGTTGAGCGGCGTGGAGGAGTTAATACACGGCGATTACTACCAATGTCGCGATTCACGGGATGTGATGGCGCGCTTCACGGAGTAGCCGCTGTTCCTTCATGTACTATAAAAGGCGATGCTAGAGAAAGGAAAGGGGGATCGATCGGGCCATCGGGAATACAAGCACTATCTGTAATAGTCTTAGTTTTTCCCCGATTGTTGAAGATACTCAATACCATACACACACGAGTAGGGTTCTTATTCTCTCGAGAGAAGGCTGAACACGTATAAAAATCCCGTGTCGATCTCTTTGCGTGATTTCATTCTAGGAGACCCCGAATCAAACAATCTTTCGTAAGTTCGGTTCTAAAACACCGGTTAGGCGCCGATCGTGGGGATCTTCGGTAATCTCTTGTCAACATGCTCTCTGTTTTCCAAAACTCATGCACTCATGGCGGAGAATGGAGCGAGGAGAATTGGTTCGACTTGGCGGTCTGTGACGTCGACATGGATGCCGGATTCGATTCTGAACCAAGTGATGACTCATCCTATGGCATTCTTGCCTCAGGAGATCTTCCCACGATCCGAGGAGACAATGTCACCGGCGGAGTTGAGGAGGATCCTTATCCCCACAGCGATGCGTCCGAGAGAGAATCTACCCTCTCAAAGGACAAGGTCAATCGACCGGGACCACACCCAGTGGACTCACGACCACGACGAGAGTTTTTCCTCGAAGTGTCCAAGTCCCCTAAGGCGGTCCGACTTGGTGAGGCAAGCTCTGGAAGCCACATGCAGGACTTCACGGCATCTGGTGATCCTCTCTCCGGATGGCCGCCAGAGAGCGGGATCAAGCATGCTTTTCCTACAAATTCGACCATCTCTCAGTAGATCACACTTGCCGACGGAGGCGGTTATAACCAGACTTCCCCTACGGAGGATTACTCCAAGTCGCCAGATGGTGTCTCTCGGCGACTCCTCAAGCGGAGAGGCCTCGGCGCAAGTGAGAATCATCAGCAGGAGGTCTTCGTCCTTCCCTCGAGATCAAGATCACTCTTCTAGAGACCGAGATGGAGACCCTTCGAAGATCACACTGCTGCGCCCCTCGTGGCGTTGGCAAGGGCGGCACCTTGGCGGAGGACACGACCAACACCTTCATGAGCGAGAGAAATCCTTGACATTCTCGCACTTCATTGAGGCGATCTTAAGAGTCCGACATAGAAGCTCTTGAGGCTATTCGACGGAAGAAAATTGAAGCTCGAAGAATCATGCAGGCGCATCCAATATCGATCGAAGGAAGCTTGAGAACTTGATTACATCAATGACTTGCTCGAGAATCCAACTCAAGAGCTAGCGAGCACCGAACTCGACCTCTTCGTTGAAGAGATCGCACAAAACCGAACACGATGGCAAAAGGCCGAGCGCCTCGTGACATCATTGAAGTCATATGTCACGACTTCCGGCTACGATCGATCGAACATATCACCACGGAGGAAGCGGCGCATGATGAAATCGCGCCGATCACCTACTCGAATGTCTTTCGAGCGGTCGATGATCAACAAACCCCTCGAGAGGTGATCGCTCACCATTCAGACATGGGAATCTGCGGAAGAGATAAACTACGAGAATATTCCCTCGTGGGGTGAGATCTATCATAGGTCGGTCAACCTATTCTTGGGTATAAATCGAGTACGATCACGATGATATAAACCCTTCTTTCTGCAAAGGAGGCATCAAGAAGTCATTCTTGGATGTCGGGCATTCTCGCTTTGATCTCCGAGTCATTCATTTGCCACCTCGTTTTCGACCGGTGAACATGGAGAAGTTTGATGGTTCCCAAAATCCCATCGAATTCCTTCAAATCTACTGGCAGTTTGTCCGAAGCGGCGGAGGAGGAGAGCATGTAATGGAAAATTATCTTCCAAGCGTGCTCGAAGGATCCGCTCGATCGTGGTTCTTGAATCAACCACTCGAGTCGATTTACTCTTAGCAACACCTCTGCGACCTTCTCTTGGAAAATTTCCAAGGCACTTACAATCGTCTTTGGAAAGGAGGATGACTTGCACGGATGAGACAGAATGACAATGAGACCTTGCGCCAATTCATCAAGCGCTTTAGTCGGGTTAAGTAACTCAATTAGGAAGTTTCGATTCATCATCATCGGGGCATTCAAGCGAGGAGTCCGTAGTAGGAGAATAACGAAGACATTGCTTTAAACCCACCTACTACATTTGCGAACTCTTGAGATGGTGATCGATATGCCCTTTGCCTCGAGGCGGTCGAGTGGAACAATACAATAGATCGAGAAGACAATACCTCTCGGGAGCCAGGCGACATTGGTAAGAAGAAGGATAAAAAAGCAAAAAAGTCCAAGAACAAGGCAAAGAGTCAAAAACTCCAAACCAGCGGTTCCAAGGAGGTATTGGCTGTGAATGATAAAGAACCACGCACATCCAAGCCGCACTCAAGCGAGAGGCAAAGGTAAGCTACCGATCGGAAAAATGATAAGCCTAGGTGGTGTCCTTTCCATAAAAGGAAGGGCATGACCTTCATAGAATCGGGTCTTCAACGAAAGCTTGAAGACTACTACAGCGACAAGGACCACTTCCCACTCTCGAGCAGTAGGTCAAACAAGTGGTCATAAATCTTGGATAGCGAAGAGGAGATGCCGTTCGAGGATCCGCAACACACCATCGAACACATCTACGGGGATCATCGGCATATGAATCAAAGCGGCGACAAAGGCTGCTGAGCGTGAGGTAAACTCCATAGACCCTCCTCTCGTCAATAAATTACGAACCGGTGGAAGTCACCATCTCTTTCGAGAAGAATGATCGCCGATTCCTTCGACTCGACCGGTCGATATCAATGGTGGTCGAACCCACCATCAACAATTGTCGGGTCAATCGAGTTTTAGTTGATGGTGGAAGCTCGTTAAATATTTTATTTACGAGTGCTTTGGATGACATGCAAGTACCCAGGACCAAAGTAAGACCGGTACGATACTCCTTCCATGGGATTGTACCGGGATCTTCGGCCAAACCAATTGGTCAAGTTTCTCTTCCTTTAACATTTGGTTCACCAAGTAATTTCAGGACAGAGAAAATATTCTTTGATGTGGTCGATTTCGATACGGCATATAACGCCATACTCGGACGACCAACTTTGGCAAAATTCCTAATGGCTACTCATTATGGATATCAATGTATTAAGATGCCAGGTCCCAAAGGAGTAATCACTATCCATTGTGACAAGAAGATGGCGCATACTGCGATAGTCGATCCCTCGAGATGGTAGGACAAATACCAACTCGAGAAGAAAATCGACCTTCCGACTAGCAAGTCGAAGCCTAAAACTACACCAAAGCCGAACGACAAAGTCAAAGAGGTTCCTCCGACGCAGGGAGCCCTCAAGATCTGTTCAGTGTCGGGATACTTCCGACCCCAAATAGGAAGGCGCCCTCATCACCTTCCTCAGAGCTACGCAGATGTATTAGCGTGGCAAGCATCCGACATGCGGAGTCCCTGGGGAGGTGATCGAGCATGAAGCTAGCTACTACGACAAAGTACAAGTAAAACAAAAATTGCGGAGATTTGCCCCGATCGGCGAGATGCTATTAAATCGAAATTGGATAAGCTACTTAAGCGGGCTTTATAAGAGGTCAACCACCCGAATGGTTGGCTAACCTGTAATGGTTAGAAAGTCAAGCGGCAAATGGGCGTATGTCGTGAACTTTCTTGATCTTAATAAAGCTTGTCCAAAAACGATTTTCCTTTACCTCGTGTCGATCGGTTGGTTGACTTTCTGCGGGTTGTGAAATGTTAAGTTTTTAGATCCATATGCGGATACCACGGATCAATATGTCTCTAGAGCGATGAAGAAAAGACCGCATTTATTACACCATTTGGTATATTTTGCTATGTCAAAATGCCATTTGGTCTAAAAAATGCGGCGCTTCTTTTCAGCGCTTGATGCGAGCAACTTTTTCATCTCAATTAGGCGAAATCTAGAAGCCTATGTTGATGATCTAGTTGTCAAAAGCATCAAGAGACTTAATCATATTCTTGACACTGCAAGAAAGCGTTCGACAATCTCATAAAACATCGCTTAAAACTTAATCACGAGAAATGTGTATTTGGAATCTCTTTGAAATTACTTGGATTCCTAGTATCTATCGAGGAATCGAAGCAAATCGAAAAGATAAAAGCCATTTTACAAATCGCCCTCAACTACATGGAAAGAAGTCCACAAACTCCTTTGGGTGCATGGCGACTTTAAGTCGTTTCATCGCATACGGCCGGGAGAAAAGGGACTTGACGAGGATATAATAATCCTCATTTTATCTTTTATCTATAATTCTTATTATAGGTAAATATGGCGTCATGTGGACCACGAGTATACCCCTTAATGTTATGAGGGAAGAGCCTAATGGGTGGTCGTAAGTTCTTCTCGACCAACCCCATAAGTCGTAAGTTATGCCACGACTACCCCCATAGTCGTAAGATATGCTACGACTATCCTATAGTCGTAAGTCTTGCTCGACTACCTCATAATCGTAGGCTCCTCTCGACTAGGTCAACTCGACCACCTTATGATCAAATAAACCTACGAGACAAGTGGGTCTTATTGATTAAGGGATTCAAGCGATCATCATCTGTTGTTATTGCGGAGTAATGACACGTAATACCCCATTATCTACGGTATATAGCTGTTAGCGGCGTGGAGGAGTTAATACACGGTGATTATTACCAGCGTCGCTTGATTCACGGGAGGTAATGAGCGCCGCTTTATCTGGAATGCTTGCCGCTCCTTCACGTACTATAAAAGGCGGCAATCAGAGAAAGAGAGAGAAAAAGATCGGGCCATCAGGAAGACAAGCACTATCTGTAATAGTCTTAGTTTTTCCTGATTGTTCAAAATACACTCAATACCATACACACACGGGGAGTAGGGTTGTTATTCTCTCCGGAGAAGGCTGAACACATATAAAAATCCCGTGTCAATCTTTCTGCGTGATTTCATTCTAGGAGACCCCCCGAATCAAACAATCTTTACGTAAGTTCGGTTCTAAAACACCGACAGTTGGCGCCAACCGTGGGGATCTTCGGTAATCTCTTGTCAACATACTCTCTGTTTTCCAAATCTCATGCACTCATGGCGGGAGAATGGAGCGAGGAAGCTGGTTCGACTTGGCGGTCTGTGAGCGTCGACATGGATGCGGTTGATTACAAACCAAATGATGACTCATCCTATGGCATTCTTGCCTCAGGGATCTTCCACAGATCCGAGGAGACAATGTCGCCGGCGGAGTTGAGGAGGATCCTTATCCCCTAGCGATGCGTCAGAGAGAATCTACCCTCTCAAAGGACAAGGGTCAATCGACCGGGACCACACCAGTGGACTCACGACCTGACGAGTTTTTCCTCGAAGTGTCCAAGTCCCCTAAGGCGGTCCGACTTGGTGAAACAAGCTCTGGAAGCCACATGCAGGACTTCACCGGCATCTGGTGATCCTCTCTCTCGGATGGCCTTGGAGAAGGCGGGATCAAGCATGCTTTTCCTACAAATTCGACCATCTCTCCATGAGATCACACTGCCGGCGGAGGCGGTTATAACCAGACTTCCCTACGGAGGATTACTCCAAATCGCGAGATGGTGTCTCTCGACAACTCATCAAGCGGAGAGGCCTCGGCGCAAGTGAGAATCATCAGCAGGAGGTCTTCGTCCTTCCCTCGGATCAAGATCACTCTTCTAGAGACCGAGATGGAGACCCTTCGAGAAGGTCACACTGCTGCGCCCTCTCGTGGCGTTGGCAAGGGCGCCACCATTGGCGGACCACGACCAACACCTTCATGAGCGAGAAATCCTCGACATTCTCGCACTTCATTAAAGGCGGTCTCAAAAGCGGAAGAAAATTGAAGTTCGAGAAGAATGCATGCAGGCGCATCCAATATCGATCGAAGGAAGCTCAAGAACTTGATTACATCAATGACTTGCTCGAGAATCCAACTCAAGAGCTAGCCCAAGCACCGAACTCGACCTCTTCGTTGAAGAGATCGCACAAAACTTGAAACGATGGCAAAGTTTGAGCGCCTCGCGAGACATCATTCGAAGTCATAGTCGACTTCCGGCTACGATCGATCGAACATATCACCACGGAGGAATCGACACAGCGATGAAGTCGCATCGATCACCTACTCGAATGTCTTTCGAGCGGTGATGATCGACAAACCCTCGGAGAGTGATCGCTCACCATTCCGACATGGGAATCTGCGGCGAGATAAACTACGAGTATTCCCTCGTGGGGTGAGATCTATCATAGGTCGGTCAACCTATTCTTGGGTATCGTCGAGTCACGACCACGATGATATCAACCCTTCTTTCTGCAAAAGGCGTCAAGAAGTCATTCTTGGATGTCGGGCATTCTCGCTTTGATCTCGAGTACATTATTTGGCCACCTCGTTTTCGACCGGTGAACATGGAGAAGTTGATGGTTCCCAAAATCCCATCGAATTCCTTCAAATCTACTGGCAATTTGTCAGAAGCGGCGGAGGAGGAGAGCATGTAATGGCAAATTATCTTCCAAGCGTGCTCGAAGGATCCGCTCGATCGTGGTTACTAAATCAACCACTCGAATCGATTTACTCTTAGCAACACCTCTGCGACCTTCTATTGGCAAATTTCCAAGGCACTTACAATGCATACGGAAAGGAGGATGACTTGCCGGATGAGGCAGAATGACAACGAGACCTTCGCCAATTCATCAAGCGCTTTAGTCGGGTTAAGTAACTCAATTCGGAAGTTTCGATTCATCATTATCGAGCATTCAAGCGAGGAGTCCGTAGTAGGAGAATAACGAAGACATTGCTTTAAACCCACCTACTTACATTGCGAACTCTTGAGATGGTGATCGATATGCCCTTTATACGAGGCGATCGAGTGGAACAATACAATAGATCGAGAAGACAATACCTTTCGAGAGCCATGCGACATTGGTAAGAAGAAGGATAAAAAAGCAAAAAAGTCCAAGAACAAGGCGAAGGGTCTAAAACTCCAAACCAGCGGTTCCAAGGAGGTATTAGCTGTAAATGATAAAGAACCACGCACATCAAGCCGCACTCAAGCGAGAGGCAAAGGTAAGCATACGATCGGAAAAATGATAAGCCTAGGTGGTGTCCTTTCCATAAAAGGAAGGGCATGACCTTCGCAATTGCAGGGTCTTCAACGAAAGCTTGAAGACTACTACAGCGACAAGGACCACTTCCCACTCTCGAGCAGGTAGGTCAAACAAGTGGTCATAAATCTTGAGATAGCGAAGAGGAGATGCCGTTCCAGGATCCGCAACACACCATCGAACACATCTACGGGGGATCATCGGCATATGAATCAAAGCGGCGACTTAAGGCTGCTGAGCGTGAGGTAAATTCCATAGATCCTCCTCTCGTCAATAAATTACGAAGTGGTGGAAGTCACTATCTCTTTCGAGAAGAGTATTGCCGATTCCTTCGACTCGACGGTCGATACCCAATCGTGGTCGAACCCACCATCAACAATTGTCGGGTCAATCGAGTTTTGGTTGATGGTGGAAGCTCGTTAAATATTTTATTTCTGAGTGCTCTGGATGACATGCAAGTACCGGGACCAAAGTAAGACCGATGCGATACTCTTTCCATGGGATCGTCTAGGGATCTTGACCAAACCAATTGGTCAAGTTTCTCTTCCTTTAACATTTGGTTCACCAAGTAATTTCGGAGACGAGAAAATCTCCTTTGATGTGGTCGATTTCGATCGACATATAACGCCATACTCGGACGACCAACTTTGGCAAAATTCTAATGGCTACTCATTATGGATATCAATGTATTAAGATGCGAGTCCCAAAGGGTAATCACAATCCATTGTGACAAGAAGATGGCGCATACTGCGGCCAGTCGATCCCTCGAGATGGTAGGACAAATACCAACTCGAGAAGAAATCGACCTTCGACTAGCAAGTGAAGCCTAAAAACTCGCACCAAAGCGAGCGACAAAGTCAAAGAGGTTCCTCACGGGCCTTGAGGGAGCCCTCGAAGGCTGTTACGCATCGAGGATACTTCCGACCCCAAATAGGAAGGCGCCCTCATCACCTTCCTCAGAGCTACTTGAGATGTATTAGCGTGGCAAGCATCCGACATGCGGAGTCCCGGAGGTGATCGAGCACATGCTAGCTTACGGCACGACAAAGTACCGTAAAACAAAAATTGCGGAGATTTGCCTGATCGGCGAGATGCTATTAAATCGAATTGGATAAGCTACTTAAAGCGGGCTTTATAAGAGGTCAACCACCCGAATGGTTGGCTAACCTGTAATGGTTAGAAAGTCAAGCGGCAAATGGCGTATGTGCGTGAACTTTCTTGATCTTAATAAAGCTTGTCCAAAAACGATTTTCCTTTACCTCGTATCGATCGGTTGGTTGACTCTCTGCGGGGTGTGAAATGTTAAGTTTTTAGACGCATATGCGGATACCACGGATCAATATGTGTCTAGGCGATGAAGAAAAGACCGCATTTATTACACCATTTGGTATATTTTGCTATGTCAAAATGCCATTTGGTCTAAAAATGCGGGCGCTTCTTTTCAACGCTTGATCACGAGCAACTTTTTCATCTCAATTAGGCGAAATCTAGAAGCCTATGTTGATGATCTAGTTGTCAAAAGCATCAAGAGACTTAATCATATTCTTGACTGCAAAAGCGTTCGACAATCTCGAAAACATCGCTTAAAACTTAATCACGAGAAGTGTGTATTTGGAATCTCTTAGAAATTGCTTGGATTCCTAGTATCAATACGAGGAATCGAAGCAAATCGAAAAGATAAAAGCCATTTTAGAAATCGCCCTCAACTACGGAAAGAAGTCGAGAAACTCCTTTGGGTGCATGGCGGCTTTAAGTCGTTTCATCGCTGGCGGGAGAAAAGGACTACCTTTCTTTAAACTTCTAAGGAAACACGAAGGTTTTGAGTGGTCGAAAGAGGCAAGCAGCTGCCTTTGAGGATGTCAAGAGGTACCTTACTGAGTGCTCCTATTACGGTCTCTCGAGGCGGAAGAAAGCGCTCTTGGTTTACCTAGGCGCCACGCCACAGGCGATAAAGCTTGATGAGTGGTCGTAGAAGCGTGAAAATGTACAACGACCGGTCTACTACGTAAGTGAAGTTTTACGGACCTAAGGGCGTTACCCTCGGGTCCAAAAGCTTCTATATGCCCTCCTCATGTCTTGAGAAGCTGCGGCATTATTTTGGCGCACAAACTAGGTTGTCTTGTCTGAGTTTCCCTTAGGGCGATCCTCGAGAATAGGAAGCAATGAGGCGCATGGCAAAATGGTCGGTCGAACTTGGGAGTTCGACATCCATTCGTGTCGACGGCCATTAAATTCCAGATCTTGGCGGACTTTGTCGCGAATGGACAAATCTGAAACATTCGGTATCCCGATCTGATTCCCACGACCGATGGGCGATGTACTGACGGGTCGCTTACTTTAAGTGGCTCGAAGTTTGGGGTGGTCTGGTATCTCCTAGGAGAGACCTTAAAGTATGCCATACAATTAAACTTTCGGGCCACTAATAATGTGGCGAGAATCTGAAGGTTTGCTAGCTGGTATCTGAGCGAAAAGCGCTCTCGATTCGCCGACTACTCGTGAGAGGAGACTCTCAACTAGTCGTGAATCAAGTCGGCAAAAAGTACCGGTGCTCTAACTTGAGCAATGTCTCGGTACTTATCGGAAGTCGTAAGCTAGAAAAGCATTTTTTAGGTTTGAGGCACAATTCATCCTCGAAAGGATAATTTCCTCATGAGACCGGCTTGCTCGAATAGCTTCTTCGATCTGAAGTACCAAAAGGAGTCTTCTTGGAACAACTCGAAGCCTTCTCACGGTCGACGAGCGAGACACCTCCTATTGAGACTGACCTCTCTAGAGTGCGAGGATACATGGATGGTGCCCATCTATGATTATCTTGAAGGGTTACATGCGAAAGGCGATCTCGGCGGTCGTTTATCGAAAAGCCAAAATGTATACTTTGGTCGAAGGAGTTCTCTATAAGCGGGTACTCAAGGGGTGCTCATGCGATGCATTCATGAGCGAAGGATTAACACTCCTTCACGACATACATGGTGGCATCTGTGGAAATCATGCTTCCTCTGAGCGTTGGTCGGCAAGGCTTTTCGACAAGGTTTTCTTGCCATGACCCTATCTGATGCTAAAGAGTTGGTTAAAAAGTGTGTCGATGCGGTTTCATAGCGAGCAAATACACCAACCAGCTCGGGCATTACAAACAATACCTCTATCTTGGCCTTTTGCAACACAGGGTCTTGATATCCTGGGACCGTTCCCCAAAGCTCCGGGAGGTTTGAGTTCCTTTTGTGGCTATTGATCGTTCACAAAATGGATTGAAGCGAAACTTGTGGAGGATAACAGCGGAGCGGCAAAGCGGTTTATGATGAGATCGTAATTACTCGATTTGGAGTGCAAGTCGAATAATTACAGATAATAGTAATCAATTTTGGCGCAAAATTTCAGGAATTTTGCGACGAGTTAGAGTACCAAGTTGTGTTATGTACATGGCCCATCCTCGAGTAATGGGGCGTCGAGCGTGCAAGCGGCCAAATAATGAGAGGAATTAAGACTCGAGTTTTCGACCCGACTCATCAAGCGCTTGGGGGCTTGGGTACAAGAGTTACCCTCGTATTATGGGCGTTCGTACAACTACGGTCAGACTCTGGGAGAAACACCTTTCTTTCTAGTCTTGGTCTTTGAAGCCATGCTTCCTCCGGAACTAAAGATACGGTCAACACAGTGAAACATTCACAGACTCAACGAGGAACAAATTCGGCAGATGATATTAATCTACTTGAAGAAAGGAGAAACCGGGCCCTAATTAGTTCGGCGGTCTACCAACAAGCCTGCGAAGATACTACGATCGTAAGGTCAACCTCGCTGACCTTCTTTGTAGGTGACTTAGTATTGAGGCTTTGCCAATCCAAGTCTAATCGGAACAAACTTTCTCCCAAGTGGGAAGGTCCTTACACGATGGTCGAAGTTACTCGTCGTGGTCGATACGATTGGCAATGGAAGGCGGCGAGTTCTCTCGAATTCTTGGAACATCGACCCGATTCACGCAAGTTCTATGTGTAACCAATCATTGGACAATAAAGACTCGGGTTTTCTCTATCTCTATTGTCTTACTTTTGAGTAGTGCTTTCATAATTTTTCGACTATGTTTCAAACACCAGTTTTCTTTACCTTTGGTGAAAGGCGAGATAACATCACCTAGTCGAAGCCTCTCCTATCGCATGTGGTCCTACCCACTAGAAGGAGCTTCCTAGTGTCAACTCGTTACTCGCTTTTGTTGCCAACACAAAGAACTCGGGTTTTATTTAGTCGAACAATTTTTTGAAGGCCAACTCCTTTCACCTTAGATTATTTCTTCATTTCATTTTTGAAAAATATTCTAGCGAGTGCACTTTTAAGATTTATTAATTTGCCTTTGGTGTATTCAATTTGTCTTAACTAAGTCGGAAGAAGAAACACATCTAGTCGAAGTCTCTCCTCTCTGCGTGGTCACCCCACTAGAAGGAACTTCCTAGCATCGTTCGATTTCCAACTCTTGATAATGAGGCAGACTTATTGAATTCTCCAAAAGAAGGGCGACGAATTTTTGAAGTTCTCTGGATGTTTGTTTAACTCAAGTTCTTTGTTCTCGATTTCATTAACCTAGTCGGAGATGTTAACATTACCTAGTCGAAGCCTCTCCTCTCTGCGTGGTCACGCCCTTACTAGAAGGAACTTCCTAGTGTCAATTCGTTACCACTCTTTCAACGATTGCATGACAATTGCGGCCAAAAACTACAAGTTAAACAAACCTCTCTTTTTTGAAACCCTTTCTAAAGACTATTTACTTAGTTTGTCTAAACAAACTCGGCAAATAGTCGAGGGCTAGAATAATTTGATTTCAATTCTTAGTCTTTAAATTAGTTAATTATCTTTTGAGTTACTAACTACTCGACAAGATGATTTGCGAGAGACAAGACTATTTACTTAGTTTCAACAAACTAAGCAAATAGTGGGGGCTAGGATAAAGTCATTAATTTGACTTCAATTTTTAGTCTTTAAAATTCGTTAATTGTCTTTTGAGTTACTAACTACTCGACAAGATAATTTGCAGGAAACAAGATGGATCGTATATTACATCAACAAAAGTTTGTTTTTCACGGGTTTTTACAAGCTACTCGAAGAGGAGATCCCAGCGCATCTCCTCTGAAACTTTCAAACCAATGATTGCATCTCCTCCATCGGCGTCTTCATACCTTGGGAGCGATCGAAAGTCGGCAGTGGTGCACATTAAGGTTGGGGTCATGAGCTTTAAGTTTTGCTAATGCATAACTTCTGCGATTCGACCGCTTCCTTTATCGATTGACTTGGTTGGCCTTGAGTAGTCACGGATCTTGCAAAGTCGACTTGATCCCCAATAGTACTTATGTGGCGGTTATTGTATCATCTTGAGAGTCTTTCTCTCACTATGTAGCTCACCAAGCACATTGTTGAGGGCGTGATGTTGCCTTGAAGTTTAATCTTCATTGCTTCCATCTCTGTTGGGTACAAGTCGAAGCCTCATGAAGCTTTTGTTTTCGACCACTTGTTACGAAAAGAATAAGATTGGTCAAACAAAGATAAACTTCTAGAGGAAAAGAAAAGAAAAATAATCACGGGTAAAAGAATTTCTTACCCACTAGTCGAGAATCAACTTCTTGACCTCTTCATTATAGGAAGCAACGGTCTCGGCATGCTTTTTCTCCCATGATCTAATGTCCTCTGCATTCTTCTTTGCAATAAGGGCCGGTCGATTATAAATCATGGTTTTTTCCGTGATTTCAGTCTTGAGCCTTCCCAATTCAAGATCCATTCCTAGAAAGGAAGTGAGAGTAAGAAAAGGAGATAACTTCGTAAAGAATTGCGGTAAAGAATTACTTACGATATTGAGTTCTCGGCGTCTCAAGATCTTGATCTTTATTTTTAGACATCTGAGTAAGCTCGTGAATGGTGAAGTTTTCTCTTTGACTTCATTTCGGAGCTTTCTCATCTCATCTTCTTTTACGAAAAGAAGCGAGAGTTAGATAAAGATCAAAGTAAATGGCGGTCTTAAGTTCAGCACTTCTTGTTTATTCCTTCCCGCAATTTAGCGTTTGCGAGTTGGCTTCTTTAAGTTTCCCCAAAAGGAATTCTACTTTTCCCATAGCTTTTTGACTCCTCTTTTTCATAATCGGCGAGTCGGCTAAGGTCTTTCGTCCTTTATTCAACTTTGCAAAGGATAAAAGTGAACATAAGCATTGGTCAATCGGTTGTAAGTTCTTCTACAACCATCGACCTAGTCGTAAGTTTTTCTCGACAAAATCTCATGGTCGTAAGTTCTTCTCGACCATCACCTATTCGTAAGTTCTTCTCGACAAAGCCTTTGGTCGTAAGTCTTTAACGACCGATTACCTAGTCGTGAGTTTTTCCATGACAAACCCGTAAGCACTATATAAGTAGTCAAAAATGATTATGAAAAACAGTGACTTACCACCTCTCTGCTTTGTTTGCGAGTTCCTCTTTCTGTCGCGACTCTAGAAGTTGTCGATGATATTCACCGACAACGGCGATTTGCTCTATGGCTACGCAAAAGACAAGGCGGTGAGAAATAAGAAGATTATACTGTATGCATAAGTATCATCAAATACTTACATTCATGGTTGATCGAGCAAATATTGAGTAAACCGACTTTGGGTGCTTGACTTGTCCACTCTCTCAACTTGGTCCCTGAAACCTTCTCAAGGCACTCATTATCAAAAGTGTTCCCTCTATTGGGAATGTCTTTGGGATGGGGGACTCGGTGGCGAGATCTAAAGGCAGAAGACCCCACTATGGAAGCAGGGCCAAAGAAATCAGAACAGAAATTGAAGTATTCTTCATCTTCCGATTCTGAAATTGTAGTTTCTCTTTGGGTACGGGAAGGAGTGCCTGCGATTTCCTTCCCTCGCGGTGGTCAGGCACATCACCACCTTGGGCAGAGGCTTCTGCGACTTCCTCTGCTGATCCTACGACCACGTTAGTGGTCATGGTGACTATCTCGGTTGTCGTAACCGCTGCCTCAATAGGTGTAGCCGCTACCTCAGTAGTAGTAGTAGCTGCAACCTCAGTGGTCATGGCGGTTACTTTGGTGGTTGTAGATGCCACCTCAGTAACTATGGCCGCTGCCTCGGTGGCCATAGCTACGACTTCAGCGGTCGTGACAACGCCGGAGAACCACGACTTCTTCTACCACTGGGCGAGGATGATCCATCGACCACTTCCTTGTTGTCTCTCCGGTAATTTGGAGAGGTAGCAATAGGCTTCTCAATGGAAGCATTCTCGGGGGCTGAAGGAGTTGGGCTAAAAACAACAAAAGGATAGCAAGTCAAATTGTGGAAAGCAAAAGGTAAATGCTATTCTTACACTTTAGCTTGTTTCACATACCTCTGCGTCTGGACTTAATCGAAACTTTGGAGCCATCTTCCGATGGAAGAATTCTTTGACTTCTTTTCTCGACCACGTCGGTAAGTAGTTCAGAGTTGAGGAATAGGTTCGATCATGACCACGTCTGGTCGTGAGTCTTGAGCGAGGACCATCTCTATGGTCTCTGACTTTCCGGAGGACCGAGATCGGTCTCGATCACTCCAAAACAGCGCTACCCTCAGCGGTAGGCTCATTTGGATCGGCATTGTCCTTCACAAAGACATAAACTCCTTCGGTTCTCCTTTTCTAGTTGCTTGACAAATCTAGAAGTGGCGTAAAGCTGTGAAAGCTTTCTTGTCGTAATAAAAGGTACATTGGCCTTGCGAGTTTGCGCTTAAGAGGTTCATTGCCGACCTCCTCGGCTTGGTTGCTTGACCGGCTTCAAGCTGCGGCTATATCGACCCACGGGCTTTGCGGAGGATCTGGTGAAGGGCTAGAACTCGAGCTTGCTCCTCCTTGTCGTGGCTTTTGTAAGTCGGCGTCTCTTGGGCGGAGGAGCTGAGCCTTTGTCTTTGTCAACTCTGCACCGATGGTTATCGATGCTGACTTCTTCGTCGTCCAAGCGATTTTCCATACCTACTTTACGTAAAGCAAAAGCGAGAAAAAGAAGAATTATTAGCGGTAAGTAACTTCTCGACCCGATATCAAATCGTAAGTTTTTCTCGACCTTTCCTCGACCGTAAGATTTTCCACGGTCACTACTAAGTTGTAAGTTTTTCTACAACATTTCTCTAGTCGTAAGTTCTTTCTCGACTATGAAGTCTAAGGATAAAATCAACTCTTGATTACCTTTAGGCGAACTATCCTTTCCTCTGCGGATCGACCTTAAGGATCTTAGGAACTACCACACTAAGTGGCGGAGGCTTCTCTAAGCGAGTCTAACTCTAACGTCAATCTCCATTTGGTGAAAGATGCATTCAAGCAGATAAAGGCATTCTTTAAACAACTGCGAAAGACCAAAGCGAGAGCTAAGTCGAAAAACTACTTACCTCCTCGTAGTCACAGTGGGTCTTTTGGCCCGTGTACCTCCACATAGGAGGCACTCGTTTCTTCAAAGGACTAATTCGGCGTGTGATGAAATCCTTCACCACATGCCATCGATCAACCCCTCTGCTTTCAAATCTTTGATGGCTTGAATATAGGGCAATTCGATTAATATCTGAAAGTCGAATCCGGAAGCCTTCTTTTGTGACCTTCCTTGAAGAAAAATGTCTTGGAGGTGACTTTCGATAAAACCACCTCTTCCTCCTAGCAGCCATGAGGACCGAGTGAACATCTGAATATACTCCTTAGACTTCCCGTCGTGGAGCTTCAAACCACAACTTCGGCTATCCCAGTTAGCCGAGCCATTAGTAGAAATCTTGAAAAAGCTCAAGATCATTTGGAATTCAGTCGCCTCACACGAGATATCTGAATCGCTCGGCATGGTGATGGAATTAGGACCAAGGTTCACCAATTCCACTCCAAAATGCTCAAGTATCAATGTGAAAAGGGTGGCGGTGTCGAAGACCACGCTCTGTCGCTTTGGAAGGCGAGTTTGTCCTTCCTCCCAAGCGGCCATTCTTTGCTTATCTTGGGAACCACTCCACAAGAACTTTCTCTGGAATCTTCCCAGCATTGACAAGGGTTTGCATCTTCGCGTATCCATCTCCGACTCGGCCCATTCGGAAACTCTCCCGGCCATTTTCTCAGAAAGAGGAGATTTTCGAGTGAGTTGGTGGCGGAGAAGACAAGAACTTGATGAACAGTAGAATGATTTGGGGAAAGGTAAGATCTTAGGTTTTACCCCGGTAGGTATTTATAACCACGTACCTTGAGCGAGGCGTGACATTCAAAGTGCCCCTTGTCTCGGGAACGCTTCAACGAACGGAGCTAATAGGCGTCCTTTGAGGTTCCCGGTGTGTCGTTCGAGAAAATCGGGTTTGCGTTTACACCTCAAGTGAAATTACTTCCTTGGTTAGATCTTTTCAACCAAAGGAAATGATAATCGGAAAGTTCTTTCTTCCTATCACTATACTCGACCACCTCGTGATCGTAGGAATGCTTTACGACTACTTGATGGTGGTAGGTAATTTTCTTGACCAAGCATATTTACGGTCAAAGTAGTATATAATCGAAGAGTTTTTCCTTCGACTATTTTCTCTGATCCTCTGGTAATTAAGTAAAACCATCTATAACTCCTTTACCAAATAAGTTGCTTTCACTTGAAGGTGGGGGCTAGATGGCGAGGATATAATAATCCTCATTTTATCTTTTATCTATAATTCTTATTATAGGTAAATATGGCGTCATGTGGACCACAGAGTATAACCCTTAATGTTATGAGGGAAGAGCCTAATGGGTGGTCGTAAGTTCTTCTCGACCACCCCCATAATAAATAAGTTATGCCACGACTACCCCCATAGTCGTAAGATATGCTCGACTATCCTATAGTCGTAAGTCTGCTTTCGACTACCTCATAATCGTAGGCTCCTCTCGACTAGGTCAACTATGACCACCTTATGATCAAATAAACCTCTGAGACAAGTGGGTCTTATTGATTAAGGGATTCAAGCGATCATCATCTGTTGTTATCTGCGGAGTAATGACCGTAATACCCATTATCTACGGTATATAGGCATTAGCGACGTGGAGGATTAATACACGGTGATTATTACCAACGTCTTGAATTCACGGGGAGGTAATGGCGCCACTTTATCTGGATGTAGCTGCCGCTCCTTCACGTACTATAAAAGCGGCAATCGAGAGAAAGGAGAGAAAAAGATCGGGCAATCAAGAAGACAAGCACTATCTGTAATAGTCTTAGTTTTTCCCCGATTGTTCAAAATACACTCAATACCATACACACAGGAGTAAGGTTGTTATTCTCTCCGGAGAAGGCTGAACACGTATAAAAATCCCGTGTCAATCTTTACTGCGTGATTTCATTCTAGGAGACCCCGAATCAAACAATCTTTCACGTAAGTTCGGTTCTAAAACACCGGCGGGACTACCTTTCTTTAAACTTCTAAGGAAACACGAAAGTTTTGAGTGGTCGAAAGAAGCAAGCGCTGCCTTTGAGGATGTCAAGAGGTACCTTCTGAGTGCTCCTATTACGGTCTCTCAGAGGCGGAAGAAAGCACTCTTGGTTTACCTAGGCGCCACGCCACGCCAGGCGATGGCCGATGAGTGGTCGTAGAAGCGTGAAAATGTACAGCGACACTGTCTACTACGTAAGTGAAGTTTTACCACGGACCTAAGTAGCGTTACCCTCGGGTCCAAAAGCTTCTATATGCCCTCCTCATGTCTTGAGAAGCTGCGGCATTATTTTCGGCGCACAAACTATTGTCTTCTGCCGAGTTTCCCTTAGGGCGATCCTCGAGAATAGGGAAGCGGCGAGGCGCATGGCAAAATGGTCGGTCGAACTTGGGGAGTTCGACATCCATTCGTGTCGACGGCCATTAAATCCAGATCTTGGCGGACTTTGTCGCGAATGGACAAATCTGAACATTCGGGATCCCGATCTGATTCCCACGACCCGATGGGCGATGTACTGACGGGTCGCTTACTTTAAGTGGCTCGAGGTTGGAGTAGTCTGGTATCTCCTCTGGGAGACCTTAAAGTATGCCATACAATTAAACTTTCGGGCCACTAATAATGTGGCGAGAATATGAAGGTTTGCTAGGCGGTATCTGACGTGGCGCTCTCGATTCGCCGACTACTCGTGAGAGGAGACTCTCAACTAGTCGTGAATCAAGTTGGCAAAAGTACCCGGTGCTCTAACTTGAGCAATGTCTCGGTACTTATCGGAAGTCGTAAGCTAGAAAAGCATTTTTTAGGTTTGAGGCACAATTCATCCCTCGAAAGGATAATTTCCTCATGAGACCCGACTTGCTCGAATAGCTTCTTCGATCGAGGTACCAAAAGAGTCTTCTTGGAACAACTCCGAAGCCTTCTCAGTCGACGAGCGAGACACCTCCTATTGAGGCGGACCTCTCTAGAGTGCGAGGATACATGGATGGTGCCCATCTATGATTATCTTGAAGGGTTACATGCGAAGGCGATCTCGATCGGATCGCTTATCGAAAAGCCAAAATGTATACTTTGGTGAAGGAGTTCTCTATAAGCGAGGTACTCAAGGGGTGCTCATGCGATGCATTCATGAGCGAAGGATTAACACTCCTTCACGACATACATGGTGGCATCTGTGGAAATCATGCTTCCTCTGAGCGTTGGTCGGCAAGGCTTTTCGACAAAGGTTTTCTTGGCCAACACCCTATCACGATGCTAAAGAGTTGGTTAAAAGTGTGTCGATGCGGTTTCATAGCGAGCAAATACACCAACCGGCTCGGGCATTACAAACAATACCTCTATCTTGGCCTTTTGCAACTTTGGGGTCTTGATATCACAGGACCGTTCCCCAAAGCTCCGGGAGGTTTGAGTTCCTTTTGTGGCTATTGATCGTTCACAAAATGGATTGAAGCGAAACATGGCTGAGGATAACAACAGCGGCAAAGCGGTTTATGATGAGATCGTAATTACTCGATTTGGAGTGCCGAGTCGAATAATTACAGATAATAGTAAGCAATTTTTGGCGCAAAATTTCAGAATTTTCTGACGAGTTGGGTACCAAGTTGTGTTATATACATGGCCCATCCTCGAGTAATGGGGCGTCGAGCGTGCAAGCGGCCAAATAATGAGAGGAATTAAGACTCGAGTTTTCGACCCGACTCATCAAGCGCTCGGGGCTTGGGTACAAGAGTTACCATCGTATTATGGGCGTTCGTACAACTACTAGTCAAGACTCTGGGAGAAACACCTTTCTTTCTAGTCTTGGTCTTTGAAGCCATGCTTCCTCGGAACTAAAGATCACTGTCAACACAGTGAAACATTCACAGAGACTCCAACGAGGAACAAATTGAGCGAGATGATATTAATCTACTTGAAGAAAGGCGAAACCAGGCCCTAATTCATTGGCGGTCTACCAACAAGCCTGCGAAGATACTACGATCGTAAGGTCCAACCTCGCTGACCTTCTTTGTGGCGACTTAGTATTGAGGCTTTGCCAATCCAAGTCTAATCGGAACAAACTTTCTCCCAAGTGGGAAGGTCCTTACGATGGTGAAGTTACTCGTCGAGGTCGATACGATTAGCAATGGAAGGCGGCGAGTTCTCTCGAATTCTTGGAACATCGACCCGATTCACATAAGTTCTATGTGTAACCAATCATTAGGACAATAAAGACTCGGAGTTTTCTCTATCTCTATTGTCTTACTTTTGAGTAGTGCTTTCATAATTTTTCGACTATGTTTCAAACACCCAGTTTTCTTTACCTTTGGTCAAAAGCGGAATAACATCACCTAGTCGAAGCCTCTCCTCTCTGCATGTGGTCACGCCCACTAGAAAGAGCTTCCTAGTGTCAACTCGTTACTCGCTTTTGTTGCCAACACAAAGAACTCGGGTTTTATTTAGTCGAAATATTTTTGAGGCCAACTCCTTTCATCTTAGGTTATTTCTTCACTTTATTTTTTTAAAAAAATATTCTAAGCAAAGTGCACTTTTTAAGATTTATTCAGCTGCCTTTGGTGTATTCGATTCGTCTTAACTAAGTCGGAGGAAGAAACACATCTAGTCGAAGTCTCTCCTCTCTACACGTGGTCCTGCCCACTAGAAGGAACTTCCTAGCATCGTTCGATTTCCTACTCTTGATAACGGAGCGAGACTTATTGAAGCCTCCAAAGAAGGGCGACGAATTTTTGAAGTTCTCTGGATGTTTGTTTAACTCAAGTTCTTTGTTCTCGATTTAATTAATCTAGTCGGAAATGGTGACATCACCTAGTCGAAGCCTTTCCTCTCTGACGTGGTCACCGCCTTTGGAAGAACTTCCTAGTGTCGATTCGTTATTATTTTTTCGACGATTGCATGACAATCGTGACCAAAAACTACAAGTTAACCAAACCTCTACATTTTGATAAACCCTTTTTAACACTATTTATTTAGTTTGTCGAAACAAACTAAGCAAATAGTCGGGGCTAGGATAAAGTTATTAATTTGACTTCAATTCTTAGTATTTCATTCATTAATTATCTTTTGAGTTACTAACTACTCGACAAGATGATTTGCGAGAAACAAGATGGATTATATAATACATCGACAAAAGATTGTTTTTGAGTTTTGTTACAAACTACTCACGAAGAGGAGAACCGATTGCATCTCCTCGAAACCTTAAATAGCGATTGCATTTCTTCAATCAGACGACTTGCTTCCTTGAGGCGCTTAAAATTAAACCGATTGGATGAATGTTAAAGTGGGGTCATGAGCTTTAAGTTTTGCCAATGCATAACTTCTGCAATTCGACCGCCTCCTTTATTGAGTCGGCTTGGTTGGCTTCGAGTGGCTATCGGTTCTTGCAAAGTTCGACTTGTTCCCCAATTGCACTTATGTGAGCGACCATCGTATCATCTTGAGGAGCTTTTCCTCGGTATGTAGCTCACCAAGTACATTGTTGAGAGCGTGACCTTTGCTTTGAAGATTGATCTTCATTGTCTCCATCTCTGTTGGAGTGCAGTCGAAGCCTCATGAGTTGTTTGTTTTCGACCGCTTGCTCTGAAAGAGAAAGACCGGTCAAGCAAAAATAAACTTCTAGAGGAAAAGAAAACAAAAATAATCACAGGAAAATATTTCCTTACACTAATCGAGAATCCAACTTCTTAATTTCTTCCTCATGGGAAACCTTGATTTGACATGCTTCTTTTCCCATGATCTAATTTCCTCGCATTTTCTTTGGCAATGCGGACGGTTTAACATAAATTATGGTTTTATCCACGAGCTCATTTTCGAGGCGTCCAGTTCACGGTCCATTTCTAGAAAAGAAATAAGAGTGAAAAAAGGAAAGAACTTCGTAAAGATTGCGAGTAAAAATTGCTTACGACCTTGGGATTTTAATCTTGTAATTTCTTCATCTTTCTCTCTAGCGATCTGAGAAATCTCGTGAATGACCAAAGTTTTATTTTGGACTTCATTCGGAGCTTTCTCATGTCATCTTCTTTTCCTAAAAAAGTAGCGATCGAGCAAAATCGAAAACATAAGCGGTCTTAAGTTCGGCACTTCTTGTTTATCCTTTCTCGCATCCTTTAGGTTGCGAGTTAGCTTCTTTAAGCTTCCTCGGAGAAATTCTACTTTCTCCTGTAACTCTCGACTCCTCTTTTGATAATCGGCGAGTCGGCGGAGTTTTTCATCATTTGTTTAACTTTGTAAAGGTTAAAAGTGGACATGAATATTATTAAATCGGTTGTAAGTTTTCCTACAACCATTGATCGATCGTAAGTTCTTCTCGACTATGGGTCTAGTCGTAAGTTCTCCTTCGACTAAACATCCGGTCGTAAGTCTATTACGACTAGTATATAGTCGTGAGTTTTTCCACGACAAACCTGTAAGCACTATATAAGTAGTCAAATCGAAAGCGACTATGAAAATAGTAACTTACCACCTCTCTCACTTTGTTTGCGAGTTCCTCTTTCTGTCATGACTCTAGAAGTTGTCGATGATATTCACCGACAAGCGGCGATATGCTCTATGGCTTTCTGCAAAAGACAAGACAATGAGAAACAAGAGAAGATTATACCTGTATGTACAAGTATCGTCAAATACTTACATTCATGGTTGATCGAGCAAATATTGAGTAAACCAGCTCTGGGTGCTTCAGCTCGTCCACTCTCTCAACTTGGTCCCACCAAACCTTCTCAAGGCGCTCATTATCAAAAGTGTTCCCTCTATTGGGAATGTCTTTGGGATGAGGGACTCGGTGGCGAGATCTAAAGGCAGAAGACCCCACTATGGAAGCAGGGCCAAAGAAATCAGAACAGAAGTTGAAGTATTCCTCATCTTCCGATTCTGAAATTGTAGTTTCTCTTTGGGTACCGGGAAGGAGGTGCCTGCGATTTCCTTCCCTTGCGGTGGTCGGGCATATCACCACCTTGGGTAGAGGCTTCTGTGACTGCCTCTGCTGGTCCTACGACCGCGTTAGTTGTCATGGCGGCTATCTCAGTTGTTGTAACCGCTATCTCAATAGGTGTAGCCGCTACCTCAGTAGTAGTAGCTGCAACCTTAGTAGTCATGGCGGTTACCTCGGCGGTTGTAGACGCCACCTCAGTAACTATGGCTGCTGCCTCGGTAGCCATAGCTCGACTTCGATGGTCGTGACAACGCTTTGAGCCCGACTTCTTCCACCACTCGGACGAAGATGATCCATCGATCGCCTGGCATCAACTCTCCAATCATTTGAGAGGCGGCAATGGGCTTCTCGATAGAAGCCACATCGAGGACGGAAGAAGTTGAGCTAAATAAAAAGGATAGCAAGTCAAATTGTGAAAAGCAAAAGGTAAATATTGTTCTTACACTTTAGCTTATTTCACATACCTCTGCATCTGGATTTGATCGAAACTTTGAAGCTATTTTCCCTAGGAAGGGTTCTTTGACTTCTTTACTCGACCACGTCCGGTCATAGCTCAAGTTGGGAATAGGATCGGTCACGACCACGTGCAGTCGTGAATCTTGAACAGGACCATCTCTCGGTCTCTCGACTTTCCGGAGGGCGAGATCGGTCTCGACCACTCGAAGGCAGCACTATCCTCAGCGGTAGGCTTAATTTGGATCGGCGTTGTCCTTCACAAAAGACATAAACTCCTTCAGTTCTCCTTTTCTAGTTGCTTGACAAATCTAGAAGTGGCGTAAGCTGTGAAAGCTTTCTTGTCGTAATAAAAAGGTACCTTGGCCTTGTGGACTTTACGCCTGGGAGGTTCTTCGACCTCCTCGGTCTCCTCAGCTGCAGCCGCTTCAGTCTCGGCTTCCG